>LR812523.1:29418523-29868523 GCA_903798195.1 Danio kyathit
TATTCATTCATTCATTCATTCATTTTCTTTTCGACTTAGTCCCTTTATTAATCTGGGGTCGCCACAGTGGAATGAACTGCCAACTTATCCAGCATATGTTTTTAGCCAGCGGATGCCCTTCCAGCTGCAACCCATCACTGGGAAACATCCATACACACTCATTCACACACATAAACTATGGACAATTTACCTTGCAAAATTCACCTATACCACATGTCTTTGGACTTATGGGGGAAACCGGAGCACCCGGAAGAAAGCCACGCGAACACAGGGAGAACATGCAAACTCCACACCGAAATGCCCACTGACCCAGCCGAGGCTCGAACTAGAGACCTTCTTGCTGTGAGGCGACAGCACTACCTACTGCACCACCGCGTCACCCACTATTTATTTAAATTAAAGTAATAAATGTACAGGCTCATCCCATTCATTTCTAGAAAGAATTATACATAATTAGAAACTGGAAAAACTCACCTTATTGAGGGGGAGGTGAAGCCCAAATAAAAGAGTCTATGGGGAAAAGATAGCAAACCATGAATGTTAAAGCCAAGCTGAAAGTCTAATCATTATAAGCAGAAGTTACAGATGAGGTATTTAAGGCATCCAAATACTGTAACAAACGCTCATTGTTTAGAAAAGCACATAAAGGTTTAATCTATGACCCTTAGCAGTGGATCAAAAGATACCTGGAGTTATAAATCTATTATTTTGATTGTTTATTTGTGAGGGAATGAGAACCATTGTACCAGTCACACTGAGACAATTAAAATGATATCAAGCATAATGGATAAAGTCTCTTGACATTGACTCTGTGTAAGTCAAGTTGAAGGAAGAGGAGGGTGTGTGAATAGAAAGAAGGAAAGTAGAGGAATGAGTTTTCCCGCATTCTCACCCGGTGGGGTTTGGAGGCAAATGGCTCTGTGTTTATACATTGTTTGTATTATAAGATTATTGTAAGATTGTAAGATTTATAATCTTGTGTCGTTTTTTCCCAAGAGCCTGTTTGTTTTAGAGTTGTTTATTTTAGAGTTTTACAGTTATTTTTTTCATTTATTTTAATCATTACTATTGGAATGTGAAGAGACTTTCGATCCAGCACAACAAAAAATTAAACACGCTGTTCTTGAGTGTGATGTAGCATGTGAAGCAGGCTAACATTCCAGTAGCCATCCTGACAGATTTTCATGTTCACTGTCAGATTTTTCTCTGAAGGTGCTCTGCTTTCAAGCCAGCCAGCACTACATTAATTAATCCCTCAATATCTGGCAACACGCAGGTATCAGTTGACAGCAACTCGGATGTGAAGTTTGAACCTTCCCACTAAGGTATGCCTAGTTTTTTTTTTTTTCGCATTGTGGTAATTTGCACTTTGTGTCAAAATGCTTTTTGTCTAGATCAGGGGTGGGCAAACTCGGTCCTGTAGGGCCGATGTCCTGCACAGTTTAGGTCCAACTCTTATCAAAAACACCTGCTTATAGATTTCTAGTGATCTTGAAGACACTGATTAGCATGTTCAGGTGAGTTTGATTAGTGTTGGAGCAAAACTGTGCAGGACACCGGCCCTCCAGGACCAAGTTTGCCCACCCCTGGTCTAGATAATAGCTGTATACTCTCTGTTTGACTTGTGTAGAATTATTTGTGTACAATAACTGGTACAATATTTTGACATTTCCTATCTGGCAACGTTGCAGGAAACCAATGAGGATTGATGATGGCAGATGGGAAATCCACAAAATTAGAAAAATACTTCTGTAACACTCAGGTACTTGTACCTATGTTTTGGGAAAGTCGAATCGTTGTCAACCTGTGGTCTCATGTAAATTCAGTTTTGTCCTTTTACTACAAGTTGATTATGTGTATAGTCCTGGTTTATGTCTTCTCAACGACGATTCTAATTTCTGTATAAGTACACCAAAGAAGAGAATGCTGTTTGCTGGTTTTACAGCTGCAAAGAAGGCAATCGTACAAAATTGGTTTACTCCACAGATGTGTGCAAAAACATTTTGGATTCATAGCCTCCTTAAAATAGTGACTTGTGAAGGTACAATAGCACAAATTAATAAGGCTAAACCTAGTACCTAGTACCACCTAGGCAATGTTTTTCTTCCAACATTTTAGACTATGTAAAGAAATGACGTAAGGAATGATGTAAAGGTTTTTTTTTCTTCTCATTTTTCAGATTGAAAATTGTTGATATGTCTGTTGCTCCACCTTCCATGTTTGTTTGTTTGTTTGTTTGTTTGAATGTCTTTTATTTTGTTAATCTAAAAAAAAAAAACTGATCAATTACAGTGCATCGGGGAAGTATTCATACATCTCGCAAATTGTGCAAAAATTGGTTCTAATTGGTTCTAAAAGTCTAGATTATTGTCCAGAGGTATGATCAAGTTCATCAAGCAAGGATTTAGAAAAACTATAATTAGTTCCAAATAGAGCTTTGTATTAGAAGGATTATTATAAGAATGCACAAAATGTTAGGTCGATTAATGGTAAAGGACTGAGTAATTGTATCTCTGCTTTGTTTTATAAGAAATGTTTCTTTGTTAAGAATACCTCAGCTCGTATACTCTACAGTCAACTTTTTATAGAAGTGTGATTCAGAATTTTAACACCACGCATGCACTAAATGATACTTCTTACTTCCAGCTTCTAAAAATAATGCAAAGCAACGAACGTATGTGGTAACGTATAAGGTATGTGAACATGGAATAAATTGCCATCTTATATGACTTGTCTTTTAATAAGTAAAATAAGGTTTAGAAAATTATTTTAAAAAACACTTAAAGATGCAGTAGGTGATTGTCTTCAGAAACATTTTTTGTTGTGCAAGGTTGAAAGTCTCTTCATATTCCAATAGTAATGATTAAAGTAAATGATCTAAATGTATTTATGTTCTTTATATTCTGGGTAAGGCATAAGACTGAAAAATGTTCATTCAATTAAAAATTGTCGGGCAGACTATTCCCATAATTCTAATAGATGGCCCAAACTGTCTGTCAGCAAATGTAGATTTGTACATCTGCAGCTGTTCACTCAGATCTGCCATTTGCCCGTGCATACGTGTCACACATTCATGTGCCCTCGAGAAAGTCACAGCGGTAAAAACAATTCAATTAAATTCAATTCAATTCAATTCATCTTTATTTGTATAGCGCTTATACAATGTAGATTGTGTCAAAGCAGCTTCACATAGAAGATTATAGTGAATTGAAACAGTGTCAGTTCAGTTTTCAGAGATTAAGTTCAGTTTAGTTTAGCTCAGTTCAGTGTGGGTTAATGATCACTACTGAGAGTCCAAACACTGAATAGCAAATCCATCGATGCGCAGCTCTACAGATCCCGAACCATGCAAGCCAGTGGCGACAGCGGCGAGGAAAAAACTTCACCAATTGGCGAAAGCAAAGATTTTAAAAAACCTCGAGAGAGGGTGAAAATTGGGGTGATATGATCATATTTTCTAGATCTGGTAAGAACTCTGGCAGCTGCATTTTGCACTAGCTGGAGTTTGTTAATAGAGGATGCTGGGCAACCAGCAAACAGAGCATTACAGTAGTCCAGCCTAGAAGTCATGAAAGCATGGACTAGCTTTTCTGCATCTGATATGGATAGCATACTTCGCAATTTAGCAATATTTCTCAGATGAAAGAAAGCAGTTTTTGTGACATGGGATATATGATTTTTGAAAGTTAAATTGCTGTCTAATATGACACCCAGATCTTTTATAGTAGAGCTAATGCTAACTTTGTATCCCTCTAGTTGCGGGTCCAGTTGTGGACCTGTACACTCATCATACAGTAGTAACTTTACGTCTGTAACCAGAGGATGTGACACTGACAACAGGGGTTAGTATCCAAATGCAGGTTTATTAGCAGGATGGTCAGGCAAGCAATGATCAACAGGAGCAAACAGATGTGTGAGGGCAATCCAGAGTCGTAATCAAAAATAACAGGCAGATAGATGGTTAGAAGGCTGGCAGCAGACAGGGAGAACCGGACTAACAAGGCGAGGGTAGTAAACAAGACTCTGCAACTGGAGTGAGTGTGTGTGCTGCTTATATACTGTGTGTAATCAGTCCTTGACAATCCTCCAGTGGTGTGTATGCAATCAGTCAGGATGAGGAACGTGTGTGTGAGCGGAGTGCGTGTATGGAGTTGTAGTCCATTAGATGGCGGATTTGTAGTCTGTAAGCGATTAGTGCATGTTTACCAGCGATCTATGGAGGGAAGATCGCTTGTGATCGTGACAACGACAAAGCACATGAGAGAGTAAGACCAGCAATCCTTGCATGCATAAAATCTTGCACATTATGACAAGTTTTGCTTGCTAACTACACAACTGAAAACCTGCTAGATATATAGTTTTTCTTTCAGTTGTAGTATTTTAAAGTACTATAAAGTTTTCTAACTGGCGAATGATATGATCTAGTGGGTCTCTGTCATCTTTAATGTGCGCGCCTGTGATATTAGGAGGCGTGGCTTTGGACGACGGGAGAGATTATGCTAACCAGTTAGCATTTAGGCAGATCACCTATTGCACCTTTAATGGAACAGTATTTAGTTAATTGATACTTTTGATGTTTTAAACAAATTCCCAATTATATGTTTTATTGTATTGTTTATATAATTATGGTTTGATGTAAAAGTTGTCTTTGTTTGATTGTGGTATTGGTGTCAGTTGCTCTGGTTTAGTGTACAGTAAACTATCCTTTTTTGGGTTTTGATATTTGTTTTTTTGTGTGTTGGTTTTGTTGATGATTTGATGTAAATGTGTCATTTTATTTGTTAGACCCCAGAATAGCACTAATGCGGATCTAAATAAACAAAAACTTGCAAACTCAGAAATTCCATCCAGCAGAGAATTAGACCACCGATGGTCTTACTTTGAGGCGACTGTGCTAACACCACTGAGCCATTAAAAAAATTTATTTAAAAACTATTTTAATCATTGAAGCCTGGAAATGAAACTCCTACTTACAATTCTGCATGTTGGTTATGAAAAGATCATTAACTATGAGGCACAATGCAAGGCTTAAATCAAGCTTCACTCACTTTTACTACATGAATATTATACAGACACATATTACAGAACCAAAAGGTCTCATAATGTTCCGAAATGTACCTAACCATGTTGTGCTTGCAATGGAGGTTCGGGTTGATTAAATAGAACTTCCAATGTTTTATTGTAGGTTTAGAATATAGTAAAAACCGCTATAGAAAAATGACCTTATTTTTTTTACAGTTTTTATAATTGCTAAGGAAAAGAAGTCTGCACAGGGCTATGTTTCCTAAAACCCAGCTATGGTCACAAGTTCTGTCCTTATCAACATAGTTCAGCAATTCTGTGTTTCAATATAGGCCTATCCATTTTTCAATTAAACATTAACAAACAGCATAGTTAAAAGCATAGTTTCCTTCTAATATGACATATGGCTTTAAAAAGATTATGACTGTGGTGTTCTCAAAAGTGTGCATGTAGCTACATCCTGTTGCAACCCACAAATGACGTTAAGTCATTTGATACTATGGTTATTATTGTATCATTATTTTCATTATTTTGTTAAAACTTATTAAGTAGAAAAGGTATTACTTCACTATCTGTATAAAATCAACAATGACAATTTTTTAACAACATGGTTTAAATGACATTCCATGTCACACATGCTACAGTACATGCTACAAGTTCAAGAAACAGCTACAGCAGTTAGTTACTGTAGTTAGTTTTTTCAACAATGCATAGTATTGTGATAGATTATCAGTAATTTACATTGTTGTTTAGGAACAGCACCACAAATACGATAAGGAGCATTTAGTTTCAGTTAGCAGTAACAAACTTGACCATCTGAAGGATCAAATAACAATATAAACAATTGGAAAATAGGGCTTAGAAAGAATACATCTTTAAATGAATCAAATGTTTTGTTTGAACATCTTTGAGAAGTTAGATGATTTTAAATGGACATTGAGTAAATTTGTGTTTTTAGACCTCAGATACTGTATATATGTATATACCTATTGTAGAAGACCTCCAAAATGAGGAACTTATAAACAGCCCTTAGATGCATATAAACCATTCTGACGCATGCTCAAGGCATTTTTAGGTTGTTTTCACACCTAGACCTACTGCTGAGTTTAACACTTTATATCTAACACTCCATCTTCCTGTGAAAGTATTCTAAACCAGGTTTGTCAAACTCCTTTACCCTAATATGCTTTAGTGTTAAAATAAGTTACGGCTATGCCTTCCATCCACACTACCCTGGAGTTTTCGAGCCATGAAAATGAAGCATTTTGAAAACACTGCAGAGGCAGTTTTTGTTTGAAAATGCTGCTCCTCCGTGTCAGTGTGGAAGGGGTAAAACGGAGACATCTGAAAATGGAGATCTGATTGGGGTTTTTCCTTAATATTAAGTGCAAAAATTTCAGTCTTGCATCCTTTCCTTAAGTTCAGACTTTGCAAGTTTGATATGGAAAACAAACGTGGTTATATAAAATAATATATTAACTTATCTTTGCACTCAGCAAAAACATGTTTTTCTGAGAACAAGTAATAGATTCAAAAGACCATTAGATAAAGACAAGATGAATTAAATATCACGTTTAACAACTATAAGATGAAATTCAGTGGAAGATCCTTGATGAACTGTTCGACATGCGCTACTTTCATTTGGGTAGGTGTGCTCTCAGGACCCGCTGACTACCTGGAGCTCAGACATGTGCAAATGCTGCAGCGCATGCTAGACTGTGTGCGTGGTCACATGATGTGTGGTGTAGTGCGGATGGAGATCTTTTCAGAAAGGCTAGGTGAAAGGCCAGTGTAGACATGGATATTTTTTATTCTAAAACGCAGTTTTAAAACTAAAACATATTAGTGTAAATAGGGCCTCAGTACCCAGAGGGCCGCAGCCCTGCATAGTTTAGTTGCAAGCCTGCTTCAACACACTTAAGCTGCTGTCACACTAGAGTTTGAGCTTGCGAAATTTTGTCATAGGGCGCTGGGAAAAGGGGCGGGATTAAACAAGATGATTAGACATTAAAAAGCGAGCGATTGCTCCATGTTTTAAATTTCTGTTCAGAGAGGTCATGTTTTGATCCTGGATTGGTCTCACGCAGTCAAGTGATGCGATTTCGCAGGTCAGAGTTCACCAAGCTTGAACTTTGCACCGCAGCGAAATGCAAAACTTGACTCATGACCCTGCGTTTCCGATCTGACGCATTCACGTGCGTATGAATGGAAGTCTATGGGGAAAAAAGTCCAGTGTGACCGCAGCTTAACCTGTAGGTTTCAAACAAGTCTGAAGGACTCTATTAGTTTGATCAGGTGTGTTTAATTAGGGTTGGAACTGAACTGTGCAGAACTTCGGTCCTTGGACTTCAGAGTTTGACACCTTCTCTAAACCAGCGTTTCCAACAGGGTGGTCCCGGCAGACCAGGGGGCCTCAGTGAGCTCTATGGGGGGTCGCGTCATATTTTTAAGATTTTTTAGCAGTGGACAATTAGGAGAACGATCATGTTGCCTTAGTTCATTTTATCCCCTGACTGACCAAAAAATGGACACAAAAAAAAAAGAGACAAACTGATTCGCCTTCAGCAGCTAATAGTAATGACTAGGCCCACACGGAATCTGTGCGTGCAGAAATCTGCAGATTTTTTGCCCATCGTTGAGTCTATTTATTTACTTGTGTAAATGTGTGTAAATTTATGTTTATTCCATTTTTAAATTAATTTCAGTAATAATACTGACTAATATGACAATGTTTATAAGATTTATTTACGATACAGTTTGTAAAGTAATATTTTCTGTCTTTTAATACACATATTTTTGACTTGCTTTGATTACCAAATAAATGGATTTAATTGGGATCTAATTTGTTTAACATTAAATAAAAGTTTAAAATGTATTATTTTTTATTTAACATATTAAGTTTTTATGTGGTCTCACATAGATCCGCAGATGTTTTACAATGTTCTGCGCGGAAATAGCAAAAAATGTCCGCTGATTCTGTTTGGCCCTAGTAATGATCTAAGCATACTGAACCCAAGTGAGGAAGCTCCAAACATTTGGGGTCGCAGCACTAGCAATACTGGAAACATGAAATGTAGGAAATACCAAGATAGTTACCTGAACTATGGTTTTATTCCATTTTCTCAAGGCAAAGAATCTGTGACCCAGCCACAGTGCATTATCTGCGCCAAAGTTCTTGCTAATGAATGCCTGAGGCCGTCAAAATTATTAAGATCCCCAATACTGCAACAAACCCAGAGTATTTTTGGAGTGCAAGGCAAAAGAATTGACACACACCCAAAATGAGATGAGGGACATCACAGCTATATTGACAGGAAACTTTTAAAAATATCGTACACATTTGCTGAAAAAAACTTGCCAAAGCAAGGAAAGGGCATACAATTGCAGAAACTTACATTTTGCCATGCGCAACAGAGATTGTCGTTATTTGAGAGGAAAAATCAAAACAACTGGCCAAGATGCCATTATCAATTAATACGGTCAAACATCGCATCGCAACAATGTCAGAAAATGTGAGGAATCAGCTTTGTGCACGACTTGAGGATGATATGCATCTTGCCCTGTCAAAGATCTTGTCAAAAGACATATTGACCAAATTATTACTCAATACCAGCAGCAATCCTCACACAGATTGAAAAAGCATAATAAAAAACATGCAAGTATTAAATTGTAATAGCCTATATTATGTTTGCCCTTATACACCAGTGTGAATACTTATATGTTTGTTATTGAAGTTTAAATAAGGTCAATTTAAAGGTTTAAGTTTTTCAGGTTTATATTTTACATTAGGCTATTATTTGTGCATAAACAGATCTAGATATAGTAATAAACTTACCATTTGTTTAAAAACAACATGTTTTGTCATCCTTACTGCAAACTTATATGAGCGATAATTCTTTAAATGTGGGATAAGAGGGGGTCAAGTCAGAGCACTCACTCTGATCCTCCGAGCTCTGCGTTGGTTGGCGAAATTCCAAATTGAACCAAAACAGATTATTCAAATTGGCTTATGAGTGGCAATGAAAATTCAGGACATTGCAACCTGCAGAACCTGGGAATTCAAAATAAATAAATAAAAAATATCATTAAATGTGGAGGGGGCCTTACAATATTTTCTGAGGGAAATTTTTCTGGCGGGTGTTAATGTAAAGCCCTCTATGTATGTATGTGTGTATATATATGTATGTTGTTCTATAGACAATCGAAAAAATGTTGCTTAAGGAGGCTGAAAATATTCCTTAAATTGTTTTTTTTATTTTTTTTTATTACAACTGCTTTTATTGTAGTCGAAATAAAACAAATATGTTTAATTTAAATTTTCTCCAGAGCAAAACGTTATAGGAAATACTGTGAAACATTCCTGGCTTTGTTAAACATAATTTGGGAAATAATTAAAAAAGGAAAAGAAAAATTTACAGGACAACATGTCATGAGAGACTACCTGTGCAATGATTCACTGGATTTTGATCTTTGAGCTGTTGTGCACAGAAAATGTATACAGATATATGGATACAAGATTTTTTTAAACATCCTTTAAATTTAAGTGTGATCACAGTTAAATGTCATTCAGTTTCTAGAGAAAGATGTCATGTTTTTCAGATAGAAATATGTAGTGTAGCAGCATTGAGATGTGTGAAATTACATTAAAACTAAAAAATAGGCTATGCAAAAATTTGGACACCCTCTCAATTCTGCTGGCATGTATTGGGTCATTCTATAGAAACGTGCATTTTTCTGTCCCTAGAATTAACAGCAATATTACACTTGAAATAATCTTCAGGTTTACAATATTTTTATATTTTAATGAAACAATATGTTAGACAGTTATACAATGTTCTCATCAATGTGGCAGTAATTGTCTTTTTATTACAGGTATAAATAATTCCAAACAATGTTTATACATATATTGTCAACATGTGTTTATATTCCTTAATATACCTACTGTCAGGACTCCTGGCTGATCGGCTGGTTCTATCTGTTTGGTTTGTTTGTATTAGCCACATGTTTCTTTTTGTTTGTGCTCCTGATTGTTTCTCTCCACCCCCTCATTCTCATTCATTTAGTTGATTTGTTTCACCTGTCTCTGCTCATTTTCTCCTCATTAGCTCCCCTATTTATTCTCTTGGTTTGTGCTGTTCTGTGCCAGATTGTTGTTTGCTTCTGACCCTGCAACATCAGATATAGGTGAACTGAATGCTTTTTAGTTAACATTTTTCTGTTTGACTCCAGGACTCTCTCCATACCTTCCCAGCCTTTTTGTGTAGTCTCCGGCGTGCCCAAAGTCTTTGCTCTTGTGCTGCCTGAATTTATGATCTTCTGGACACTGGCCTGCTTCTGACCATTACACCTGCCTCTGTTTCTGCTGGCCAGTCTATTTTTTGTTCCTGGTTTTTCCAGTCATTCTTCCCCCAACTATAAGTCTGCAAGTATTCTCTTTTGACATTTTTGCTCATTTGTTGGACTAAATAGTTTTTTTTGTTTTTTCTATTAGACTGAGAAGACTGCTTGCTGAAGAGAATTTTGTTTCCCATTTGTTGAACGGAATTTTTGTGTCCTTTTTTCCCCCTGAGACTGAGACATTGCCCTTAGAGGAATTTTTTTTCTATTTTTCCATTTTTGCTTGTGGACTGATCTGTCTGATTTTTTTGCCCTCTATAATAAATTATTGTCTTCACCTGCTTTTGGGTTTTTTTCTGTTTACTGGCCGTGACAGAACAATCTGGCCAGAATGGACCCAGCAGATGAAGATCCTGTGAGAGCAGCCCTGGCCCAGCAGGGAGCTCTATTAGGTCGCCATGAAAGTCAGCTCACCTCATCTAACCGGGTCTTGGAAATGATGGGCTCCCAGATCGCAGACCTTACCGCTCAGCTTCTGCATCTCCGTACTGAGCAGATGTCAGCCCAGTCAGCTCCCCTTCCTGTCCGTTGTTCCCCTGAGCCCAGAGCGAATCCCCCACCTCACTATGATGGGGACCCTTCTGTCTGTCGAGCCTTCCTAACCCAGTGCTCAGTGGTATTCTCCCTCCAACCAGCCACGTTTTCTTCTGAAGAATCCAAGGTAGCCTATGTGATCACGCTTCTGACTGGCCGGGCTCGTGAATGGGGAACCACAGTATGGCAAGCCAAATTTCCTTATTGTTCTAACTTCAATGATTTTGAAAAGGAGATGATCAAAGTTTTTGACCGGTCTGTTCATGGGCGTGAGGCAGCAAGACTTTTGGTTTCTCTTCGACAGGGGGATCGCTCTGTTTCTGATTATTCCATCCAGTTTCGAACTCTGGCAGCCTCATGTGGTTGGAATGCAGCAGCACAATGGGACCAGTTTTTGCATGGACTCCGAGATGAAATCCAAGACGAGATAGCAGCTCAAGAACTCCCTACTGAATTTGACGGTCTGGTGGACCTGGCCATCAGGGTGGATAATCGTCTGGCACTACGTCAGCGCAACCGTATGGCTCGTTTAGCTTGGAGATCAGGAGGTGCCCAAGATCCTCTTTCCCCCACTAGTCTTGACTCTTTCCAAGAGTCCGAGCCGATGCAGATTGGCCGTACCCGACTCTCAGCAGAGGAGAGGAAGCGCCGCATAACCAATGGTCTATGCCTTTACTGTGGCAGATCTGGCCACTTTGCTTCAACATGTCCGTTAAAAGGCAATGCTCGCCAGTAGCCAGGGGGGTATTGGTGAGCGTAACTCCTGTCAATGATCCCCCCATAGCACGCACTCTCCTTCCTGCCACTGTTCAGTGGGGTAACGCCTATCACCCATGTGCTGTTTTGGTCGACTCTGGAGCGGAGGGGAATTTTATGGACTCTGCTCTGGCTGCCAAATGGGGGCTTCCTACAACTCCTTTACAGATTCCCTTGACTGCTCGAGCCTTAAATGGATCACATCTTGCCCTCATTTCTCTCACTACTGTCCCCGTAAGTCTCATTATTTCTGGCAACCACCGTGAGGAGATTGTGTTTTATCTGCTAGAGTCCCCCTGTAATGCTATTGTGTTAGGACACCCCTGGCTGATAAAACACAATCCTCATATCGAATGGGCCAAAAATTATGTCCTGTCCTGGAGTCCTTTTTGTCTTAAACATTGTTTGGGTGCTGCCTTGTCTCCTGGCTCTGTGCTTTCTGTTTCTCAGGTGGAGGCAGTTGATCTGTCTGGTGTTCCGGTGATCTACCATGATCTTCGTCTGGTCTTTAGCAAGTCCCGAGCCGTATCTCTCCCACCGCACCGACCTTATGATTGTGCCATCAATCTGCTCCCGGGAACTTCTCCTCCTCGGGGCAGATTGTACTCCCTCTCTGGTCCTGAGCGCGTAGCTATGGACAAGTACATCAGCGACTCTCTGGCAGCCGGCCTCATCCGTTCCTCCTCCTCCCCAGCGGGTGCGGGGTTTTTCTTCGTGGAAAAGAAGGATGGCTCCCTGCGACCCTGCATCGATTATCGGGGGCTGAATGATATTACAATTAAAAACAGGTACCCCCTACCTTTAATGTCTTCAGCCTTTGAGTTGTTGCAGGGTGCAGGATTCTTCACGAAGTTAGACCTCCGCAACGCTTACCACCTGGTCCGCATACGTGAGGGGGATGAGTGGAAGACAGCCTTCAACACTCCCACTGGGCACTTTGAGTACCGGGTAATGCCCTTTGGGTTAACCAATGCCCCGGCTGTCTTCCAGACCCTGGTCAATGACGTGCTGAGAGATATGGTGAACAAATTTGTATTTGTATATCTAGACGATATATTAATCTTTTCCCATTCTCTCCAGGAGCACATCCAGCACGTCAGACAGGTGTTGCAACGGCTGCTGGAGAATCAGCTGTACGTCAAGGCTGAGAAGTGCTTGTTCCACACAGGGTCGGTTCCGTTCCTGGGGTTCATTGTCTCTGCTGAGGGGATCCGTGTAGATCCAGCCAAGGTAAGGGCCGTCTCCAACTGGCCGACTCCTGATTCTCGCAAGGCTCTGCAGCGTTTCTTAGGGTTTTCTAATTTTTATCGTCGTTTTGTCCGCAACTATAGTCAAATTGCTGCATCCTTGACGGCACTCACCTCCACAAAAACTCCCTTTCAGTGGTCTTCTCAGGCTCAGGCTGCATTTGAAAGGCTTAAGACCTGCTTTTCCTCTGCTCCTGTTCTTTCTTTCCCAGATCCTGAGAGGCAGTTTATTGTGGAGGTGGATGCCTCGGAGGTTGGGGTTGGGGCGGTCCTTTCACAGCGGTCCTCAGCAGATGGCAAGGTGCACCCCTGTGCCTACTTCTCCCATCGTCTGTCCCCAGCTGAACGGAACTACGATATAGGTAACAGGGAGTTGTTGGCGGTTAAGTTGGCTTTGGATGAGTGGCGCCACTGGCTGGAGGGGACTTCAGAGCCATTCTTGGTCTGGACAGATCATAAAAATCTTGAATATGTTCGTTCAGCCAAAAGATTAAATTCACGGCAGGCTCGCTGGGCATTATTTTTTGGGCGCTTTAATTTTATTTTGTCTTACCGTCCTGGTTCCAAAAATGTAAAGCCAGATGCTCTTTCTCGACAATTCGATGGCCCAGGGGACAGCCTCACACCCAAGCCTATTATCCATCCTGGGCGGGTGGTGGCGGCTGTTGTCTGGGACATTGAATCACAGGTCAGAGAGGCTCTTCAGGGAGCTAAGGTGCCTGAGGGTTGCCCAGCGAATCTGTTGTTTGTTCCCAAATTACTTCGTTCTTCTGTCCTACAGTGGAGCCACTCATCTAAACTCACCTGCCATCCAGGAGTGAGGAGGACGTTGGCATCTATCCGTCAGCGGTTTTGGTGGCCATCCATGGCTAGAGAGGTCAGTCTGTTTGTTGCTGCCTGCTCGGTCTGTGCTCAGAATAAGTCAGGCAATAAGCCTCCCGTTGGTCTGCTTCAGCCCCTTCCCATCCCCACCCGCCCTTGGTCCCACATATCCCTGGATTTTATAACCGGCCTTCCCCATTCTAATGGTAATTCTGTTGTTCTTACAGTGGTGGATCGCTTTTCTAAGGCGGTCCACTTCATTCCCCTCCCTAAGCTTCCCTCTGCTAAGGAGACTGCACTGGTGGTGGTAGACCACGTCTTCCGGATACATGGCCTTCCGGTGGATGTGGTCTCTGACAGGGGACCCCAGTTCGTCTCCAATTTCTGGAGGGAGTTCTGCCGGCAGATTGGTGCTTCCACCAGTCTGTCGTCAGGCTTCCATCCTCAGACCAACGGGCAGTCCGAGCGGGCCAACCAGGCCCTAGAGCAGATGCTTCGTTGTCTTGTCTCTCACAACCCCTCGTCCTGGAGCCAACAGCTTACCTGGGCCGAATATGCCCATAATTCTCTACCCAATTCTTCTACTGGCCTCTCTCCATTTCAGTGTTGCATGGGTTACCAACCACCTCTCTTTTCTTCACAGGAGCCTGAGGCTGCGGTTCCCTCTGTCCAGGCTCTTATTCAGAGGTGCCGGCGCACTTGGCGAAGGGCTAGAGAAGCCCTCCTTCAGACTGAAAAACGTGTTAGAAGCTCCGCCAACCGTCGTCGGACTCCGGCTCCTAGGTACATTTGTGGGCAGAGGGTATGGCTTTCCACAAAGGACCTGCCACTTAAGGTGCCAGCCCGTAAACTGGCTCCGCGGTTCATTGGGCCATACCCTATTGTCAAGGTCCTCAGTCCGGCGGCGGTACGTCTCAGGCTTCCTACTCCCCTTCGTCGTGTCCATCCGGTATTTCATGTTTCCCGAATTAAACCTGTTTTTCATAGCTCTCTTAATCCTACCTTTCCCACCGTTTCCCCCCCTCCCCCCCGTCTCATTGAGGGCTCTCCAGCGTTCACTGTTAGGAGATTGTTAGAATGTAGACGTAGAGGACGTGGATTCCAGTACCTTGTAGATTGGGAGGGATATGGTGCGGAGGAGAGATGTTGGGTCCCGGCTCGCAATATTTTGGACCAGTCGTTGATTGAGGAGTTTCACAGCCGACAGTCTCCTCCCTTGGGATCGCCCAGTGGCGATCCTGGAGGGGGGGGTACTGTCAGGACTCCTGGCTGATCGGCTGGTTCTATCTGTTTGGTTTGTTTGTATTAGCCACATGTTTCTTTTTGTTTGTGCTCCTGATTGTTTCTCTCCACCCCCTCATTCTCATTCATTTAGTTGATTTGTTTCACCTGTCTCTGCTCATTTTCTCCTCATTAGCTCCCCTATTTATTCTCTTGGTTTGTGCTGTTCTGTGCCAGATTGTTGTTTGCTTCTGACCCTGCAACATCAGATATAGGTGAACTGAATGCTTTTTAGTTAACATTTTTCTGTTTGACTCCAGGACTCTCTCCATACCTTCCCAGCCTTTTTGTGTAGTCTCCGGCGTGCCCAAAGTCTTTGCTCTTGTGCTGCCTGAATTTATGATCTTCTGGACACTGGCCTGCTTCTGACCATTACACCTGCCTCTGTTTCTGCTGGCCAGTCTATTTTTTGTTCCTGGTTTTTCCAGTCATTCTTCCCCCAACTATAAGTCTGCAAGTATTCTCTTTTGACATTTTTGCTCATTTGTTGGACTAAATAGTTTTTTTTGTTTTTTCTATTAGACTGAGAAGACTGCTTGCTGAAGAGAATTTTGTTTCCCATTTGTTGAACGGAATTTTTGTGTCCTTTTTTCCCCCTGAGACTGAGACATTGCCCTTAGAGGAATTTTTTTTCTATTTTTCCATTTTTGCTTGTGGACTGATCTGTCTGATTTTTTTGCCCTCTATAATAAATTATTGTCTTCACCTGCTTTTGGGTTTTTTTCTGTTTACTGGCCGTGACACCTACATCTTTTAAAATGCATTTTTTTTGTGAAAATTGTAAAAAATCAGGAAATATTTTATATTAAAAAACTTTAATATTGCCAAAACAGTAAGTAACACCAGTAACATGATCTTTAAATAACCGTAGAAATATTCTAAAAATATAATTAATCTGTCACTTATGTGTTTTTGA
Organism: Danio kyathit; assembly: GCA_903798195.1. NCBI lineage: Eukaryota > Metazoa > Chordata > Actinopteri > Cypriniformes > Danionidae > Danio > Danio kyathit. The sequence goes on from LR812523.1 coordinate 29,434,499, forward strand.
TTGATTAACATGGTGTAAATTTAAATGATAAGAAATTAGATTTTTTACACATTTTCCCAAACAAAAGGTGCACATTTCTGTAGAATGACCCAATCTTATATTTTGTTAAAGCATTCCTTGGCATGCGATATGTTTTCAATATTAAACTGAGGTAAATCCTCTATTAATCACATTCTTTCTCTTTCAAACCAGATTTGTGATAAAAAAACGATCACTTCCATTTACTTTTATATATAATTGACATCTAAAACTACCAAGAACCAAACTACAAAACCAACAAAATGCAAAAAAGTGTGCAAACATACCCAGTTAATGAGATGCCAGCCAACACAAAAAGAAAAAAAATGTTTTGAAGTTTCATTTTCCAACTTAGTCTATTACACCTTTGGTACTGGATATCTGATGCAAAATACTGTAGGTCTATAGGCTGTGTCTGATGGCTGAATAGGAGGATTTGTTTTATTTTTTTTTAAAGGTACTAAAAGTTTAAAAATACATATAAATATTAAATGAAAATCTTAACTTGAAGCTGCAACATTAATATTTAATTATCTGTGTCAATCCAATCATCTAGTGCATTATCAAAATAATAAACCAAATAAAACATGTACAAATAATAAAATCTTTCAGTGAGCTCTTAGCTAGATTAGTTCAGAGTGACAAGAGAAGTAAAAAAGGAGAAGTACTCATTACTTTCTTACTTTTTTTTTTCTTAAATGTTACACACAATCAAGATCAGATGGGACAAGGCTATAAACTGAATAAATATCAGATATATTTATTTATTACATCTAACCAATAATTTCCTTTTTATAACCCCCCACACCCAGGAAAAACCAGGCCTGGATACCATGGCAATTAGTAGATTAATGCAGTCTTGCGCAGTCTTATGCAGTCTGTACTACATTGAAAAAAGTATTGTTTAATCAAATTACAAATTGCACATCGTGTGGTAACAACTGGGTTTGTTAAACTGACAAAAAAATTACTGATGATGCTGAGTTTAACCAACTAAAAATTTTGCAAGGTTAGGCATACATGTCAGTGAATATAATTGTCAGTGATTTGTCTTGCTCTTTTACATCCTTTTCCAAGTTTTAAGTCCTCTTATCTTATCTAAACATGTTTTAGTAGCTAGAATAAAATTTAAACTATGAAGTAACTTCATGCATTCTATAACCTCAGATCACATATTGTTTCTTTTTTTTATGTCAAAATAATACATTTTCATTCAAATGTTACACTGAGTATAGTGTAATAGTGTATGCTACTGAATTGCAGAAACTCTCAGAAAACTATGCACACAATTACAATATACAAATGTATGTAGATAGAATTGTTGCAAAATTCCAAATAAATATATTATGATCCACACATAAATGTAAAGCGATTGAAAAAACAAAGCATATTCACAAAATGAATGAGAAAAAAATAAATTCTACAAACACAACTTATACAACTTATCCCAGAATTTAGAATCATGTCCTGTGCACTTGTAGATTGTTGCAGGTATTTGTGGGTGGTTCTTTGTGCATTTGAAAATCACTGTACGTATTGTGGATTTTGAAACATTTTAAGCATCAAGATGCACACTAATTCACAAATGGATGGACTCCACTCACATTAAGCTAATCAGATACTGGCCTTGGGGTGCAGACCAATCGTTGGACGTTCCCTCACCAACCAATCACATTTCTGCTTTGAACTGATTGCAAAACATAATCGGTTGAAATGAAAACTTAAAAGGTCAGGTCAGGAAGTCAAAGATCAGGTCAGGAAGTACATTGATTGTAAGGCTGATAAGGTAAAACTAAATGTGAATATTGGTAAATGCAGTAAAGTGTCAGGGTTTGGGTAGGGAGGAGACAGGGACTCAATTGCAGGAAAAAAATAGAACAAAAGAGGGAACAAAAACAACCCAGAGGGGAAAAACATTAAACAAACAAACTTGGCTGGGCTGTGCTGGCAGGGAAGAGCAGGGCTGGAACAAGATAGAAACAAGACTCTCAGAAGAATGATGTGCAACGAACTAGCTCAGGACAGCAGACACGAGAAAGCTTTAAACAAGAACAAATTACAAACAAACAGGTGAACAGACTTAACTAATAATGGAATAACAAGGTGGGAGGGTTTTAGACAATAGACAGGAGAGTACATGGCACAAAGAGACAACACACAAACCATGTGCACTTGTGAAACGGGTCTAGAACACAGCCAATGAGAGTACTCATTAACCGCGTTCACACAAAATGAGCATGTGGCTGCTGTAAACACAGCCACACAGTACAAACGACGGCATCAAAAGACAAGACCACATGATGAATTATAAAAACACTTACAGTACTGTGCACTCACAAATGCGGCATACATGTTCCATGTTCCAGTCCCAGCACCAACTGAAACAGAAACCACTTGATAGAAGTGCTGCATGCTGCAAATAAACAACACATACACACACCAGGACAAGCGAGGCACACACAAACTGAGCCTCCTCGAGAGAACACACATGCTCGCTAAAAAGACAAGACGATGCAAGTTAGGGATGCCAGGGGAACATCCAACAAGGTACAAGACAGACCAAAACACAACATGACAAAATAGACAATGTTAACAGTCAACACAAGACAGGGAAGTGACCATACAAGAAACTAGGAAGGGAGGGATAGGAGCCATGCAAGACCCAGCTAGACAACCAAGCTAGGGAAGAGAGGCTAAAGCAGGGGAGGCTCAGGAGGTTCGGGGACCCTGGCAGACAGAAAAAACAGGGCAGCAGGAACCGGGATATAGGAACAAGGGAGGAGCTGGAGGGCCAGCCCAAGTTGGGGCTGATGGGTCAAGAATCCTGGCAGGAGACCAGCATGGAGCTGGAAGAACAGACCAGGGAGGAACAGGAGGGACAAATCCGGGAGGGACGGATTCAGCAGGGGGACTGGGTGGGGCAAGAGGAACCATCCTAGGAGGAACAAGGACACATCAGAGAGGATCGGACAGTGGAGGCAAGGCAGGATGCCTGTGGGGATCCAGCAGGTATGGAGGCCTGTGGGGAGCCAGCATGGCAAGGAGTATGGGTATTGCAGGCAGGGCAAGGAGCCGGGCTGGGGCCGGAAGGGCAAGGGGCCTGGCTGGGGCCAGCAGGGCAAGGAGTCTGGGTGGTGCAGGCAGAGCAAGGAGCTGGGCTGGGGCCGGCAGGCAAGGAGCCAGGCTGGGGTCAGCAGGGAAAGAAGTCTGGGCGGTGCAGGCAGGGCAAAGAGCCAGGCTGGGGCTGGTAGGGCAAGGCAGCTGGAACTGGCAACAAGACAGACTCTCAAGGAAGAAGAACTGAACAGCATGACAGGAACAAACAACACACACCAGGACAAGCAAGACACACATAAACTGTGCCTCATGTTCAAAACACCCGCCAGACCTGGGAAAAACGGGTCGACAGAAAAGTAGATGGCAGAATGGGGAGAGAGGAAAAAGAAAAAAAAATATTGGGGTTTGGTTTTACAAACACATTGCCACTCGGTCCTCAACCAGCTAAGAGATCTAACGACAATGTGCTGGGAGCCCTAGAGAGGAATCTATTCACCCGTCCGTTTTCTGATGTTCGGTGACAGCTCATCTAGCAAATCACTCAAGCCCCAGCCTCCATTCCCACAGCTATAGATGCCAGTGTAAAGATGTTTATTGTACTATTCTGATAAGATGACTGCTAGAGAGCAATATCCTTTAAGTTTTCTTTGAGAATGTGTGTGTTGACCACAGAATTATACCCTTGTTACTGTATGTCTGACCTTTGTATGCTTGACAAGTAATCATTGGAGCTATTCTTTGGAACTGTAAGCACACAAGAGGAAATTAGCTGTGTTTTAACCAATGCTGATGAAACTGCAAACTATCTTCAGTAAATTTTCTTTGATTGAATCTCTGACTCTGGCTTTTCTTCATCTGACACATCGGCCATTTTTAAACTGTCACCCAACAATTGCTTTTTCCTTCTATATGTGTAGAGCACATTTGCTATTACCTAATCATTAGAGTAAGTCAGTTTCCACAGAAGTGCACAATAATCATCACCTCAGACACACCACATAAAATCATTGGCGTGGCAATAAACAGGTTTTGGCACATTCTGGCAAAACCTTTTATTGTGGCTGGCGGGCGGCTTATCTACAAACACCTTACTAGTAATCTCCCATCAAATTTACATTTTTTTATCTGACAACATTTAATGGGATAACATCAGCTTCCCAGGAGGATGTAGGGCTCACTACTGTTTGCAGGTTGCTCTGATGATACCACACATTCTGGATGGCAGGTGGATTTGAACTTTCTTGTGTAAACAATGACGAGGGAAGTCTTTATTTTCTAATAATTCAGCAGTATAGAGTAAATTATTCAGTAGATGTTCACAAATATATACTTTCTTTTTGAATTGAACAGCTGTTTTGAACTTCTCACCAGTTGAAGAAGACAGATGTCATTATTTTACTTTCAGAGAACCAACAATGTTTGTTTGGGTAAATAACAGTGTATTGTGCTATAAAAATTAAAAAAGAGTAAATGGTGACACCAGTTTGTTCTCTTTGATTTACTTGTCCTCACTCTCAAAGAAACATAAAGAAAATAAAACCCAAACACAGTGAAATGTGGAATCATACTGTAAATGTAATATGAAATGAAATGTTTCCCATAATCTAATTTGAAATTTGACATACCAAATTGTGTGTAACATTTTTTACACCCTGAATGTTGAATAGTTGATTCTGATTGGCTGGCGAACATTCAAAGGTGTGCAGCTATTTTCAAGAACCTCACAAATGTCTTGAACTGCAACAGATGCATTTAGGTGTATTACTGTAGCATTAAAAAATAAATACACATTACATTAGTCTCAGCCTCTGATGTCTTGCTAAGCACCGCCCATAGACCTGTGGCTAAACATCTGATGCAAATCGTACAATTTTCTGGAAATGCTTCAGCATATTTGAAGACCTCCTATGATTGGTTTAAGGATTCAGTCTGCAATCAGTCTGAGGTCTGGCTATGCGAGACTGCTGCAGCATAAAAGGTGTAATTAGAAAATAATGCATCACCTCATTACTTATCTAATGATTCAACAGTCAGTTGAATAAGTACTCAGTTATGCTTATGTAATAATGAACTGAGAATGAATCATGCCACCTGTTGCTTTTTACATTTTATGTTTGTTTAGTGATTGTTGTGCTGTTGTAAAATAATAAAATACAATATAATATGTCTAATAAAACAATTTTAAAATAATAATCATTTTTACTAGGGACTTTAATAAATTAAAATGGTAAATCTGTTCTGTATTTAGTGTTGCTGAATCAGGGATCATAAAACACTTACTATTTCTGTCATAAAATAAATGGCTAAAGTAGTAAGAGTATGCATTCAGCTCATTTTAGTGATAGCCTGCTGCTGAAAGAAAAACATTTTGGTTAGTTTTAACACATGGTTGCTAAAGAAAACTTGTTGGTCATCAGCTGGCCTAAACTGGTTCTTTGTTTGGACCAGCTTAGCATCAGAACATCCAGACAACAAGAACAATTAAGAATCAGCTTAAACTTTTAACTTTTTTCAATCCTAAAATGATAGTTTCAGCATTAATAATGTACACTACATTATTCGCAATAGTCACATAACAATGTCAAAGTCAAGATTATAGCTGACAATCGGCCACAGTTGAAAACTTATGTGATTCATTCCAAAGATTAAGCAAAAAGTTACCAAAAAGTTTACAATTTGCATGTGTTTTAAGGCCTGTAACTGTGTGAGCTTTTCAGAACATTCAGACACAAGAAATCAAAATGTTTGTAACTTTAATAAATATTAATTCTACATGTATTTATGTATATATACGATGAAGTACACAGTGGGGTTTTTTCAACTTGTGTGCCTGGATGCTGCTAGATAGTATTGCAGAAAAATAAAATATTGTAAAATAGTTTTTTTTCAAAATCATGCAGCCTTACCAACAACCCTGTCAAACCTACCTGACAAACATTTGTTGGTGTTTAAACCTGTGGTATTAAATAGATAGTTTTCCCAAAAATGAAATCGCTGTCATCATTTACTCACCCTTCACTTGTTCCACACCTGTTTGTCTTGCTTTTTTTCTGTTGAACACTAAAGAAGATACCCTAACCATAGCAAAGGAATAAATAGTAATACAGTAGAGTAAAAATAGTGAGTAAGTTTTTATTTTTGGATGAACTATCCCAGATTGTTTTATGTCAGATTATAAGCTGTGAATTTCAAAAGATTAATTTAGCAAATTTAGTAAAGTGGTAAAATGAGAAACATTCCTCACTTAAAAGCTTTTATGTGTTTGGACGAACTTCAGCATAGTTTTTAAGAACTTGAGAGAATCGAATGATTTTGATCTCTTGTGGTTTTGTTTTTTGGTCATCCCAAGAATATTCAGGTGAAAGCAGTTTACTGGGTTTGTTATAAAGGAAGTACTTGTTCAAATGAGACTCCTCCTGCCATGCTGCCTCAATGGATTTAGCTGCATCAATGTCCAGCTGCTCTCGGCAGGTTTTAGCAAGCTGATATACGTACTTCACTGAACCACCAAGCACAGCCCCACCATAATAATAATCACCCTCAGAATAAGGGATAAACGCTTGAGACTCAGGCCTTCGCTCATATGGGAATTGCACACGTGGAGAATTATAATACCATGCATGTATCACACCTACAAGATTACCCAAAGTCTCTGCTCCCCAGCGGCCGTAGAACTTTGTATCTACATCAAGGCTGAAAAGAAAGTCTGCATCATTGACCAGTCCACTCTCAATCAGCATCTCCAGCCTTTTCATCCTGCCCAAACTCATCTCCTGCCATTTGCTCGAACTATTGACTGTCATCACCGTCAGTTTATGTTCTTCACCCAGTTTCACATCAGGAACCTGTTCTGGATGATCAGTGAAGACATAATAGTGCACACGAAACCCAACAAAGAAATTTTGCTCTGCAGACTCCAGGAAATCTTGAAGAAACACTGTATATCTGAAAAACAAGTAGGAAGAGCAAAATAATTTCATACATTATATATATATATATATATATATATGTATATACAGGGAGTGCAGAATTATCAGGCAAGTTGTATTTTTGAGGATTAATTTTATGATTGAACAACAACCATGTTCTCAATGAACCCAAAAAACTCATTAATATCAAAGCTGAATATTTTTGGAAGTAGTTTTTAGTTTTTAGTTTTAGTTTTAGTTTTGTTTTTGTTTTTAGTTCAGATCAGGTGAACAAGGACACCATGTCATTAGTTTTTCTTCTTTTAGACCCTTTCTTGCCAGCCATGCTGTGGAGTACTTGGACGCGTGTGATGGAGCATCGTCCTGCATGAAAATCATGTTTTTCTTGAAGGATGCAGACTTCTTCCTGTACCACTGCTTGAATGTGTCTTCCAGAAACTGGCAGTAGGACTGGGAGTTGAGCTTGACTCCATCCTCAATCCGAAAAGGCCCCACAAGCTCATCTTTGATGATACCAGCCCAAACCAGTACTCCACCTCCACCTTGCTGGCGTCTGAGTCGGACTGGAGCTCTCTGCCTTTTACCGATCCAGCCACGGGCCCATCAAGACTCACTCTCATTTCATCAGTCCATAAAACCTTAGAAAAATCCGTCTTGAGATATTTCTTGGCCCAGTCTTGACGTATTAGCTTGTGTGATTGTTCAGTGGTGGTCATTTTTCAGCCTTTCTTACCTTGGCCATGTCTCTGAGTATTGCACACCTTGTGCTTTTGGGCACTCCAGTGATGTTGCAGCTCTGAAATATGGCAAAACTGGTTTGGTTTTTCCACAAGCTTCTTGCGACCCTGTTGACTATTTTTAATGAAACGCTTGATTGTTCGATGATCACGCTTCAGAAGCTTGGCAATTTTAAGAGTGCTGCATCCCTCTGCAAGATATCTCACTATTTTTGACCTTCGGAGCCTGTCAAGTCCTTCTTTTGACCCATTTTGCCAAATTATTAGGAAGTTGCCTAATAATTATGCACACCTGATATAGGGTGTTGATGTCATTAGACCACACCCCTTCTCATTACAGAGATGCACATCACCTAATATGCTTAATTGGTAGTAGGCTTTTGAGCCTATACAGCTTGGAGTAAGACAACATGCATAAAGAGGATGATGTGGTCAAAATACTCATTTGCCTAATAATTCTGCACTCCCTGTATGTATGTGTATATATACATATATATATATATATATATATATATTATTATTATTATTATTATTATTATTATTATTTAGTGAAAATAAAGTTTCTTTGGCCATGTGGGTCTGACAGATAAAGATGGATGGACTGAACAATACAAAATCAAAACATCTTGCATTATATCTAGCATGTTAATTATATACCAATAAAAAAATTGCTTGTATTTTAGCAAACTATTCTTTTAGTAAATATATTGTAGTTGTCTTAATTCAAAGTCAAAAGAGATCAGAGGATGAGAAAGTAGAGAAGAGAACCTACTTGCCAAGAGCAAAGACTGTAGTCGCTACAGTGATGTTTCGTTGTTGGTAGATTGAATCAATCAGTTTGGGATTAAAAGTTCCTTCCCAAACAATTGGAGCTAACCATGATGTCAGGTCAACTTGGCCATCTGGGCTGTTTTAAAAAGAATAAACCCACAAACAAATCAATGTCACAGTTTGTCATTTCTCGTAGACTGTGTTTTGATTCTTAGACCACTTTGGTGTTGACTGAACATGCGTCTTAAACCACAACAAACTAATATGCTTTCTGAATTGCATCTGTCACAATCATTTTCATGATGAGTATACAGTATATTTTGTTAGATCAATAATAAGTGGCTTAAGTAAGCTCTTGGTGCACAATTTAAGGTGATAAAGGTACAAAAGTGTACATTTTTAAAAACATAGCCCCAGTGACAGCATTTTCACCTTTGTTTTGAATAGAATCTTTGTGTAAAATAGTATCTGTACTTACCTATCCTATACAATCTATCCTAACTTACTACTCCGCTGTAAATGGGTGTTAAAAATAAAATGTGTAATGTGTACTTTACAGAACTTGCTCTTGCAGTGTTTATAATGTCTTTGGAATTGTTGTTTAATCTCTCAAATCAATCAAGTTAATGGAGTGATCAGATGCGGGTAGTGATACGTTTTTTCTACCAAGATCTGGCAACACAAATGATTCAAGGGTTGTTAGCTTTTCTCTGTATTTTTGTGTGCAGTGCATATGATAAATATGCTGCTTTTACATACAATCAGAAATTAATCTGCATCTAAAATCATATTTACTACAGGAACACCCACAGATAAATTTCGTCAAATTTGTTGTCTCATGAACTTTACACATCTAGTTGATTGGGCACTGGGCTGGTGCTGGGGCTGCTATTTTGTATTAGTTTTTTATTATGATATATTTCTATTTAAAAAAAACTATTTATTATTTTATTGTAATTAAAGTGCTAATGCAATCATGTCACTTCTACAATAATGCCTATTTAGGGTTAAAGAAAATAGAAATTACTTTAAAATTACTGGAAATAATGGGCCTTAATAGGAAAGTTATTTTTGTCACTGTCCCATGTTTCATTAAAACACAGAAGCTGATGTTTATACATCAGAACATCTCCTGTATTCAGTATTACTCTTTGTTTTTAGTAATCTTATTACAATTAGTGCTTCTATAAAATATTGTTGTATGGTTAATTTCCAATAATTAATAAATTCCAATAATTACTCTGTACCTGTGTGTTTTAATAGATCATGCAGTTGCCACAGGCAGTTGTGGAAAAACTTACCTGGTAATTGTGGTGTATATTTGGTAGATTAACCTAAAAAGAAACAGATCATAACTTATCAAATAAACAATAAATATCATATGCTTGCAAAAATCTTCCTATAAAACTATATACTCAGATAAGCACAGTTTAGTCTTAAAGATTTTTATTTACATATTTGCATTTGTCAGAAACTTTTATCACTACTGGAATCAAGGTAAACATTTCTCTCACTTGTCACTTTATTTGGTACATTGTCAGGGTTCTACCACTCCAGTCTTATAAATTCTTGTTTTGGTGGCAGAGTCCAGACACTAGTTCTGTCTTGTCCTGCATGTTGTGCTCGGCTTGAGTTTTCTCGGGTTGAGCACTTATTTTGTCATTGTGTGTCTCTGCATGAGTACCGTCGTGAGCACATGGCTTGTCTTGTTTTTTGTGTCATGTGCTCTCCCTGTGCCAGTTCATTGTACTTCCCCGTGTTCCTGCTCCAATCCTGTCTTGCCAGCACAGCCAAGTTTGTTTACCCATTTGTGTTAAAGTTACGTTTTTCCCCCTCGGGGTGGTTTTTGTTGTCTTTTGTTTTTATTAAATAAAAGCCATCTTATGTTGCATTTGAGTCCTCGCTCCCTCATCCTTCCTGAAACATGACAGATAAACTGGCCATAAGAAAGAGGACTCAGTAAACAGGATGAACACTATTATCCTTCCACCCGCCACAGCAGAGGAGAGACAGAGGCGCCTTCAGGGGCTGGTGTCGGTCCATCAGCAAGGTCTTGAGGTAAAGGGCTTTGCCCAGTTTTTTTGGACCTATGCTAGGGTGCTGGATTTTGAGGAATCTACTCTGAAGGAGGCTTTTAATCTCTGTCTCGATGAACCCTTGCCACAGTGGAAAATGGATCAGCTTGAAGTGTTGGACCTCTGGGGCTTTTCACTTTATCTCCACCATTGTAAATATTGGCAGATCCTCACACCCCCTCCGGCTGATTACAGCCGATACTCCTCTTTGAGTCCAGTTCTCGACCCTCCTCTGACTCCATCAGCTAAACGGCAATTACAAAGGAGGAGGGCTGCCCAAATCGCTGTATCTGTCCCAGAGCGCCCGCCAGTGTCGGCTCCAGCTCCAGAGCACTCACCAGTGCTCACCCAGGCTCCTAGCCCTGTCGGCCCCAGCCTGGCTTCTTGTCCTGCCGGCACCACCCAGACGCCTTGCCCTGCCTGCACCACCCAGACGCCTAGCCCTGCCGGCCTCAGCCCGGCTCCTAGCCCTGTCAGCCCCAGCCTGGCTCCTTGCCCTGCCGGCACCATACAGATGCCTTGCCCTGCCGGCACCACCAAGACTCCCTGCCCTGCCGGCCCCAACCCAGCTCCTGGTCCAGTCGGCTCCCCTCAGGCCTCCTGTCTAGCTGGCTCCCCTCAGGGCTACTGTCTAGCCGGCTCCCCTCAGGCCTCCAGCCCAGCCGGCTCCCCACAGGCCCCCAGCCCAGCTGGTTCCCCACAGGCCTCCAGCCCAGCCGGCTCCCCACAGACCTCCTGCCCTGCTGTCCCTGACTGATCCTCTCTATGTCGTTCCTCCTGCTCCTACCTGGTATGTTCCTCTGCCACCCTGGACGGTCCCTCCGGCTTCACCCTGGCCCGCCTGCCAGGGTCCCTGACCCACTAAACCTGCCCTGGATTATCCCTCCTGCTCCTCCCTGGTGTGTCCCTCTGTCACCCTGGACAGTCCCTCCGGCTCCACCCTGGTCCCCTGCCGAGGTCCCTGACCCACTGAACCCAGCCTGGACGGTCCCTCCTGCTCCACCCTGAACCCCTGCTGGGGTCTCTGACCCATTGGTCCCGCCCTGGTCTGTCCCTCTGGTCCCGCCCTGAACTGTCCCTCCTGCCCCTCCCTGGTTTCCAGCCTAGACTCCCGTTCCTGCTGCCCTTCCCTTCCTGTCAGCCAGGGTCCCTGAATCGCCTCACCCTCCCTGGTTTTGTTCTCCCATCCCTTCCTTGTTTGTCTTGCTGGGCTTGGCTTGGCTCCCCTTCATGATGTCTTGCCTGTTCACTTTCCTGTCTTGTGTTTGTTGATGTTGCCTGTTTTGTTTTTGTCTTGTGGTGTTTGTTGTCTGTCTTGTACTTTGTTGGATGTTCCCTTTTTTTAGTGGGGGGTTCTGCCACTCCAGTCTTGTAAATTATTGTTTTGGTGGCAGAGTCCAGACACTAGTTCTATCCTGTCCTGTATGTTGTGCTCGAGTTTTCTCGAGTCGAGCATTCATTTTGTCATTGTGTGTCTCTGTATGAGTGCCGTTGTGAGCGCGCTCAGACCATGCGCAAAAGTAAGGTGTTTTAATTTATCGTGTGCTCATGTCTTGTGTCTGTATAATGGTGTTGTCTAAGCATGTGGCTTGGTGTTTACATTGTGGCCACGCACTTTAGTGGTGTGCTTTGTGAACATGTGGTTAATGGGTTCTCTCATTGGCTGCATGTTCTTATCCCGTTTTACGTGAGCACATGGCTTGTTTTCTTGTGTCATGTGCTCTCCCGTCTCTTTTTCTTGTCCCACCCTCCTTAACCCATTATTAGTTTATTTTGTTCACCTGTCTGTTTGTTAATTATTTTTGCTTATATTCTCCTCATGTCTGCTGTCATGTGCCAGTTTGTCGTCTATACTTGTTGTTTTGTTAAATAAAAACCTTTCCCAGAGATGGGTTGCAGCTGGAAGGGCATTCGCTGCGTAAAACATATGCTGGACAAGTTGGCGGTTCATTCCGCTGTGGCGACCCTAGATTAATAAAGGGACTAAGCCGAAAATAAAATGAATGAATGAATGAATAAAAGCCATCTTATGTTGCATTTGAGTCCACGCTCCCTAATCCTTCCTGAAACGTGACAGTGCATCTGGTTAACTGCGCTTTAACACAAATATTTATTTAGCCAGTCACATGGCAGTAACTCAACACATTTAGGCAGATGTGATCAAGAAAATTTGCTGGTAATCAGGTATCAAAATGGGAAAAGCATAAAAAAGCATGAATTCATCCTATCAAAGATTGCCTTGTTGTCTAATGATGTTAGAGACCTTTTCTTCGAACACTTTCGGACTCATAGTACTAACTAGGCAATTTTCAAACATCACAGCATACATAGTTATTCTTGGTGGTCATGTCAGCATGTCAGTATTTACAAAAAATAAATAAGTAAAAAATGATGCAATTCTGAAAGTAAAGTTGCTCTAACCCAATACTAGCAATGTGTACTTAATAAAATAGCCGGTGAGCAAATTTTATTACCATTACAACTATTAGTGGTACAATAAAAACCTCAAAAGTGCATTTTAACAAAGGACTTCACCTTTCATCTTTCTTCACCTTATGTTTCTGCTGAATTTCTTTAACAAATTGATCATATCATTTTTTTAGAGAAATCCAGCAGAGAGTTACATGTTGTATGTTTATACACATTTACATCATATTGCGCTGCACAAAACCGATTTTGTTATGCTCAATTTGTGAAAAACCTGTAATACTGGATATGGACATTTCAAGCCAGGACTTGCCCTTTACATGCTATATAAACCACAAAAAAAAAGGAAAACACTTTATCCACTTTAAAGGTCCACTTTAAACATAACTGTAGGTAATTTCTCAACCATGTGAACTAGCAGTCATTAGAGTACTACTAGACTGTCTGTTTAATTTCAAGTGACACTTTTGTTTTATTGGATCACAAATTACATGATTTGCAGTCATATCCACTTATTTTACTAACCTTAACCATAGCCAAACCAAATCTTTAAATACTTCTAATACTCTGAGGCACAGTACATGTAGCACATGCATGGTTACTTATAGATTAAACAATATCAAACGTGTAAAAGTCTACAAGACAAATAATAATAAATAAATAAATCCAGTGTCCAAATTGAGAATTACATCTTAACTCCCATATGAATATATACAAGGTGCTTTTGGTTTAATAAGATCCAAAAAGGAATACATACCAAGTTAATATGAAGCCAACTGAGACACGCTGAATTAAAGTAACATTCAGTTTCATTATCCCAGCCTAAGATTTTGATTCCCCAGTCATCGGAAAAACTGAATGTCAGCTAGGAACAAAGAAAGATATTTCTATTCATATCCAACAAGGAGGGGTGTGTTGATGTAGTAGCTGGTTGGACAAATTGGATTGGTGAGCACAATGTGGTAGCACAAGTTGCCTTCTCCTGTTCCTGTATTTAAAACCGAACTACACACCAAGACCCTGCAGTTCAAGACTAACAGAAAAACATATAGTTCTCCTATAATCTTGTTGAAAATGTCTTGAGCGTGACTCATTTTGTATGCATTTCTGAGATGCATGCTGTCTGTCAACAAAACTAGATCGCTAGATTACATGTTTTAAAAATTTAAAGGCATAGTTCACCCAAAAATTTTATTTCTGCCATCATTTGTTAATTTACTCTCTTCTGCCATCATTTTACTATTGTTTTTTCTACGATGAAAGTCAATAGTTACCAATTTCCAATATTTTCAGTGTCTCTACTCTTGTGTTCAACAGATAAAACAAAACAAAACTCAAGAGTAAATGATGTCAAGATGTCAGAAAGTCAAGAGTGAGTAAATTTTGAGATATTTTAATTAACAGGTGAACTATCACTTCAATTGTTAATATCTTTTATATAACACTCACCGGCCACTTTATTAGGTACACCTGTCCAACTGCTTGTTAATGCAAATTTCTAATCAGCCAATCACATGGCAGCAACTCAATGCATTTAGGCATATAGACATGGTCAAGACAATCTGCTGCAGTTCAAACTGAGCATCAGAATGGGGAAGAAAGGTCATTTAAATTACTTTGAATGTGGCATGGTTATTGGTGCCAGACAGGCTGGTCTGAGTATTTCAGAAAATGCTCATCTACTGGGATTTTCACACACAGCCATCTCTAGGGTTTACAGAGAATGGTCCGAAAAAAGAAAATACCCAAAGAGCAGCAGTTCTGGACACAAAAGCCTTGTTGATGCCAGAGGTCAGAGAAGAATGGCCAGACTGGTTCCAGCTGATAGAAAGGTAACAGCAACTCAAATAACCACTCATTACAACTGAGGTATGCAGAAGAGCATCTCTGAACGCACAAGACGTCCAACCTTGAGGCGGATGGGCTACAGCAGCAGAAGACAACACCGGGTGCCACTCCTGTCAGCTAAGAACAGGAAACTGAGTCTGCTGAGTCTCAACTTCTGCTACAACATTTGGATGGTAGGGTCAGAATTTGGCATCAACAACATGAAAGCATGAATGCATCCTGCCTTGAATCAGTGGTTCAGGCTGGTGTAATGGTGTGGGGGATATTTTCCTGGCACACTTTGGACTCATTAGTACCAATTGAGCATCGTATCAACACCACAGCCTACCTGAGTATTGTTGCTGACCATGTCCATCCCTTTATGACCACAATGTACCCATCTTCTAATGCCTACTTCCAGCAGGATAATGCATCATGTCATAAAGTGTAAATAATTTCAGACTGGTTTCTTGAACATGACAATGAGTTTACTGTACTCAAATGGCCTCCACAGTCACCAGGAACTCAATCCAATAGAGCACCTTTGGGATGTGGTGGAACGGGAGATTCACATTATGGATGTGCAGCCGAAAAATCTGCAGCCAACAAACTAAATTGGCAGCCACTTAAAAATGACTGCCACGTGAGCATAACTAAAACTAAAATATAAGTCCCAGGGCTGGTCCTCTCTAGTCGTCCACTGTCATCACTGTTGCAGCTTCTTCATGGCACAGAGATCTGCTGAGCCCAGCAGATAGTGGCAACATTCACAGCCTTTCCTAAATGTCTGCTGCACCTCCATCCTACAACAGATGACTTGAGTTCCATCATCACTCCAAGCAGCTTCCCAGCCATGAGATGGCAATGACAGCATTTCTTCCCTTACAGTGGTGAGGGTTCATTGAACATGGAAACCTTATTATTATTATTTTTTCTGAGTATCAGCACTAGTCTAGCAGGGTTCACATCGCTGGGTTTTTCTTACATACCTTTAGAAGAACAGAATCAAGTCCAGATTTATATAGACTAAATATACAGAGATAATGATAAAGTCACAAAATATTGTTTCAATAAGATGAAGGGAACTTTTTTGAAATATGGAAAAGCTGACTGGGGTCATACAGTATATACCCCAAGACAGGCCCTCTTTATGCTTTCTCTCATCGACAAGGTGAAGTATTCCTTTCGGTTCGCTGCTGTTCAAAAGACGCCGGGGCTAAACTGGGGCTCGAGTGGCCGTAGCCCAATCAGAATATCGAATAGCCCTCTTTTAGTCACCCATAAGGGTGGTCAGATGTCCCAATTTTCCCAGGACAGTCCCTTATTTCGGCACTACTGCAAGAACCGTCCAGTCAAAGGAAGGCTAACCAAGCTCGTAGTGGAACAAAAAATAAAATTCAAACAGTCTTCACCATTGATACACTTGTACATGTAGTAAGAAGCTGTGATAGGTGGAATCATGCTGAATAGACCCATGACTAAAGCGCAGAGATGTATAAAGTACTAGAGACCCAGACTTAAGTAAAAGTACAAGTGCTCTATCAAAAAAGTGACTTGAGTAGAAGTTGAAGTGCTCTTTAAGCACGATACTTAAGTGGAAGTACTAAAGTATTCAACATTTTTTGTACTTAAGTATTGCAAGTAGTTTATTTAAAAATTTACTACTCAAGTACTGGAAGTAAAAGTACAAGTATTGCGTTATGTAGTTATTTAAAAAAAAAAAAGCAGTCAAAAGACATATTGTTTTGTTTATTTTAATTATCTTTTTGGGGGCACAGGATTAAGCAGAACAAAAAGAACCATGGTTTACGATTTATAATATATATACATATGATGGGTCAAAAACACCATTCAGCGTGACAGCCTTTATGATAGACAGTTAATATTATGTGAACATTGCAGCATGATTTGAACCACGGGTAGCTAACGGTTAACTTATCTAGCTCTTATGCATAGCTCAAACTGTTGTTTTGTGTATTATATTATCTTTAACTTGACATGTTTCTTCAAATCTGACGGTAGAGTATGCACTTCATTCTATATGAACTGTCTTTCACTCCGACAAATGCAAACATTGGTTCTAAATAGGGTCACGGGTGGTCTTTTTCCTCATCGCCACGAACAGTTGAAAGTGAAGGAGTTGAAGGTGGAATTTCTGGGTTTTCCATGTCTAAAACAAACTAAAGTGCTCTCTCTTCTTTGATCGTCTGATCAATGAATGATTGATTCGTAACATTTTTATAATTGTAACGAGTAACTATGCAACACATAAAAAATATGTACTGAAGTAAAAGTAGAAGTAGGAGAAAAAATACAATACTCCAGTAGAGTACAGATACAACCTTTTAGTACTTAAGTACAGTAGTGAAGTAGTTCTACTTCGTTACTATACATCTCTGCTAAAGCGCTTTCTCGGCCGCGCGGCGATTACAGCTGGACTCAAACCGGCGTGCGCCCGCACAATCCTTTCAACACACAATACAACCGAGACAGTGTGCGAACGAATCAAATAGCCTACACGAGCAGTTATCAAAATATCTATAGTTGTGGAAAGCAAACTCTTTTCTGATGAATGTTTACTTTGCCCCTTTTATGAAAACGACAGTAATAATATGGAGCAATGAAATAATGGCGCTGACTTTCATCAGACATTATATTTGATGCAAAAAATATATAAATAAATAAATGAATAAATAAATAAATAAAATAAGGCTGCTAGACCACAATAAACTATTTTGGATATTACAAGCATGGATATTAAAAATATCATAGCTATCATTAGGGATTTATAGTCAGCTAAAGTTCTAAAGAAACTTTTTAAAGGTAAACCCCTATTTAAACTATTTATTATAAAGCACTAGTTTAGGAAGTATTGCAAATGTTTTTTTGTTTTGTTGATTTTTGCAGCCTGTTTGAACTTTAAAGTTCAAATTATGTCATAACTTAGTTTTGTATACTTGCAGGCCTATTTTAATAAAATAGAAATAATATACAATAATAATCAAATATAAATTAAATGGTATAAAATTAGATAATATTAATATTAATTAGTAAATTAATAATAATAACAACAACAATATATATATATATATATATATATATATATATATATATATATATATATATATATATATACATACAGTACTTGTCGTTTAAACACTTTTATGGAAGCATACGAGTAGGCCTTTTCAAATTCATTTTAATAAGTAATATGCAAAACTGTCGGCAATGCAGAATGCAAATTGATAATATATTTCTTTTTTGAATTTGCATTCTACATTACTGTGCAAAGTTTGGTCATATGTAAATGAATCACGTTCATCTAATCACTCAATCTTTGTTTCATCTGCATTTTAGCTAAACAGCATGTAAATAATGTCTCAAAATGTTTAGCATTTAGCTAAATATTAAATTACATAAATAAAAATATTTTTATTTCACAGATTTACTTAAAGTTGGGTTATATGCTGTTTTGCTGATCTTTTGTCTGCTGGATATTTTAGACTATTAAAATGAATTTTTTTTTTTTTTTAAAGCCAATACAAAATTGTGAAAATACAGTTTGACTGTTTAATTCATCTGTGGTAAAAAATTGCTGGGACAAATCTGGGGGTCATAGTTTGGGAAATGCACCCCTGGTCTATTGAAACGATACCACTCTTCATACAGAGGTCATGTAATTTGTCTTTTTTCTCGTTCAGCAAACACTATGAAAACTACAAAAACATATAACATTCAAAATATGCATTTCTCAAGTCCGATTTTAAGTCTCTCAAGAAAACTTGAGACTTGTTTAACTTCCAATAACATAATTACCTAATTAAATCTTTGATTATTATAAAACAACATAATACACATAATAAAGCCTTCATGGGGCCCTAACCTGAATTTTATTTGTGGGCTCCTTGATGCAACCAATATATCAAATTATTTTCAATCCCTGGTTATTTGCACATACAATATTTAAATAGCCCATTATCAAATTGATTTGTTGTAGTCATGTTGCTTAAATCATATAAATGTTTTTTTTCTACGCTTCTACGTTTTAATTGTAACATTAGCAAACCCACAAAAGTGGTCAAGGAATATTTGCTCTTTAACATTCAAAGTCTTGCAGTACTAAGTGACATAGGTAGTTAAATAAACCAGCAGACAATGCATTTACTGTAAATAAGTTAACCACTTTAATTACTTTGGATAATATTGAAAAAAGGCAATATAATTAACTAGACTTGACTGCAGAACTCCTAAAGAAGTTTTGTGAGACTAGTTGATGAAGCAGAATGCTACTTTAACATTAAAAAGCTATTTTAACAACAACAACAACAAACAGCTCTTTTTTTAACATTAAACTATGCAACACAGTACAGCAGCAAACCATCTGTCACCTAAAATATTGAGGAATAATGACATTGGAATTGCAAAACCTTCAAAGGTAGGCTACTGTTAAGTAATGCTAAATTGTTAAAGTGAATTCTGCACACTGGTTGTGGTTTAGAAGATTTCCCCCTAATGTATAAAGCGATATAAATGCTTGAAAATAAGCTGTATACGTGTAATGCATTTTTATTATTATCCTTAGTATTATTTGATGTTCAAAGTAGACATTTTCTCAAGTGTGCACACTAGAGTGACAAGAAACCTCAAGTAAACCTTTCAGATATAGCTGACCTTCTGCATTTTTCATGGTGCCATCTTTGTCTGAGAGGTCATTAAGTTTTGCTTGTCTTTACCTAGTAAAATATCCATTGTAAATATTTATGTTTCACATCACTTTAATGAATACTATGGGATGTGTTCAGAAAAAATATTATACGAACAATTTACAAAATTACAAGTAAGGTATTTATGATCACTTGTTTTTGTGTGACAAAAAACAAATAAAACAAAAAAACAACTGTGGATCATTTAGGTAATAACACAGTTTTATGAATCAATTGTAAACTTTATCACGGTCATTCTTATTAATTCAACTATTTTCTTTTGTGGACTACATGAAAACCTTGTTATTTAGGCCTGCATTCATTTAAAAATAACATGTATTTTGTATGAGCTCTCTTATTTTGGTAAAATAATTAACATTTTGCAAATTCCTCAAGGTATAGAGCAGTAGTGTACAAACTCAGTCCTGGAGGGCTGGTGTCTAGAAAGGTTTAGCTCCAACCCTAATTAAATACACCTGAACTAGCTAATCAAGCTCTTACTGGTCATACTAGAAGATTCCAGGTCTGTTGAGGCAAGTTGGAGCTAAACTCTGCAGTACACAGGCCTTCCAGGACAGAGATATAGGCACCCCTGGCCCTGGTATACAGTATGTAAACTCACTCAATCACTTTATTTCGGCTTGGTCTAAGCTTTATCAGGAGGTGCCAATTTTTCTGGCATATGTTTTACCAGCAGATGCCCTTCCTGCCGCAACTCAGCACAGAGTACAACCCTCAGTGCTGGAAAACACCCACACACTCTCCTATTCACACACAAAGGCCAATTTAGTTAATAACTAATCTTGGACTGGGGGAGGGTGTATATAAAGTTTTGACCTCAAATGTACACATTTGATCGTTTATTTGAATAAATATAAAAAAAAATCTAAACGTTTTCATTATGGATTAATTAATTGTCACTTTAAGTCATCCTCTTCATCCACTTGTACATTGCTGTTCTCATATTAAGGATTCATTTTCTTTTTTTAAGTTTTCTTTTTTGCTTCACTGCACTTTATTCTCTCCAAGTGACTGTCTGTAACTAAATAATGACGTAGGGGTAGGTTAATATAACTTCATTTAATAAAACACATGTTGTACTCATGCTAAATAACATTTTTGAACTAATTTCTTTATTATTATTTGAAACAGTTTAATAAAGATGCTTTTCCAAAATTGTTTTGGCACAATGGCTCTCCTTTGCACTGCTGCACACCCCATTTGTTCATCTCTCTCCATACAGTCAACAGCTTCTATTTGTTTGGACGAACTTCAGCATAGTTTTTAGGAATATGAGAATAGCGAATAATTTTGATCTGGTCTGGTTTAGGCTTTTTATCATCCCAAGAATATTCAGGTGAAAGCAGTTTACTGGGTTTGTTATAAAGGAAGTACTTGTTCAAATGAGACTCCTCCTGCCATGCTGCCTCGATGGATTTAGCTGCATCAATGTCCAGCTGCTCTCGGCAGGTTTTAGCGAGCTGATATACGTACTTCACTGAACCACCAAGCACAGCTCCACCATAATAATAATCACCCTCAGAATAAGGGATAAACGCTTGAGACTCAGGCCTTCGCTCATATGGGAATTGCTCACGAGGTGTATAATAATACCATGCATGTATCACACCTATAAGATTACCCAAAGTCTCTGCTCCCCAACGGCCGTAGAACTTTGTATCCACATCAAGGCTGAAAAGATAGTCAGCGTCATTGACCAGTCCACTCTCAATCAGCAACTCCAGCCTTTTCATCCTGCCCAAACTCATCTCCTGCCATCTGCTTGAACTATTGACTGTCATCACCGTCAGTTTATGTTCTTCGCCCAGTTTCACATCAGGAACCTGTTCTGGATGATCGGTGAATACATAATAGTGCACACGAAACCCAACAAAAAAATTTTGCTCTGCAGACTCCAGGAAATCTTTTAGGAAAACGGTGTATCTAAAAAAAAAAAAAAAACAGAAAGGGAGAATCATAGAAATGTAAGTACATTGGCAATTTAATTCCTCCCACCCCCGATTCAGACAGCTAAATAGATAGTGGTCCATTAAAGACCAGCACAGGCTTGTTTGCAGAGATGAGTCTTCATACTTTGGAGAATCTGTCTGTTACTGTGATAATGTTGGTACTACCCTGGAATTCAGGCAAGTTGTTGGTGTGAAGGTGTTTAATGCAGAACTGAGAGGTTGTCAAATGTAGTATTATTTGATTCAAGGTTATATGTCAAAGAGAAGTTAAATTGTTTGAAAAATAGTGTCATCTGTGATGTTGCTTAGACCATGAAAATTATACCTTTTTCCCACAAAGAAAAACCTGGTGGACAAAAAGTGTATGGTCAGAATGAACCCGTTAGCTAGAATGTGGTGAAATTGTCTAAGCTTACCAAAGCAGGGACTGGATAAAAATGGAGATTACAAACGTAGCAGATATTTAGACAAATACAATGCTCCTTAACCCTGCAGAATAGATATGTCTGAGAAAAGCAGTAGTCAAATGTATAGAACAGCTGTAGTCAAATGTATAGTCAAATACGATGCTGCCCTTTCTCTGCAGACCATCAAGTTCTTTGTTTTCTCATGTCAAGCCACTAATCGTAGATTCAGTCCTTTGTGGAACAACAATTTGAGAGTGTTTTCAACACAATTTGTTTGTTCAAAAACATCTCGTAAGCAATGCAAGACTTTATTAAACATTGATAAGTGCTTTAACTGTTATTCCATAGTGCTGTTGCCTAATACTTTACCAGTTAATGAACCATCGAATGAGATCAGATTCTCTCATTCTGACCAACAGTGAGCACTGAAGCAAGAAATCTTTGCCTTATCAGATGACTAATTGAATTTCTTAGAGAAGACTTGGCAAGGATTAGTAGTTATGGGGCTAAATAGGGCTGTTGAAGATGGGTTTGTTGAAAAAGTGCTAGGTTTGGCATGGACAGCTGAAAGCGTTTGAAGAGTTTTAACTCATCTGTTAATGTTCTTAAGCTGTTGATTTAAAGTTTGCAGGTGTCCCGGACACTAGCCTGGGCAGAATCCTCGGTTGAGAACATTATGATAACTGCTGGACCAGGAATTGGCTTACATTACAACTGAGTAGGATCTATGTGCAGCTTTATTTAAATTAACACTGTGAAAAAGTCAGGGGTCATAATATACCATAACATAAAACACAGACACAGGTACATTTAAAAGCTGTGTCCATAAGCTGACCAATTATGAATCCTCTGTTAGACATGACTTTCAAATGCTCCAGTGTTTCTAGGAATTTTCAGTCTCTTCAAAGTATGTGTCTAAATTTAAAAATGAGCTCTAATTTAACATTAAATATAGCATTTCCTCACATTTTACCTCACATTATTAGTCAGAGTTGTATGGGTTTGCACATTTTGCAAGTGTTTTGTAGTGCTCAAAATCACTTTCAAAGATCTTTCACTTTTACTTGTCCATGCTGGTGGAAGGATTTGCGCAAATCAGACTAAAGATGTAGCCATTTTCAAGAGAACGGTTAGATGGTTGTCCAACAATAGCACTTCTGATTCTAATTTGGTTTACCTATTTGCTCCATAACAGTTTATTAATAAAAAGGAATAGTAAATTATCTCCATTGTCCTTTTTTGGTGAACTGTCCCTTTAATATACAATAAAATGATGAAGAATGTCAGAGAAAGATAAAAAAAAAAACTCACTTTCCAAGAGCGAAGATGGTGGTTGCTACAGTGATGTTCTGCTGTTTGTAGATCGCATCAATTAGTGTGGGATCAAAACTTCCTTCAGATACAATTGGAGCTAACCATGGTGCCAGAGGACCAACTTTACCATCTGGGCTGTTTTAAATAAGAATAATCACATACATATGCATAGTACAATAGATAATATAATATAATATAATATAATATAATATAATATAATATAATATAATATAATATAATATAATATAATATAATATAATATAATATAATATAATATAATTACAAATGGTGCAGTGTTTATTTTCTTACCCCAATACACTGGGCTGATTATATGTAAGCCTGTAAAATAAATTAGACTTGTCAAAACTTCAGTAATAAACGGTTATGAAGTACAGTCACAGTTTGTTATTCCTCTTTACTTTTACCTTTACTACTATTCATAAGTACATTCTTTATCATACTGTTAGCTGAACATGGATCTTAAAATGGATCTCTTAACTGACTTTACTAATATTACAGTTTTTCTCAGTGGCTTTGGTGGACACTATTTACATTTGCACAACAGTTAATGCATTTCTCAAAACAATTAGTCATTTGTGCACATCATAGTAGCAGTTTCTCATTCCTTCCAACAAATTGCAAATGCGTTTGGACAAGCATCAATTGCTTTCATACAACTTTTTGCTGTTTATAACATCATCATTTGCTTATGTCATGTCAGTCAAAATTAACTAAACCTGTGAATGGTGAATAGTCATTCCATATAAAACTAATAGTCCTCATCTTTTTTTTTCCTGAAAATGTCTTCTAAATTGACCAATTTGATGAATGATTTACAGACCTGTGTATGTTGTGGGTTCAGTTCCAATATGTACTGCAATATTGTGTACAGTTGTGCACAGCTCTACCCAAAGGAAGTTTATGTTTGTTGTAAATAAGGGTGGATTTATTCTTTTGCACAATGCTGTCAATAAATTAGAATTGCAAAGAGCAAATGTAGTGAAAATGTGAAACATACATATTCAGTGTCTTGTACTCAGACACTTCACTAAATGCAGTGATGTCTAACTTTACTGTAGTTTTACTGAAGTGTCACCAAAATCTGACTTTTTTGCATTGGAAAACATGTACAGAGTAAAGTGTCATAATGAAAACATGACAAAGCCATTTGACTATCTTGTTCATAAACAATGGTGTCAGGACTTTTCATCTTGAGGACACTGACACTTTCACTGACATGAATACTTGCTTTTGAGGAATGAGCTATCCATTTTGAGCAAGTGACATGCTTTTGCAGGTTATCAACTAGATTTTGCAGTTTGTACTAATTGTTTTGAGAAATGCATTAACTGTTGTGCAAATGTAAATAGTGTTGTGAGAAATGCACCAAAGCGACTGCGAAAAACTGTAAAACTCTACCAGTGATATTCAAACACACTGGTTATCTGTCAACTGCTGCATTCAATCCAACATTAATTGAACTTTCAAAGTTTTTAAGGTCTTGCCCTTTTAAAATATCTTTGAATTAGCAGTTCATTTACAGTAACTACTAGTAATGATAAGCATTTATTTATTAAACATATAAACAACATGTACTAATGTTGCTATAATGTTGTTAATAGGCTATTTTTAACAATAAAGTTTTTTAAGCTGGTTTGTGGTATCGTATAAAGCTGATGCGTATTTATTTGAGCTCCAGAAACTTTAACAGAAAATAACTTGACTTTCTATCACTTGTTTAAGGAAGTTGGCATATAAATGTAATATCTTCAGAAGACAAATTTCCTGGACTCTGAGTAAGACCCAACAACCAAACAGACAGGGGATAAAAATTAGAGCAGAGCTGTTGAAAATAGTGTTGTACTTACCCTTGTGGAGACTGCAAGAGAGCATTTTCTGGGCTCTGTTTTGTTATGCTAAGAAATAGAAGACATACAGTAACATATGAATGAATGTGTTCTGTAGTATTATAGCTTCAGTTGTATTTGTGTGGATGTCTAGCTTGCTAATGTGCTTATGTGAGTATTCCCTGTTTATTTGTAAGTCCTCAGAGCTTGTTATTTTGTGTGAACAATTTTAAAGCATGTGTTTCAGTAAATATGTGAGAAGTGACCGTACTTACTTGAGGCAGAATCTTTGCTCTATATGTCTGCAACAGAAACATGGTTATTATAGTTAATGCTGTAACAGTGCACAGTCAGTGCTGATTGCATCTTTGTCTAATAAGAATTTAGATCTAGTAAAATCCAGCATGGATAATTTTTATATATTCTCTCATTTTATTTCATTTATTTTTATTTACTGTGAAGCATTAATGAATGTCACGAATTTCTGAAATATGTATTAATGTCAACATGAACAGACTAGTCGACCTGAGAACTGAGATTTTTTCTTTTGAAAGGTGTATTCTTTAAAGATCCACAAGGTGGAACCATTTTTTTTGTATTTACGCACATTTATAAAGATTAGACAAGCTTTATGTTTACAGTTTAAATTAAATTTACTCAACAGCCACAGTTAATTAGCATGCTAACCTGGTCATTGATCTATTTAGACAGATAGCTAGTGCCTTTTTATTTCATGAATTTTGAACTGTCGCTGAGTGACAAGTAAATATATAAAATATGTTTATCTGTTAAATTAAAGTAATAAATGTACAGACTCATCCTATTTATTTCTAGAAAGAATTATAAATAATTAGGAAAAACTCACCTTATTGAGGGGGAGGTGACGCCCAAATAAAAGAGTCTATGGGGAAAAGATAGCAAATCGTGAATGTTAAAGGCAAGCTGAAAGTCAAATCATTATAATCAAGAGTTACAGATAAGGTAAAAGGCAAATCGTGAATGTTAAAGCCAAGTTGAAAGTCAAATCATTGGGATCAGGAGTTACGGATGAGGTATTTAAGGCATCCAAATACTGTAACAAACTCGCATTGTTTAAAAAAGTACATAAAGGTTTAATCTATCGTTTATTAAAATTAATATACAGCAGTTGTTGTGAGTGTGGACAGAGAAGTTTCTCAACCGGGTAACTGCAAGGGGTCCGGATGTAAAAATCTTAAAACATGTTGACAAATTAATTAAACAAAAGTAATTAAAATAAAATATTTTAGGATTACCCAAATGTGTCTCAGACAACCAAATTGTGGCTAAAATCGCACAGTGTGAAGAGATGGACACAGATTTAGACACAGATGTCAGGAACAGATTTAGTTCCTGACTGGAGAGATTAAAATTTTATGACGCTTGTTTAAACTACCCCCCTTATCGCTGCGTCTGTAGGCTACGTTTTTCCGATAAACTCACTGGTGGCGTGCGCACACGTCAGACAGCTAAAATTTGCACCTTAATAGCTACGCCTGGGGAATCTGAGGATTTGGGCTACACCGTCTAAAATGTCTAAAATATATACCTACATTAAACAAGATAAACACCTACAAAAATTATGATAGACCTATATTGTTTTGAATTCATGTAGGCTGTTATGTCTTTGTTATGATTATATATTTTTTTATATGCCAGCTCTAAAATAGGCTATCGAGCTTATTGTGACTAATAAAATATTTAGCCTATTAAACTCGAAATGACTGGGAAAGTCATGTAAAATCAATTAGCATTAAAAACAATGGGATACATGAAGAACATTTATTTTCAAAAACATTTAAAATAATACTTTTTAAGCATTTTAAATCATGCAATAAAATGATCATGAAGGTGACCATTAACAAAACATATGCTCCTATAAATAAAATACTTTTTGAAAACGTACATCTATGTTTTTGAAAACCAAAACAATTTTGTGTTTTAGACTATATATATATATATATATATATATATATATATATATATATATATATATATATATATATATATATATACATATATATATATATATATATATATATACATATATATACATATATACATATATATACATATATATATATATATATATATATATATATATATATATATATATATATATATATATATATATATATATATACACATATATACATATATATACATATATACATATATATACATATATATATATATATATATATATATATATATATATATATATATATATATATATATATATATATATATATACCACTTTTTTGGTGTGAAGCATATGCACAAGAGCGACAGGTGTTGGGTAGTCGGGTTTTTTTTAAGGCTGCGTAGTCTGAGTATTGTCTCTTCTATAATGCACGCGATAAAAATCCCCAAAACGATTACCAATCAACTTTTTGTTCAATCACCGGGTTTTTTTTATTTTTTATTTGCTGTAGTTAATCAAATTAACCTTCAAACAACCAAGACTACAGAACACCAGCTACATATTACAAAAGTATAAATACATACCCAATTACTACGGTGCCAGCGAACATGAAGAGAAATGCATTAACACTTTGAAGCTTCATTATATTCCACCTGTTATGCCCTTGCTCTATTTGAAGATTCAATATCAAGTAGAAAATGACAACAACAAAAGATCTTCAGTCAGCAACTAAACTAATTTAATTTTGTCAGAATTTAGCCACTGTTCTTTATAATAGGACAAGTGTTCAGAGAATGAAATCCGACTTTACCTGCTGTACAAGTGTTCTGCAGGGGTGGAGCTTTCGGCCGTGGCCGTTGCATAGCCTATACACTGACTGACCTGAACTTGACCACCCATTTCCACCCGACTTACAATCATTGTTTCTCTTTTGATTATTCTCCATAAGAATTTCGTTTTTATTTAGGTTGAACCGGATTACAGCGCAAGTGGGTCTTATTTCAGGTTGGCACATCATCTTTACAGCGCAGGCTCAAGTCAAGCGAGCGCAGAAAAATGCCGGCGCCCAAGAGCATCTGTGCATGAACGGTAAACTGCAGATAGTAGATTTAGAAGTGGGACAGTTAGCCTACAAAATAGTTAAATATGGAGACCTTGACTATTCAAATAAATTGTGTCAATTTTAGAGCATAGAGCAACGTTTGTAATGATATATATTAGGTTAAACAATCATGAGAGAATCATTGTCTATTTGTTGTTAAAGTGACAGGTTGAAATAAACATTTTACCCTATACAAAAGTAAACTTTTGCCAATATTTTAAAAATGTCCTACAATAAAAGAGAATGATAATGTATAGAGCAAGGTTATGTTCGGAATGAAGTAAACTTCATTTTGTGAATAACATTTAACGCTATCTTATTGCAAAACAATTATCCGTTTTTGGGAGTTCAAAAAACAGAAATTACTCGAATTAAAAAATTTTAATTGCATTAAAGGGAATTTGTGGTCAGCAGGAGATATGTTTCCCCTAATGTGTTCCCATAATCGTGTGACTAACAATTGACCTCTTTTTTTTTTATTCCGCATATCAATTTCTTTTTTCCTCATTTAACTTTCCCTTACAGAAAAAAAAAACAGGCAAGCGTTAATGTTGTATATGCAATCACCTGTGAAACACACGTGAAGCGGTGACAGAGAATTTTACTCCTGCACTGTCATGGAGATGTCTATTCAATGTTTGTGTTTACTGGAAGACATATTTTGCTCATCTCCCAAATGTCTAGACATACATTTTCGGACTAAACTTTAAAATGGTGTGCTCTCTGGGCAGGGGCCTGCGTAATAGGTTCATTTTTTAGTTATTTCAATATTATTTCAGTTTGTTTTGTTTTTGTTTAAATAGCCATAGCATATAACATAAAAAACAACAGCCAGGTATCAATACAGCCATATATCAAAAAAAAAAAAAAAAACTACACATGATGAAATGACAAATGTAAGCCTAGACCAGGGGTGCTCAAACATTTTCTTATGAAGGGCCAAAAAACAAACTTGATTGGGGCTGGGGTGAAGGTAAATATAGTTGCCATGGGTAATTTCCTAATGTATTTAATAATATTTTAAAATAACTAGAAAACATTACTTTATAATAAATAATAGAGCATATTTTCTTAGTTTTTATAATGAACTTATTACAGTAAAAACAAAAACTATGTCATTTATGACAGACTGGAGTTACACTAGTTTTTGCCTTCATTTGTCTTCTGAATAGTCCTCTATTCGTCCAGGTACATTATTCATATTTTTAAAAATCTGATTCATTTACAACATTTAATTGATTGAAATGCTTCTTTGTAGCAAACAAACAAACAAACAAAAAAGGCTAATGTCAAATTAGAAATGACAATCTCTTTTAAAGTCATTTGGCCCAACCCTGTTCATCCTTTTCACTCTTTTCTCAGATGGGAGGGTGGACCAAATCAAAGGTTACAATGGGCCAATTTGGTCCGCAGGCCCTACTTTGGGCATCTCTGGACTAGACAACAATGAAAAAAGTACTAGATGACAAAATGATACTGGCAACGCAGTGGCGCAGTAGGTAGTGCTGTTGCCTCACAGCAAGAACGTCGCTGGGTCGCAGGTTCGAACCTCGGCTGGGCTTGGTCAGTTGGCGTTTCTGTGTGGAGTTTGCATGTTCTCCCTGCGTTTGCGTGGGTTTCCTCCGGGTGCTGCGGTTTCCCCCACAGTCCAAAGACATGCAGTACAGGTGAATTGGGTAAGCTAAATTGTCCATAGTGTATGAGTGTGAATGTGTGTGTGGAAATTCCCAGAGATGGGTTGCGGCTGGAAGGGCATCCGCTGCGTAAAATCGTGCTGGATAAGTTGGCGGTTCATTCCGCTGTGGCGACCCCGCA
The DNA here is from genome assembly GCA_903798195.1 of Danio kyathit. Lineage (NCBI taxonomy): Eukaryota > Metazoa > Chordata > Actinopteri > Cypriniformes > Danionidae > Danio > Danio kyathit. The sequence continues at coordinate 29,464,440 of LR812523.1, forward strand.
AGGGACAAAGCTGACAAGAAAATGAATGAATGAATGAATGACAAAATAATACTCTCAAATATCCACACTCACTCTCTGGACAAAAACAAAGGGTGAGAAACAAGCAGAATGATTTTTTTGTGTAGCATTTAAATAGATTGTAAAGACATTCTTACAGAAATGTTTAATTACAGGAAAGGATTTGTGTTTTCAAAATGTTAGCTGACACAATAGAATAGTAGCAGCACTAGAATCTTAGAATTTAACAGTGAAAATTTAATTTTTACAAAAGTATATACTTTACCAACCTGAAAAACAAGTAGTTAGGCATGTGTTAACAAACATGCAATATAGAGCAAGAAATAAAAGGCAAAGATATGTGGAGTGACTTGATTGTGTTGCCATCCTTATGAAAATCATCAAGCAAGAACAAATCCATTATAAACCTAAAAAAATTTAAATACTTTATATAAAAATAATCCCAATATACACTGCAAACAAAGGAGTACATGGCACAGAAGAGTTTGCTCATTGGCAAAATGCTGGCACATTAGTGCTGGCCCTGTGTAACAGGTGCAAAACAAAAAGGTAAAAATATTAGTTTTATTTGATAATTCAACTTGTCATGACCATATTTGGGGTTCCTGCCACCGTGTTGACCTGGAGAGTTGGCATGCTTTGTTCTTCCCAGTCCGTGAGATTTAACAGCTCACGAGTGAACACATCGTTGCTACACACTGTTGTATAGGCTGCACAAGTCTTCTTAATATTTTGTGTTATCCAGAATACTTGAGGATATGATATGAAGGTAAGAATTCACTCAGTGCATCCTTAATTTTAACACAACACAGAGAGCATTATGCTACACCTGCATATGTAGCACTCGCATAGCCCACAGTATAGCTCTCACTAGACCCACACAGAAATACAGTAATATTGTGAAACATATTGGAACATTGCAATAAATGCTTTTGACTTCAATGCAAAGTAGAATGCGATTTATTCTATAATATAATAAGTTTTTAAATATCATATTGAGAACAGTTGTGCTTCTCAGTATTTTTGTGGAAGCTGAAAATTTTCAGGATCCTCTAATGTATAGGAATTTCAAAAGAGTTTGAAATATAATAGCATCTATGAGAAAAACCACAGAGCAACATCTGGGCCTATCTTGTCTCTTCTCTTTCTAGCTGAGTTTTATACCTCTTCCTCACCTCAAATTGTGTGAATGGATTTTATGTGCAGTCAGTATAAATTCTTCGAGTGTGACTGGTAAGGTGGTTTCACTTATTCAACACAATGCAACAAGACAAAACAAAGAAATGAAGGAATGCCTCATTGAAGATCCTTGATAACATTTGTATCAACCACAAACAAATGTGTGACAATTTAAGACATTGTAAAAAAAAAAAAAAAACATACATGCATAGAAAAACAATAATGGCTAAATAAACTACACTTACAAGCAGGCAACCAGCTAAAAGGTATTAGTTCACCCTGTATCTTCTGAATATATTCAGATTGTATCCATGTGGTCAATGCAATCCCAGGGCATGGAACTCTGTGAGGCATCCCTAATGAAAGCATAATTTAAAGCATGGGATCCAATTCATTCATTCATTTTCTTTTCAGCTTAGTTCCTTTATTAATCCGGGGTCGCCACAGCGGAATGAACCACCAACTTATCCAGCACGTTTTTACGCAGCGGATGCCCTTCCAGCCGCAACCCATCTCTGGGAAACATCCATACACACTCATTCACACTCATACACTACAGACAATTTAGCCTACCCAATTCATCTGTACCGCATGTCTTTAGGCTGTGGGGGAAACCAGAGCACCCGGAGAAAACCCACGCGAACGCAGGGAGAACATGCAAACACCAACTGACCCAGCCGAGGCTCGAACCAGTGACCTTCTTGCTGTGGGGCGACAGCACTACCTACTGTGCCACTGCGTTGCCATGGAATCCAATATAAAACTAAATTGTAAATTGATGTGATAAATGGGACCAGTTCCTAATTTGAAATGCAATATAAATTTAAAGATTATTGAAAATTGGAGTCAGATTAAACTCAGAGCTGGAAACTTTAAAAATAAAGTGATTTTATTTATTTATTTATATTTTACAAAATGGCTATTGTCAACCCAGTGGCGCAGTAGGTAGTGCTGTTGCCTCACAGCAAGAACGTCGCTGGCTCGCAGGTTCGAACCTCGGCTGGGCTGGGTCAGTTGGCGTTTCTGTGTGGAGTTTGCATGTTCTCCCTGGGTTCGAGTGGGTTTCCTCCGGGTGCTCCGGTTTCCCCCACAGTCCAAAGACATGCAGTACAGGTGAATTGGATAAGCTAAATTGTCCATAGTGTATGAGTGTGAATGTGTGTGTGGAAGTTCCCAGAGATGGGTTGCGGCTGGAAGGGCATCCGCTGCATAAAATCGTGCTGGATAAGTTGGCGGTTCATTCCGCTGTGGCGACCCAGCAAGGGACAAAGCCGACAAGAAAATGAATGAATGAATGAAAATGGCTATTGTAAAACCCAATAAGTTAAGCTAACTCAAAATATTTGAGGAAACCGACTGCATCAAACCAAGTTCAAAAAGTAATCCCAATAAGTACTTTGAACTCCATTAGTACAGTAGTACAGTGAAAACCAATAAATTAAGAGATCTCAAACAAACACATTAAGTTGAAGTTAAAGAGATATTTAAGTGATTATGTAAGTCTTGATTAAGCGTTAATAAACAGAATTACTGAAAAGAATCACAAAACTAAACTACTTAAGCCACAGCTTGAGATGAAATCAACTGAAATAAAACACATTCAATAGCTCAAAATCTATGCAGATTCATTAAAAACAACACAACAAACAGTATGAACAGCTTCACTTATTACTAACTTTTTTTAGATGTCTACCAAAATTCACAGAAAATAATAATTTTGTTAGACATCACCACTCATGTGAACAGTGTTTTCTTTATAGGGCTCTTTGACTTAAGCTGACGCACACACACGCACGCACGCACGCACGCACGCACGCACACACACACACACACACACACACACACACACACACACACACACACACACACACACACACACACACACACACACACACAGATTCAGCACACAAGATGATATTTTCCCCAATGCCTAGCCCATGAAGACATCGCCTGTAATGTTGACAAGGTCTTGTGGCCAAAACAAAATAGAAGGCAGGATCCATAAGCAATAGGTAAAAACAGTATTGACTCAAATAATAATTTGATTATTTAACCCAAGGGTGCCCAAACTCAGTCCTGGATAGTGATGGCCAATCGCAAACGAATAGTTCTTTTAAACAGATCTTCTTAGTCAGGGATGTCAAACTGAGTTCCTGGACGGCCGCTGCCCTGCACAGTTTAGTTCCAACCCTGCTTCAAGACACTTACCTGTAGGTTTCAAACAAGCCTGAATAACTTAATTAGTTTGAGCAGTTGTGTTTATTAAGGGTTACAACTAAAGTGTGCAGAGCTGCGGCCCCCCAGGAACAGCAAATTTGACACCTGTATTTTAAGTGAACCGGTTAAACCAGTTCACCAAATCAAACTGAATTGTTTGAAAGTGTTTGCATCTCTAGTAAACACTTATCCACAAATTGTTTACTTTTAACATGACTGATATACTCTAACTTGAAATAAAGCAATTTCTTTATTCAGTTACTAGAACAATACTGAGATCAGATTTGTGAACCAGTGAATTGATAATACTGGACATACGTGACTCAGCAGGTGGTGAACCAAACACACAGTACCGTCTGAACCAAAATTGGACAAACAATTAATGCTGTAGAAATTAAGCTTCTTACAACTTAATTGTAAGAAATTTTTCAGATCATGGTGATGTTTTTTTTTTTTGTTGAGTCCCAACATGGGAGGATTGTTGTTAAATCATCGCAGATTATGTCATTATACATACCGCATATAAGAACTGGTGATTTTTTTTTTTAACTGGTTCATTGAAACAAACTGGTAGAAAGATCCAGTTCACGAAAAAGATCCGAGCTTCCCATCACTAGTCCTGGAGGGTGAATTTCCTGCTGAGTTTAGCTCAAACTTGCTTCAACACACCTGCCAGGAAGTTTCTAGTACACCTAGTAAGAGTTTAATTAGCTGGTTCAGGTGTGTATAATTGGGGTTGGAGCTAAGCTCTGCAGGACACCGGCCCTCCAGGACCAAGTTTGGGCACCCCTGATTTAACCTGGCAATAATATTTCTCCATTCTCTTACACATACAACAGCCAAGGAGCAACTAACATGACAAATGAAGGTAAAGCATTGCAAAGCAACCTATATTGCATCAATGGTGACGTCTAACAAAATGATTATTTTCATTGAATCCTGCTAAGGGCTTTTGTAGACGTCCGACAGAAATAAAGTCAAACAAGCTAGTAAGGGATGTTTGGTTTGTTGTGTTTATTTAAAGATCCTCTATTGAGATTTTGAGAGATTAAATGTGTTTTTCTTCACTGACTCTGCTTGTTAACAACAGGCGTTTATCATTTTATAGTCAATCAACACAATCAAATAATTGAGTCATTTACTTCAAACCTGAGTTCAAAACTCTTTTTTTAAGGAGAAGAATTCATTTACAGTAATTGTTGAGTTAATATTGCAGAGTTGCAGTGCATTTACAAATTGTTCATGAATGGATTTCCTGAACTTAGAGGAGATTCACATAAACGTCAAAATTTTATAGACTTGATTAATGTAGACAATGATTAATAAAGGTACTAAGCCAAAAAGAAAATAAATGAATGAATATCAAATGTATTTCAGTAGTTCAGTACGTTCATATAGTTATTACACACATTTTTTTTCCCAAAATGATTTTGTTTTATTTGTATGTTTGGATTGTTTGGGTATTTAGAAAAATCTTGCATATGTTTTACGCAGCGGATACCCTTTAGAAATATATTTACCAGGAAATATCATGACGTGTTCAATACTTATGTTACCTGCTGTATCTATATTATACTGTATAAACGCCAGAACTATCGAGAATATTTCTATTCACCCATTTCTGAAGAAAATGTTCAGTAATAAATAGTTTTTATTTCCTGAAATGAAAATGTGTCATCACAAAAACCATGCAAGAAGTTTCTACTGACTGCATGCAAGAAACACACTTTAAGAAACAATGCTGAACAGTGTTGATTTCCATTTTTACTAAAGTAAAACTTTAATTTGATGTGAATAGACCAGGGATGCAACACTAATCAAGCACACCTGAAAAGCTGATCAGTGTCTTAAAGATCACTATAATGTTAAAAACAGATGTGTTTGAATAGATTTTCATCTTTTAGTTTACATACTATCTGTGGAGGCCAGATTAAAATGAAAATAGTTGTTAAACAGAGGTATACACAAAATTCCGAACAATTGTTTTGTGTGAACGTAAAGAGTTTGTAAAAAGAGTTGGTTCATTATCTAAGCATGCTTCTATGAAGCATGAAGTGACTGTTGTGGAACGAGTTACTCACGTCTCTGTTAGATCCACAAACACATTCAATGTAAAACAAAATAAATGTATATGTTTTACACAGCGGATGCCCTTCCAGCAACAACCCAATACTGGGAAACACCATACACTCTCAAATTCACACTCATACACTACATACACTAAGGCCAATTTTGTTTACCCAAAATATTCAAACTCTGTAGAGAAACTAGTCCCAGCTGGGACTTGATCCAGTCAAATTCAAAGTAACTCCCCCTAACCTGATTTCACCACGTAGGACATGTTCCTGGATCAACATCTATGTTAACATTCCAATCAGCCAATCAGAATTAAGGGATACGTTTATTGTTCATGTTAAGTTTAGGCTTACGGTTAGGTTTGAGCACTTCTACATGAGTGTTATCCAACTATTAGTCTCCTCTGATTTTCGGATAAATTTACAGTTATTGTTGGGTTTAGGGGTAGGGATTAGGTATGGATTACATTTTCAAACAAAAATGATCTTCCAGAATCACGTCATACTTAACAAAATCATGATGTGCAGGTAAACCCACTACTCAAAAAACCTTCACAAAACACCCACAAACTGGTTTTACTTCTTCCATTCATTGCCACTCATGCAGCATTTTAGACAATGAGTTCTATAGAAAGCTGCCTTTAAGTAAAAACATGCAACCTACACTTCCGTTTCTCATATAAAGCAGTTCTTTTGTTTGTTGTTTTAGTCACATAAAAACAATAGACCTCATGATGTGCTCAAATGATTTTATTTAATCTCAAGTACGTTACAGTCATATATAAATGCACATATATGTTTATAAATTATATATACAAATATCTTTGTTTTGTATAATTTGGTATTTTTGGCATTCAGTTAACACTTCTTTACTTTCAGTTTTCAAAGCCCTGCAAGCTCATTCCAAATCATCAGTTCTGATTCTGCGAAATCTGTCTGCCAGTTTTGACTTTGTGAATTATCAGATGCTTCTGTTCACCCTCTTGTTGATATACATTACAGGAACTGCTCTTGACTAGTTTGAGGTTTACCTCACGGGCAGGTTTTTCAGGCTTTCTCTGAATGTGTAATGTATACAATGCTTATCATCGAAACACAGGGATTCTTCAGAATTCAACAACAACTAAAAATCCTTTTTATTCGCAAACACCTAGTTAAAAATAAATAAAAATATATCCCTCCCTTTCTGGCTTACTTTTTTCTAACAATAGCTGGAACTTTGTATTGCTAGAAATTATAATTATTTTTGCCTTTTTATGAATAAATTGTTGTATCCTTTTTGTAATTTGCTTTGGATAAAAGTGTCTGCTAAATGATTACATGTAAATAATGTGTATGTATACACACGGATGTGTATATCTTTGCATTTACATTGCAAAACAAGGTGGACAGGTGCACCACAATGTGCATACACAAAAGTGTAAATTGCGATTTGCAAAATTTGCAAATGTTTAAGCATAAAAAATGCTAATAATGTGTTCATGCTGGGAAATAAAAAAAAGAAAAAGAAACGGCTCATTTCAATCCTTCAAATAAATGAATTCATGTGGTAAAATGAATTTGAATGTATAAGAAAAGATCAAATTTAATGTGTAGGCTGTGAATGTAACAAAAAAAACCAGTTTTACTAATATAATAGACAAAATATAGTGTCAGTTATCATGATTCAGGCTACCTTTTATATTCCTTAAGTGGACCATTTAGAAAATAAAAAAGAAGACTTGAAAACCTTCTGTATGATGGATATAGTCAGGACAGGTGTGCCTGCTTGACAATGCCCACAACCACAACATGTACAACCTGTCACTGCTCATTAACACTGTATGGGGCAACATGACAGAACGCCAACTGCAATCTGTCACACCCTCAGCTCGTTCCCGCAGTCCCAACCACCTCAGCCTATCACCACACAACACACACACGAACCATCACTAGATTACCAACAGCCCGCACCTGCACCCCAATCACAAGCACACCATATAGTCTCACCTCATCCAGTCACTCACCGGCTGGAATCAATGTCAGATGGTCTTCCTCAACGACTCCTGTTATCTCCTGTGCTCTTCCATGGATGTACCCTTCTCTCCTGTGGATGCAAAACAACCTGCTCAAGGGAAGTGTCTATAGTGTGTGTGTGTGTGCTGGTGTTCTTGAAGAACTGGACTTACCATATTGAACTTTGCTTCACCACTCACCTGCTTCACCATCAGTTGTTGTTGTTCCGCTTGAATAAACGCTTTAAAGATTTAACTTCCATTGTCTTTCTTGTAGTGGCTGTGACAGGATTCCAGCCCATAAAAGAAAACATCGCTGCAGATGGAGACTAACACTGCTCTGGCCGGAGCCCTTCCGGGTCCGTTCGCTAACTTGGTGTAGTCTACTCGGCAAACCCTCTCTCCTACTTCCGTAAACACTAGCACCAACCCCACTGTCATCACGAGCACATCCCTCGCTCGACCATTGAGCTACTCCGGCGAACCAGGAGTCTGCGATGGTTTTCTTCTGCAGTGTTCCCTTTATATAGAGGCTAATGTACATCAGTTTCCCAACGATATCTCTAAAATTGCTTTTGTGATTTCACTACTTACAGGACGAGCCCTCCAATGGGCTAATGCACTTTGGAATGCTCGTAGTCCCGCGATGTCCACCTACCCAAACTTCGTAAGCCATTTCAAGGAAGTATTTTCTGTTCCACTCACCCCTCTCTCTGTACACAATGAACTAATCAATCTACGTCAAGGTAACACCACCATTCATGAATACACACTACACTTCCGAGCACTCACCGCCAGTAGCGGATAGCGGCTTACCGTAAAGGTCTCAAACCCCAGATACGCGAACATATGGTCATCTATGATCTAGAGACTTTCATAAAAAAGGCTACTAGTATCTCTCAACACCTTTCTGCCTGTTCCCCTTCATCATCTTTCAATCGCATTCCTCCCCCTAGAATACCTTCACCACCACTGGATTCAGTAGAACCCATGATTACAGATTATTATTGGCTCGATGCATCAGAACAACAACGATGGATTCGCCATAAACTCTGTCTCAACTGTGGAGAACCTACCCATCTCATCTCAGCCTGCCCTGTTCGCCCACCTCGTCTTTTGGTTACACTTACCCTTCCCATATCTCATATTATTCATATACAAGCTCAATTAATTGTGGATTCTTATACTTTCCCGGTACATGTATTGGTGGATTCCGGAACGGCTGGCAACTTCATTTCATCACACTTCATCTCCAAACATCTCATACCCTCCTTGAGTAATGAAATCAAATACCAGATAACCACCATCCAGAACTCACCATTAGGCAATGGCAAAATATCCCGGCAAACAGAAGAGGTCACATCCAGCTCCCCTACGACCATCAAGAAAAATGAATGTTACTTGTCCTCCCTTAAGCTAATGTTGACGTCATCCTAGGCAGACCCTGGCTTGCACAGCACCAACCCAATATTGACTGGAGCACAGGAGAGATTCTCGGATGGGGTGTCATCTATAAAAAACATGGCTACACTACTCCCCCTGCTGTTTATACTCCACACCTAGATCCACTCACAGTTCACACCACCACGATTGAAAGCCCTCACATATCCTCCACAGTCTCCATTCCGGCCATCTACCATCCCTTTCTTGATGTATTTAGCAAAGAACGAGCCACACAACTCCCTCCACATCGGTCCTGTGACTGTAGTATTGACCTGCTGCCAAATTACTGCGCAGAAGAATTTATCCCCTCTCCCGTCCTGAGCAGGAAACCATGGAAAATTACATCACCGAAGCTCTTCATCAGGGGTTCATCAGACCTTCCACTTCTCCAACTGCATCAGTTTCTTCTTTGTAGCCAAAAAGGATAGAGCAGGGGTGCTCAATCCTGTTCCTGGAGATCTACCTTCCTGCATAGTTCAGCTCCAACCCTGATCAAACACACCTGAACCAATTAATAAGGACCTGAACAGCACTTGATAATTACAGGCAGGTGTGTTTGATATGGGTTGCAACAGAAATCTGCAGGAAGGTAGACCTCCAGGAACAGGATTGAGCACCCCTGGGATAGAGGATTGAGACCGTGCATAGAATAACATGTACTGAATGATGCCACTGGCAAATTTGCATACCCACTACCATTAGTACCTGCCGCCTTAGAAGAACTCAGAGAAGCCAAAATCTTCAGCAAACTCGACCTCTGCAGTGCCTACAACTTAATTCGTATTCGTAAAGGGGACGAATGGAAGACTGCCTTCATAACCCCTACTGGCCACTATGAATATCAAGAGATGCCCTATGGGTTAGCCAACAGTCTGTCAATCTTCCAAAATTTCATGAATGAGATATTCAGAGGCTTTCTCCATCAATTCAATTGTCTACATTGATGATATTCTGATTTACTCCCGAAACTTAAGCAAACACCACTCCCATGTACAACAAATCCTCCAACGCCTAAGAGAAAATCACCTTTATCTTAAAGCTATAAAATGTGAATTTCACAAGTCTACCATCTCCTTCCTCGGGTAGTGATCTACCCTGAAGGGGGCAGCATGAAGGCTGATACAGTCAACACTGTATCCCATTGGAGCGAACCTAAAACAGTGAAAGAGCTACAACGTCTCCTTGGATTTGGCATTTTTTACAGACGCTTTATAAAAAATTACAGCCTCCTTTCTGCCCCACTGACATCTCTTCTTAAAGGTGGCCAACGTACACTCTCCTGGGATGCTGCACGACAAGCTTTCGAACACCTCAATACTATGTTCCCGATCCCACTCTACCATTTATTGTGGAGGTACACACAGCTGATGTAGAAGTCGGTGCCATCCTCTCACAATGGTTTGGTGAACCCCGAACCCTTCCTCCACGTGCGTACTATTTCAGGAAGCTAACCCCAAGTAAACAAAACTATGGTATAGGTGACCACAAGCTATTAGCCACAAAACTTGCACTTGAAGAGTGGTGGCATTGGCTCGAAGGAACTCAATTCACCTTTACGGTTGTACCGATCACAAAAACCTTTAATACCTACGCAGGGCAAAACGCCTCAATGCCCGTCAAGCCCTCTGGTCATTATTCTTTGTTCGCTTCAACTTCCAAATCACCTACCAACCCGGTCATAAAAATGTGAAGGCAGACGCAAATCACGCAAATATTCACCAGATCCTACTGTTAACACCCCTAAACCTATTCTACCTCCTTCCGTCTTCCTGGCGCCATATACTATGAGAGTTGGACGAAGAGATTGGTGCTGCCACTGTACATGAACCGGCGCCCCCCAAACTTCCTCCAGATCTCATCTACGTACCTACCAGACATTGTCTCCAGCTACTAAATAGTACGCATACCTCCCTCGGCTCAAAACACCCAGGCAGCAGGCGAACCCTCTCGCTCCTCAGGCAGAAGTATTGGTGGTCTAACATGAAGAGGGATGTTACCCAGTATGTCCAGGGTTGCTTGGTCTGTGCCATCACCACCACTCCTCATCACCTACCTGAAGGGAAACTACAGCCATTACCTGTTCCCCGCCGACCCTGGACCCATTTGGGAGTACACTTTGCCACTGAGGGTGCTTTCACACTTGGTTCAATTGCCTGGACCGTACCCAAGTTCGATTGTCCCCCCTTGCCACCTTCTCGGTTGGTTTGTGTTCACACTGTCTTTTTTCCTTCTGAACCCCGGTACGCTTGCGTCATAGAGCTGCTGTTTTGTTTACGGCTGTTGCTAGGTGACAGTCACGAAAGCAAAGCGCCAAAATGGAGACCTCCGCACATCGCGGTCGATTTGCTTTTACTGAATCATAAGTTTTGGACATACAGAAAGCGACTCGCGTCTGTCTGCTGCAAAAATATTATAAACATTCAGAACATCACACAGTGTCTGCAGAAGCTGTTTCTGGAGGAGACAAGCAGACATCACTGTGTATCACTGTGCTTGGCTCAGTCCCGCTAAAGGTACAATACGTGGCGCACATACACACACACACACACACACACACACACACACGAATGAACGTTATGAAAACGATAGTTTGTTGTACAGTTGCCGGTTCACTTCCGCTATTTGGTACGATTGCATTCATACCAGAAGTGAACCGTACCAGAGTTCGCATGAACCGTACCCCAGACCACCTCTTTCAGGCGGACTCAGGTACGGTTCACGGGTGCGCACCCGAGTTCAGAAGACACGTTCACACTAGCTAAACTTACCGTACTATGACGTCAAACAAACCCGGGTGCGGACCAAAAGTGCTAGTGTGAAAGCACCCTGATTTGCCACCATCAAGGGGCTGTACTACCATTCTCGTGGTGGTAGACTAATTCTCCAAAGCCTGTAAATTGATACCTCTCAAAAGTCTTCCCACGGCCCTAGAAACGGCCGAAGCTCTCTTCCACTATGCCTTTCATGATTATGGACTCCCCGAAGACATTGTTTCCGATCGCGGACCCCAATTTATCTCCAGGGTCTGGCGGGGGTTCTTCCAACTCCAGGGTACAACCATCAGTCTCACATCCGGTTATCATCCCCAGACAAATGGACAGATTGAGCGTAAAATCCAGATCTCCCGTAACCTAGGGACGTACTATGCGCGGCACCAAGAAGCCTGGAGCCAGTCTCTACAGTGGGCCGAATATGCTCAGAATTCCCTTCACCAAACCTCTACAGGTCATACATTACTTTATTAATTTAAAAGGTGCATAAAAAACACACCTCTAATCCCTACAAACCGTTCCCCACAATATATGGTCCTCTGTAGCGACACTTTAGCATACTCTACAATAATATGCCTTACATTGCTTCTGTAATGTATTTTGATATTGCAGAAATAGCATGAGTATTATTCTGTATTAAAAACACTAAATGCAAACACATTTTTTAAAAGATAAAGAAAAGCACTTTGAACAGTGTTCTGCCTGTATAATACCCTGTTAAATCCATAAAACATTAAGTCTTAATGTTTAAGACATGTAAAACATTTGCACATCAGTGTGTTGTATGTGTGTGCTTTATATGCAGAACTTAATTGTAAAAAACTTTTCCAAGATCACTAGTTAAAATTACTGGTTTGATTTGAATGTGTTTGAGCATATATTTAATTTATTTATTCATTCATTCATTTTCTTGTTGGCTTAGTCCCTTTATTAATCTGAAGTCACCAAAGTGGAATGAACCGCCAACTTATTCAGCACATTTTTACGCAGCGGACACAACCTATCTCTGGGAAACATCCACACTCATACACTATGGACAATTTAGTCTACCCAATTCACCTGTACCGCAAGTCTTTGGACTGTGGGGGAAACCGGAGCACCTGGAGGAAACCCATGCGAACACAGGGAGAACATGCAAACTCCACACAGAAACACCAACTGACCCAGCCGAGGTTCAAACCTGTGACCCAGCGACCTTCTTGCTGTGAGGCGACAACACTACCTACTGCGCCACTGTGTCACCATTTAATTTATTTATTATTATTATTATATTTTATTTTGTGGCATGGTAGCTCAGTGGTTAGTAAAGTCGTCTCACAGCAAGAAGGGTGACAGTTTGAGTCCTGGCTGGGCCAGGAGGTGTTTCTGTTTTCCTTCACAGTCTAAAGACATGCGCTATAGGTGAACTGAATAAACTAAATTGACCGTAGTATGTGTGTGTGTGTGTGTGTGTGTGTGTGTGAGTGTGAGAGTGTATGGCTGTTTCCCAGTACTGGATTGCAGCTAGAAGAGCATCCGCTGCGTAAAACATATGCAGAAATAGTTGGTTCATTCTGCTGTGGTGACCCCTGATAAATAAAGGACTAAGCCAAAAGAAAATTAATGAAAAAAATGAATATTTTGTTTTTTTATTTTATATTTTGTCTTCTGAACAGCATTGAAGTCATTACATGAGGAAACTGTATGAAAGAAGCTGTTTATGAAAAGAACCACCCTTCCTATCCTACTTGCCATATCTTGCATAAAATTAGAGCAGAGCTGTTGAATTTAGCTTTTGTACTCAGAAGAGGACATTTTCTGGCGCTCTTTTGCTGTAATAGGTTTATGTGGTTCTGTTGATGCATATGCGTGTTCTTTGTTTGATATGTGTTTACTTGTATTTGTGAGCTCACAGAACAACCTAATCCACAGAAATATACCATTAACAACTGCAAAATTGTACAGTTGCTAAATGTGGAGTTGTCGACTAGCAAGTATGAACTCTCACTGTACATGTTTGGGTGTGTGTGTAAGAAAAACTGATAAGAGCATAGACAATCTATAGTTCATTAAGACTAACATTAGCAATTTAGTTTTTTTCATGTGGTCCCCCATCCACCTACATGAATGTATATCGGGGCCACTTTTTTGGTCTCTCATATCTAGACATGCACATTGTGTTTACTACAAAGCCATATAACATCCAGCTACCACTCTCGAAGTAATTGGTGGAGCTTGACCTTATCCAGTTCCACCTCTGGAGACTATAAAAGTTCAATGATTAAGGGCTTACTCACACTATGCTATCCGAACCGTGCCCAGGCCCATTTCCTGGATCGTTTGAGAAGTGTGAGTGCTCTGAATCGGGCTCAGGCACGGTACACTTGGGTGGCCCTGGCCCGGTTGGAAGAGGTGGGTCAGAGCGCGGTTCACTTGGGCTCAGGCGTGGTACGCTTACAGTGTGAGTGCAAGCGTGCTTGAGCCCGAAACTGAAAGCGAGACGTGACGTTTAAGGGACTGTTTGATATGGATTAATTAATCATTCGTACTATTCAATGAACGCAAACTGTCGTAGATTATTAAAGACGCAAACCCCTCACTGCACGTCAGCTGCGCCTTCGGCAAACTTCCTAATTCCTGCAGCACGAGGACTTTATGATTGTTTATGAGCGTCAAAAGTGCCTGATCTGTTCGGCGAAATATTAGACTGCGTGTCACCGCATATCAAACGACTTAAACGTAAAGAAATCTTCACTGTGCTGAGCGAGAGCGCTTTCTGAGCAGCGCGTCATCGATGACAGAAGCGCGCCCAGGCTCGAATGTAATGTGAGTGCGGGCCGTCGGAGGAGACGGGAGGGGGGACAAGCGTGCTTTGGCCCGATTCAAGGCAACTGTACATAGTGTGAGTTCGGTCTAAATGGGTCTTCATCAGCACCCAGCACTGAGAATAAAGCAACTTGTGAACTTTTGTGGTGGAAAACAAACACACACACACACACACACACACACACACACACACACAAGTAAGTATGTAATGTGTATTTATATAACACATTTATTTTTTTATGGCCATACACCCAAAGCGCTTCACAATCATGAGGGGGGTCTCTCCACACTACCCTCAGTGTGCAGCATCCACTTGGATGATGCAATGGCAGCCACAGGACAACGGCACCAGTGCTCTCACCACACACTAGCTAAGGAGAGTGTAGACACAGTGATAGAGCCAATTCAGTGGATGGGGATGATTGGGAGGCCATGATGGGTAAGGGTCGATAGAGGGAATTTGGCCAGGACATTGGGGTTACACCCCTACTCTTTACGAGAAGTGCCATGAGAGTTGTAATGACCAAAGAGTGTCAGGACCTCGGTTTAACGTCCCACCCGAAAGATGATGCTCACTGACAGTATTGACCTTATTCTTCAATGCGGAAGTGTGCCCGATTTTCTCGATTGTTTTAGAACTTCCAATTCAGTTGCCTATGAGAGAAAAGAATAGGAATAATAAACCGCAGAAAACGGTCAAACTGCTTGCTCTACAAACAAGTGTGTTCATGAAAATACAGACAAAGCAGAATAATATAATAAGAAAATATCTGTTTGTAACATTAAGCAGCATAATGAGCTGTTTTTAACATCTAAAAATGAATGGAAGTGAATGAGACTTGAAATCTCGAGCCAAAAAGATTCAAATGGCTGCGCCCGCTCGTACTCGAAGAATAAGGTGAATAGTGTCCCCTTCAATTACTGGGGTTATAGGACTCACACAGACTGCAAGCTGAGCGCCCTCTGCTGCCCTCACTAACACCACTTCCAACAGCAACCTAGTTTTCCCTAGTTGGTCGCCCATCTTAGGACTGACCAGGCTCAGCCATGCTTAGCTTCAGTGAGTAACCAGTCTTGGGCTGCAGGGTGACATGGCTGTGGCTATATACAGTAAACACACCGCATGTCTTTGGACTGTAGGGGAAACTCTCACAAATACGGGGAGAAAAAAATAAAGAAATATGATTAAACAAAGTGAATATAAATATGATGGAAAAATTTAGTGAAATATTACAAATTCCTTTTTTTATTGAGACAGGTGATTCATTTTTAACTAAATCAGATGACATTGCCAATCATTATAATGATTTTTTTTATAAATAAAGTATACAAAATGAAAGAAGAAATGTTAGAAGATTATTATTCCAATAATAAGTGAAAGTCAAATTGAAAAATTGACAAGTGATGAGCCAGCCCTAGCTTTTGAACTGAAGTAAATGTACGACAAGTGGAACAAACATGATTAAAGATAAACAAGGCGGCACAGTGGCTCAGTGGTTAACACTGTCGCCTCACAGCAAGAAGGTCGTTGGTTTGAGTCCCAGCTGGATCAGTTGGCATTTCCTAAATTGTTGGTATTTACTAAATTGGCCATAGTGTATGAGTGTGTGTGTATGGGTGTTTCCCATTACTGTGTTGCAGATGGAAGGTCATCTGCTGTATGAACATACAGTATGCTAGATTACTTGGCTGTTTATTCCACTGTGGCGACCTCTGAAATAAAGACTAAGCTGAAGGAGAATGAATGAATGAAATATAGACAAATATTAAAATACTTAGATCAGGGATGCTCAACCCTATTCCTGGAGATTGACCTTCCTGCAGTTTTCAGTTGCAGCCCTTATCAAACACACCTGCCTGTAATTATCAAGTGCTCCTCAGGTTCTAATTAATTGGTTCAGGTGTGTTTGATCAGGCTAGGAGCTGAAATCTGCAGGAAGGTCGATCGCCAGGAACAGGGTTGGTCACCCTTGACTTAGATGGTCACTTTGTAAAATTAGTTGCCAGCTGTTTTGCGGAACCAGTTTGCCACATTTTTAACATTAGTATAAAAAAGGGATCCTTTGAAGCAAATGTTATTCTTTTACAGAAAATGCAGCACTCAGTTTTAACGGTGCTAATAGTTGACCAATATTTAGTAAAGTGTTTGAAATTACACTTTGTGAACAAAATTATTCATTAATTTTCATTTCTTTTCGGCTTAGTCCCTTTATTAATCTGGGTTCGCCACAGCGGAATGAACCACCAACTTATCCAGCACGTTTTTACGCAGCGGATGCCCTTCCAGCTGCAACCCATCACCGGGAAACATCCATTCACATTCATTCACACACATACACTACGGACAATTTAGCTTACCCAATTCACCTGTACCACATGTCTTTGGACTTGTGGGGGAAACCGGAGCACCCAGAGGAAACCCACGCGAACGCAGGGAGAACATGCAAACTCCACACAGAAATGCCAACTGACCCAGCCGAGGCTCAAAACAGCGACCTTCTTGCTGTGAGGCAACAGCACTACCTACTGCTCCACTGCGTCGCCCTGAACAAATTCAATCATTTTTAAAAGTTATGGGAAGACATATAGCAGTTATTAAGAGATGTGCAAGATTTTTACCACAATATTACATCTCGCAAATTGTGCAAACATTGGTTCTTATTGGTTCTAAAAAGGATTTAGAAAAACTAGTTCCAAATAGAGCTGCATGCTTACTTGAGTTGTATTAGAAAGGTTAATATTATAAGAATGGACAAAATGTTAGATCGGTTAATGATAAAGGACAGAGTAATTGTACCTCTGCTTTGTTTTATAAGAAATATTTCTGTGTTAAAAAGACCTCAGCACGTATACTCAGCAGGCATGTACAAACTCTGTCCTGGAGGGCCGGTGTCCTGCATTTTTTTTTAGTTCCAACCCCAATTAAACACACTTGAGCCAGCTAATCAAGCTGTTTCTAAGCTGCGGTCACACTAGAGTTTGAGCTTGCGAAGTTCTGTCGTACAGCGACAGAAGATGATTAGACATTTAAAAAAGCGAGCGATTGCTCCATGTTTTAAATTTCTGTCCAGAGAGGTCATGTTTTGATCGTCGGTTGGTTACACGCAATCAAGTGATGCAATTTCGCTGGTCAGAGTTCACCAAGCTTGAACTTTCCAACGCAGCGAAATGCGAAACTTGCCGCACGACCTTACGTTTCCGGTCTGACGCATTCGCGTGCGTATGAATGGAAGTCTATGGAGAGAAAAGTGCAGTATGACCGCAGCTGTATGCTACAAACTTCCAGGGAGGTGTGTTGAACAAAGTTGGAGCTATGCAGGACACCGACCCTCCAGGACCGAGTTTGGACACCCCTGCTCAATGCTCTCAAACTCAATTCCTGAAGGGCCTTAGCACTGCATAGTTTACAGTAGCTCCAACCAGCTCCAACTCATACCTGCGTAATTGTCCATAGTAGTCTTGAACGCCTTGATTAGTTGGATCAGCTGTGTTTGCTTAGGGTTGGAACAAAACTGTGCAGAGCTGTGACACTCCAAGAATTGAGTTTGAGACCTATGCTCTACAGTCAACTTTTTATAGCAGTGCGATTCATAATTTTTTACACCAGGCATGCATCAAAAGTATTCTTCTTACTTCCAGCTTCTAAAAGTAATGCAAGACAACGAATGGTAACGTACACTCTCAGAAATAAAGGTACATGAGCTGTCACTGGTGTGGTACCTTTTCAAAAGGTACAAATTTGTACTGAAAGAGTCCATATTGGTACCTCAAAAGTATAAATTAGTACCTAAAATTTTTAAGGGGAACACTTTTGTACTAACTTTTGTACTTTAGGTACTAACATGTACCCTTGAGGTGACACAGTGGCGCAGTAGGTAATGCTGTCGCCTCACAGCAAGAAGGTCGCTGGTTCGAGCCTCGGCTGGGTCAGTTGGCGTTTCTGTGTGGAGTTTGCATGTTCTCCCTGGGTTTGCGTGGGTTTCCTCCGGGTGCTCCGGTTTCCCCCACAGTCCAAAGACATGCAGTACAGGTGAATTGGGTAAGCTAAATTGTCCATAGTGTATGAGTGTGAATGTGTGTGTGGAAGTTCCCAGAGATGGGTTGCGGCTGGAAGGGCATCCGCTGCGTAAAATCGTGCTGGATAAGTTGGCGGTTCATTCCGCTGTGGCGACCCCGCAAGGGACAAAGCCGACAAGAAAATGAATGAATGAATGAGCTGTCACTGGTGTGGTACCTTTTCAAAAGGTACAAATTTGTACTGAAAGAGTCCATATTGGTACCTCAAAAGTATAAATTAGTACCTAAAATTTTTAAGGGGAACACTTTTGTACTAACTTTTGTACTTTAGGTACTAACATGTACCCTTGAGGTGACACAGTGGCGCAGTAGGTAATGCTGTCGCCTCACAGCAAGAAGGTCGCTGGTTCGAGCCTCGGCTGGGTCAGTTGGCGTTTCTGTGTGGAGTTTGCATGTTCTCCCTGTGTTCGCGTGGGTTTGCTCCGGTTTCCCCCACAGTCCAAAGACATGCGGTACAGGTGAATTGGGTAAGCTAAATTGTCTGTAGTGTATGTGTGTGAATGAGTGTGTATGGATGTTTCCCAGAGATGGGTTGCAGCTGGAAGGGCATCCGCTGCATAAAAAATATGCTGGATAAGTTGGCGGTTCATTCTGCTGTGGCGACCCCAGATTAATAAAAGAAAATGAATGAATAAATGTACCCTTGAGGTAATAATATGGACCCTTTAGGTCAGGGATGTCAAACTCAATTCCTGGAGGGCCGCAGCCCTGTACAGTTTAGTTCCAACCCTGCTTCAGCACACTTACTGGTAGGTTTCAAACAAGCCTGAAGGACTCAATTAGTTTGATCAGGTGTGTTTAATTAGGGTTGGAACTAAACTGTGCAGGGCTGCGGCCCTTCAGGAATTGAATTTGACATCCCTGCTTTAGGTACAAATGTTATCACACCAGTGACGGCTCGCGTACCTTTATTTCTAAGAGTGTATGAGCTACGTGAACATGGATTGAATTGCCATTTTATTTGTAAGTAAAATAAGGTTTAAAAAATTATTAAAGAAACTTAACGGAACAGTGTTTAATTAACTGATACTTTTGATGTTTCAAACAAATTTCCAATTATATGTTTTATTATTGTATTGGGTCTATAATTATGTCAAAGTTGTGCTGTTGGTGTCTTATGTTATGGTTTAGTCTAAATTATCCTCTTTTTTTTGGTTTTGGTATTTGTTTCTGAGGGTTTTTTTTTTTCTTTGTTTTGTATTGGTTTTGTTGATGATTTGATGTAAATGTCATTTTATTTGTTGGACAACCGGAAAAATAGCTGGTCTACCACTATATTGGTAGTGACTAATGAGGATCTAAATAAACAAAAACTTGCACACAGAAATTCTACCTGGTCCAGCAGAGAATTGAACTAACCCTTTTCCTTTGAGGCGATTGTGCTAATACTACTGAGCTACAAAAACATAATAAATAAAATTAAAAAACTATATTAATCATTGAAGCCTTGAAATGAATCTCCTACATTCTTCTTGTAGGTTATTATGAAAAGATCATTAACGATGAGGCACAATGCAAGGCTTAAATCAAGCTTCACTCACTTTTATTACATGAATATCATACAGACTCATATTACAGAGCCATAAGATCTCATAATGTTCCAAAATGTACCTAATCATGTTGTGCTTGCAATGGAGGTTAGGGTTGATTAACTAGAATTTCCAACATGTTATTGTAGGTTTGGAACAGAGTAAAAACTGCTAGAAAAATGAACTTTTTACTTTATTTAGAATTGCAGAGGAAAAGAAGTCTGCACAGGGCTATGCTTCCTAAAACAACAATTAGCCAGCCATGGTCACAAGTTTTGTCCTTACCAACATAGTTCAGCAATTCGGTGTTTCCCCGTATCCATTGTTCAATCAAATATTAACAAACAGCATCACAAGCCACTGCAGAAATACAGCACTCTGAATTTTCCAGAAGACATATTGTCTTGCTCGATTTGCATTGTATTACAAATCAAGCAAGTGGCTTGTTGACTTTTTTTGAGTGTAGGAGGAAACTAAGCTTACAATACAATGCAAATCGAGCAAGACAATTTGTCTTCTGGAAAATAATGAAAGAAGTTTAGTTCTGTTAAATGATTCATTCTAGTTGTATAAAACTAAATGAAGAAATAATCAAATGAATTAGATGAGAACTTGTTGATTGATTGAGGTTTAAGCTCTTCATATGAACGACTCTCTCTGGTGAGCCCCTCCATCACAGTAGGTGGTGGTATGCACTTATAATCTAGTTTGCATACCCACCAATAAAACTGCATAAGAAGTCACTGCGCATGCTTAGTTTAACAGACTGTACTTTTGTATCTCAAATTCTTGGCACAAGTAACTTAGGGACAAAAACCAAAATGCAATTGCAGTTCCTTTTGCATGTTGACCATTTAATTCTTGCACTGTTCCCTTTAAACAAGCTACTGGGGCATGAACACTGATGCATGAGTTTGAACGAGACTGATGTAGTGATTGAATAAAGAAGATGCACATTAGCTGGACAGGAGCTCTCCTGTTCCTTTAAATGGGAAGCTAGAGCAAGTAAGCTCAGAGTGGAACAATCACTGATCTTTTGTTGTAAGTGGTATTTTATTAAATATCATTGTTTTCTTCTGTGTTACTATTTACAGCTTTAAAAAAGTTATTTAAAGTTTATTTGTGTTAATGTATAAATGTTTTTTTGTCTCACGCCATGGTTTAATTTACCTGCCAAAAAAAATACATTGAGACATATTGTGAGGACGTGAGGCACTATAGCTTTACTGGTCATTTGGTTGCAAGTTAAAACTTCTATGCTGACAAATAATTAAAGCAACTAAATAGATTTTAATAACCATACATGGACAAGACCAAAACTTGATGTAACAAGGATGAATTTTGATGAGTTGAAGTATTTTACTGACATCAGGGGTGGCATTTTTCACCCGGGACAAGTTATTTAGCGACGGAGGGGGGCGATGTTTGTTAAACCGTCAGGCCACTGGGAAATGTCCTGGTGCTCCCTATGGCCAGTCCGCCCCTGACTAACATTGAATGAATATGAATAAATTCAATCTGACCAACACAGACATTTTAATTCAGTCATTCATTCTTTTTCTTTCGGCTTTGTCCCATTATTAATCTGGCGTCGTTAATCACAGCGGAATGAACCGCCAACTTATCCTGCATATGTTTTACGCAGAGGATGCCCTTCTAGCTGCAACCCATCTCTGGGAAACATCCATAAACATGGATGTTTCCCAGTGATGGATTGCAGCTGGAAGGGCATCCGCTGCGTAAAACATATGCTGGACAAGTTGCCAGTTCACTCCGCTGGGCGAACCCAGATTAATAAAGGGACTAAGCTGAAAAGAAAATGAATGAATGAATGAATAATTAATAACAATTAATACATTTTTCTGTGAAGCCACTTCACCCAATGCATATACTGCATATACATTCACCGGCCACTTTTATAGGTACACCTGTCCAACTGCTCTTTATCACAAATTTGTAATCAGCCAATCACATGGCAGCAACTCAATGCATTTAGGTCAAGACGATCTGCTGCAGTTCAAACTAAGCATCAGAATGGGGAAGAAAGGTGATTTAAGTGACTTTGAACATGGCATGGCTGATGGTTCTAGACGAGCTGGTCTGAGTATTTCAGAAACTGCTGATATACTGGGATTTTCACACACAGCCATCTCTAGGGTTTACAGTGAATGGTCCAACAGGGTTTACAGTGAATGCACAAAACGTTCAACTTTGAGGCGGATGGGCTACAGCAGCAGAAGACAACACCGGGTGCCACTCCTGTCAGCTGAGAACAGAAAACTGAAGCTACAATTCGCACAGGCTCACCAAAATTTAACAATAGAAGATTGGAAAAACGTTGCCTGGTCTGATGAGTCTCAATTTCTGACATTTAGATGGTAGGGTCAGAATTTGGCATCAACAACATGAAAGCATGGATCCTTCCTGCCTTTTATCAACGGTTCAGGCTGGTGGTGGTGGTGTAATGGTGTGGGGGATATTTTCTTGGCACACTTTCGGGCCCATTAGTACCAATTGAGCATTTTGTCAACGCCACAGCCTACCTGAATATTGTTGCTGACCATGTCCATCCCTTTATGACCACAGTGTATCCATTTTCCAGCAGGATAATGCGCCATGTAGCACAAATCCTCTCAGACTGGTTTCTTGAACATGTTCAAGTTCACTGTACTCAAATGGCCTCCACTGTCACCAGATCTCAATCTAATACAACACCTTTGGGATGTTGTGTAAAGGGAGATTCGCATCATGGATGTGCAGCCAACAAATCTGTGTATTACTCCACCCACATACAGTAACAAGCAGAAGACACTCTACAGTTTGACAAATATTGCTGCTGTTGGACAACATAATGTGCTTTTTAGGCTTTTTTTAGTCGGGAATGTAGTTGTTTAGATAAGTTTAGATTAATATATGCACTGACCCAATTTAAATACACTCTCAGAAATCTTTCTGAGATGTCAGTCAGACGACAAACTCACCACTAAACAGCTAGATGTTATCTGTCCCCATCCACCCTCAGTCCCCATCCACAGAAGTGATAACCCATTGTTGCAGTGTGTTAAATAAATCTTTTCATAATTTGTAATTGATTGATTCTTTGACACTCATTCATTCATTCATTTGCTTTTCGTCCCTTTATTAATCAGGGGTCGCCACAGCGGAATAAACCGCCAACTTATCCAGCATATGTTTTACGCAGCGAATGCCCTTCCAGGCGCCCACCCAACACTGGAAAACACCCATACACACTCTTTCACACACATACGGCCAATTTAGTTTATTCAATTCACCTATAGAGCATGTCTTCGGAGTGTGGGGAAAACAGGGGCACCCGGAGGAAACCCACTAGAACACGGGGAGAACATGCAAACTCCACACAGAAACGCCAACTGACCCAGCCAGGGATTCTTTGACACTTTAATAATCATTTATGCCATTGCAATGCCTTGATTTTAGTAAGGTTAGTACACAGTCATAGCCATAAATGCAACGGTACTAATAATAGGCATAATTTATTTCAATCAACATGACATGACAAACACTACCAGTACTTATTCATCCTGTACTTATTAATGCACCAAACTAAAAAAAACTAAATGTATCCCTCAACTAATAAACAGATTATAAAAAAAAAATACAAAATACAAAACCAACAGCAAAAAATATTTTAAAAAGATGTAAATACATACCCAGTTACTGAGATGACAGCCAAACCCACAACAAAAATAATGTTTTGAGGTTTAATTTTCTTTTTTTTATTTTCATCACTTTAAGGACTGGATATTTCAAGTAGAAAAAGAGCAAAAATGAGAGATGTTTTAACGAATGTACAGCTAAACTAAATTTAATATATCAGAACTTTGCCATAGTTTAATAAAGGTCCTAGTACTTATAGTGACTATGAAAAGACTGGTATACAGATATTAAAATGTCACTTTATAAAGTGTAAAAAAATAGGTGTCTTAGTCTGAAACCTCTGTAGGGCAGACGCACCTTGTCACATAACACTCATGCCACACCCATGTGTGCCTTAACAACCGTATAAATTTAAAAATATTAAATTAGTTGACTTTCCTCTAAGTAAAAGTTTATTGCACTAGGTTCAGTGAAATCCAAATGTAATGAACTACATGAACACACAGTCTTTACTTTTTGTTTTTTGTGATGCTTTAAAATGCTAAAATACAGTACAATTTTTTTATTTGATCTAATTCATTTGATTTATTAAAACGTAAACTCCATTTAGCATTTAATGTTTATTGCTGAATTTAAAATGATGTTTCTTGATACTTTAGTTCCAAAGTGTAACAGTGTTCAGCACAGTCATTGTGATACAACTACTCCACCCACTATTACACCTGCGATTATATTACGCTTATCTTATGTCAGTTTCATTAGGTTGTACATTTCAATACAACTTTTAGCAGAAAACGAGACAAAAATTACACCAAGACACACTGCTTCTTTGTGTCTATGTGTGCGTGTGTTTGTGTGTGCATGTCATCTCACAGATACTCAGTTGATAGCCTCCTGCCAAGCTGCCTCAGAAGGATTTAGTTAGATGTCCAGCTGCTTCCGGCAAGTTTTAGTATGCTGAAATACACTAGGAACTTCACTCAACCAGAGTACAGCTCTGCTATACCTCATATTAATCACCCTTCGAATATAACAAAAAATAATGCTTGAGGCTCAGGTCTGCGCTCATATTGAAATTGTTCATGAGTGTAACCAAAATACCATGCATATGGCCTATCACTCCTACAAGATGACCCAAAATCTCAGCTTCCCAGTGGCTATAGAACTTTTTAAGTCACACTGGAAACAGTTACACACACACACACCAAAACAATTGGCCGAAACGAGACCCTAACACTATGTCATTCACAATGCATTACCCCAAGGGGCAATAGTGCTGCTTACGCATCCCAGGAAACCAAATCTTTCCACTATACAAAAACCCAAAAAAATTACACCCTGGAGGATTACTTTCATTGTTCAAACTCAGCCTGAATTTCAGCAGTGAATTCAGCCCATATACAGTACCACATGGAATTATGGTCCAAGACTGGCCCAAAAGTCAACCAAAACAAAAGGCTAAAAGTCACAAATTAGCCATAACTGGCCCACAACAGAGCCGAAATCTACAGCTGTCAGCCAGACATTTTGATATATATATATATATATATATATATAGGCTACTGTACAGGTGACGTCAGAATTATTCGCCCCCCTGAATTATTAGCCCCCCTGTTTATTTTTTTCCCAATTTCTGTTTAACGGAAAGAAGATTTTTTTCAACACATTTCTAAACATAATTGTTTTAATAACTTATCTCCAATAACTGATTTATTTTATGTTTGCCATGATGCCAGTACATAATATTTTATTAGATATTTTTCAAGACACTTCTATACAGCTTAAAGTGACATTTAAAGGCTTAACTAGGTTAATAAGGCAGGTTAGGGTAATTAGGCAAGTTATTGTATAACGATGGTTTGTTCTGTGGACTATTGAAAAAATATAGCTTAAAGGGGCTAATAATTTTGTCCTTAAAACGATGTTTAAAAAATTAAAAACAGCTTTTATTCTAGCCGAAATAAAACAAATAAGACTTTCTCCAGAAGAAAAAATATTATCAGACATACTGTGAAAAATTCCTTGCTCTGTTAATTGTGGTTTGTTTACAAACTAATTTTGAGAGGATCACGTGCTTATGATTGAACGCAGCTGGTATCGCTTAACTCCGCATATTGCGCCAATCAGATGAACACGGACACACTATAAATTACCAGAGCGCTTTGCTCCAGTCATCTTCGTTTGAAGACCGCCCCGCTCCGCACCAGCTGCTACTGCATCTCCAACTCCAACTCCAACAACAACTTACAACTTCAACAACATCTTCAACAACAACATCACAGCCTAAACTTTCAAGACGCAGGCGATCCAGCCTTGCAATGAAACCGAACCCTCACGGCTCTCCTAGTGGTGCACCAGTGGTAACGTATATAGCACGCTCCAAAGGGAAGCCTCGCTAAAAAATAACCACTCTCCAACAAGACTAAACATTTTATAAATCTTTAAAGACGAGACTAACGCGAATAGAATAATGTATACAAAAGAACTCACCTCTCAAACATCCGCCTATCCACAGATCCATATCATCCTAATGGCATGAAGTAATTCGACTGCAATGGTCCAGGCAATCCAATCCGCAAAACATTAGTCCACAGCATATTCATACTTCGATAAACATCCATTAAATGCACTGTTATCATCCAAATCACTCGCTGAAGTGCGTTCAGTAGCGTCTCCAATCATAACAATAGAGATTCTAGTCAAAATGGCCGCCGGTTTTTGAGTGACACTTCTTTGAGCAAATAGCTGAAAAGCAAAGCATCACCATCCAATGAGCTCTAAAACTCGAGATGGTCCCACCCTCTCTCTTGACAGATTAAGAATGGACTCTGAATTTGTGAATGAACTGGGCTAGATATGCTTGTGATTTAATCACATCATGACTCCAAACCTAATATTATTTATTCATGGATTGAAGTAAAGCCCACAACTAACATTCACACAAAGTGGTGACTAAGTTCAGGGCTTGATGTTGGCAGTTGATATATTTGAAAAACATAAAAAAAATAAAAATTAAATAAATAAATACCTCTGCCACATCCGATAGCCACTTAAGTTCTGAAAAGATTGTTACCCAGATATTGAAAAACATTAAACGCATCGAGCACAGAAGTCCAATCGTAATATGCCAGTGACTCATATCTTCATACACTGTGTCATATTTAAGTTTAATGGCGAGTCTGTCGGATGTGAATCGACAAAGAAACAACTTCCCGCTTGACTGCTATCAATAGGAGGAGGACGACATTTCCGACAATGAAATAATGTTTCATCCATTGACTCAGCGTTAGATACATCCACATCTTAAACAATTTCTATATCACTAGGGGGTTTAAAACTCCATTGCACTATAACTTCACCTACTCAGTCTTCAAGAGGTACTTCCAGGACCACCAGATAAGCCACACCCCATATCCTCAGCTCTCCATCCATCTGCCATCCTGCAGGGAGACGAATGCCCACCTCTACCATCCTTGCACTTTGCGACAACGAAGCTATCAGACCATGCAAGCTATCATACTATGCATTAACAAAAAGGCCTTCCATCCACAGTTGCCATGCCCTTATTAAGACGCCTCGCATGGATACAAGCTAAAGCAATTTATGTCGGTTGTACATCTACCATGTTTTTAAAGATTTCATTTCTCATTCTCTCATTCCAGAAGACCATGACAGACGGCTACAGAGGCTGACCCTCATCCAACATATTACACTCCACATCCATTCCAAATGCATTCACACTCTTCACAAAGGATACATTTCCACTCACCCAGCCCACACCTCGATGCCATATTCACACTAGCTTTTTAATTTTTTGAGATGTTCCGAACTAACATCACATTTCAATCCCACAATCCACCTCACCATATCTGATCTAACTTTGCAGGATGAAGAAACACTATCTTTCTTTATTAAGCAAAGCAAACAGATCAATTTCACCAAGGACATTCTATTTTATTTTGATATCCCCTCCCCTACACACACTTTACTAACCCTCTTAGCATGCTTACACAACAGGAGAGCAATACCACCTCAGGGAAGCCCACCTGATCCTCTCCAGCTGACCTCCACCCACATGTATTTCTAGCTCCGACCCATTTTGGGATTGTCCCGAGTTCAATTGCTGCAGCAGCAATGCTCTTAACGAGCTCATATTCACTCTCATTTCCAAATACCATTATAGTCTTACTCCCCTGCACTCATACAACAGTAAATGCTTCTGCAGGAGCACACATTGCCTCCATACTGACCCGACGCACCCCTGCAGCAGCCGAGATGCTCCGCTGAACTACACCCACCCTTAGCACCACTGCAACTGCAGTGACGCTCTAGAAATTTTATCTCTTGGCACCAGAAGTGGACCCTCATCCAACACCAGTACCTCCTTATTCAGAAATTATATTCCATTTACCCCACCATATCTGATCTGAATCTGCAGGATAAAGAAACCATTCTTTCCTCAATAAGCAGAGTAAAACAGATCAAATTCGCAACGGCCATAATATTTACATATTCGACCTCCCCTCTCCCACACATCCATTCCAAACCCTCCTGGCATTCCTACAGCTGAGGAAATCTCAAGATTCCAATCCTTCCTCCCCACTTTTTACTGACGACGCTAATTGTCCAGTAACCCGTTTTTTGGTTTCAAAAACACCTGAAAGAAATATTACGCCTATATGGCTTTCCACCTGAATCATTCTCTAGCCACTCCTTCAGAATCGGAGCCGCCACTACAGCCGCCCACAACAGGCTCTCACAAAATCAAGTTCAGGCCCTCGGCCGCTGGTCCTCAGATGCATTCAAAACATACATCCGACTCAGCAGACATCACCTCAAGGAAGCCCAGCTGTCTCTCACCAGACGACATCCATCACCCAGAGTACAAGGGCACGAGCACGACTCTGCCATTTCCTCTTCCTCCCCCTCCTTCTAGCGTTGAGTTTCTCCGCTACTGTTCTATAATTTCTAGCGTCGAGTTACACTGCTAAACCCCTTCTTTTTCTTCTAACTGCTTTTCTTCCCTATTATTTCTTAATTTCCAGCATCGAGTTTCTCCGCTGTTTTCTTTTTCTAGCGTCAAGTTACTCCGCTAACTTTTCTTCCTTCCAGCGTCGAGTTCCTCCGCTACTTCCCCCAAACCCCCCCCCCCCCCCCCCCCCGCTTTTTCTATTATTAAATTCAGCTATAACTACTCTCTCCATCCTTTTGTTAGCGCGAGCTATACTCCGATCCCCCATCACTCTCACTCATACTCATTCACAGCTCTATCTCCCACGGAGGCCCAAGGGCTTCGACTCCCACGGAGTCACACCAAGCCCAATCCCTGGCCACCCCCTCACTCATCACGCTGCCAGCAAGAGCCTCCACTGCCCCCTTCCTTTCCCATCTCTTGCAGGACGCCCCCACCCCCTTTTTTCCCACGGCTCTACTCCCCCGGAGTGCCCCTGAGCCACGACTCTCACAGGAATTAATCACTGCCCCCCCATCCCCCCCAAGCCAATAGTAAAAATCTTAACTTGGCTCCTTCCTGCGTCAAGTTTCTCTGAATCTCATTTCCTACTTCCTAGCGTTGAGTTTCTCCGCATCTCTTTCCCTTCCTTCAAGCGTAGATTACTTCCGCTCTTTCCTCAATCCCCCCTCATCTCCAACCCCTTACCCCCCTTCCAGCGTTGAGTTACTCCGCTACTTTTCTTTTTTCAGCGTCGAGTTGCTCCGCTACTCAACCTTCTTCTAGCGTTGAGTATTCCGCTACTTTTTTCTTCCTTCGCATAAGCCCTCACTCCTCAAGCTCTGACACCCCGGAGTCTTCCCGAGCTCGGACTTCCCAGAGTCCTGCCCAGTCCACCTCCCACAGGAGTCTCCACCGCCCCCTCCCCTTCCCAGACTTCTGCAGGAGGCCAAACTTACAGCTCTAACTCCCACGGAGTCGCCCACAGAGCACTGACCCCCCTCGGAGTCAAATATTACCCCCCACCCCAGCCAATACATATATCTTCTTTACTTTTTCCAGCGTCGAGTTTCTCCGCATCTCCTATTCTCTTCTTCCTAGCGTTGAGTTTCTCCGCACCTTCTTCCCTTCCTTCCAGCATCAAATGCTTCCGCTCTTTCCTCCACCCCCCACTCTTCCAACTCCTCTACCCTTCCCACCTCTAAATCCTCAACCCCCATCTAGCGTCGAGTTACTCCGCTACTTTCTTTCCTTCCTTCTAGCGTCGAGTTACTCTGCTACTCTTCTCTATTTTTCGCATAGGCCATCACTCCTCAACTAGACTCCCACGGAGTCTTCCCGAGTTCGACTCCATCGGAGTCATCCCCCCCCCCCCCTGCCCACTTCACCCCCTCTCCTGCTGAAATCCTCATCTCCCAAAAAATACTACAACTCCCGCAGGAGCCCGCCCACCCCCGCTCCGACCCCTGCAGGAGCATCCCTCGCATCCGACTCCCCTGGAGTCAACCATAGCCTCCCACGCCGAATCTCAGGCTCTCCTAAGTGCCTGCTGCCAATTTCTTTCCTTCAGGAGCTTCTCTTACTTCTCCACCTTCAATTATATCCAGCAGCCGGATATAGCACTGATCCTTAGCTTATTGGGGGGTTTCTTCAATACGCGGCTGCTGTCCCGAGCTAAAAAGCATTTTGGGGAGTTCTCGAGACCACCTGAGCTCAGACTCTCCTGTCGCCCTACAAACGGGAGGAAGCCCCGGGCTCAAGGATATTCTGAGCTCAGGGCTCTCTCCCGGGACGGCATGCCAAACACGCTTTATTACCAATCATCAGCTAAGTGTGAACTCTTGAAGTGTGGTTTGTTTACAAACTGATTTCGAGAGGATCATGTGCTTATGATTGAACACAACTGGTATCGCTTAACTCCGCATATTGCGCCAATCAGATGAACACGGACACACCATAAATTACCAGAGCGCTTTGCTCCAGTCATCTTCGTTTGAAGAATCCCCCCTTCCACCCCTACTCCTCCCCTTCTCCGGTAGGGCGGCACGGCGGCCAGTGGGTAGCACTGTTGCCTCACAGCAAGAACGCCACTGGTCCGTTCCCTCCGGGCCGGTTGGTGTTTCTGTGCGGAGTTTGCATGTTCTCCCCGTGTTCGCGTGGGTTTTCCCCGGGTTTTTCGGTTTCCTCCCACCGTTCAAAGACAGGCACCATAGAAAAATTGACTAACCAAAATAGCATCCTAAGGCAACTCTTAGCCAGATATATACAGTAGTTCACAGCAGGGGAGTTCTCGAGACCACCTGAGCTCAGACTCTCCTGTCGCCCTACAAACGGGAGGAAGCCCTAGGCTCAAGGATATTCTGAGCTCAGGGCTCTCTCCCGGGACAGCATGGCAAACACGCTTTATTACCAATCATCAGCGAAGTGTGAACACTTGAAACATCATTGGGAAATATTTAAAAAAGAAAAAAAATTCAAAGTGGGGCTAATAATTCTGAATTCAATTGTATACTGACTATTACATTTGTGTTTAGGATTTTAAGAGCTTTTAATGATAAGGTAAATTTTTTTTTAACAGATGCATGATTGCCATTAAGATTGAGATTATTGGTGACTTAGTGAGTGTTTTGAGATCATTTAACTCAGTCAAATTGAGTGATTGAGCTTACGGGAAGGTTCTTCATTTTCTTATATCAAGCTAACTTGTTATGGTGGAGGAATGTGTCAACATTTAATTTGGTGATTGTTTGGTATTGGAGGATGCAGTGAAATTCCAGTGGTTTTCTTTTCTGTAATTGGATGTTCTCATCTTTGCCAGTTTATCACTTTGAGAATCACATGGTCTATTGTGGTGACAAATGCTTTCTTGGTTTTGTCTCTTTGCCATTTCTAACTGCCTTTACTTGTATCTCTCATATGATCTAATAAACCTTACTGTAGTCTATAATAGGAAAGAATAGATACGAGTAGATACACGCATGATATCCAGTTGAAGTCAGAATTATTAGCCCCCCTGAGTTATTAGTCCCCCAGTTTATTCTTTTTCTCCAATTTCTGTTTAACAGAGAGAAGATTTTTTTCAACACATTTCTAAACATAATAGTTTTAATAACTGATTTATTTTATCTTTGCCATAATGACAGTAAATAATATTTTATATAATTATGACTTCAACATGAGTGTGTTATCTGAAGAGACCCACAGGGGTATGTAGAATGCATGTTTAAGTGTCTGGAGAAAAATAAGAGAAACACATGAATATGCTGCTCAGATGATGTTTAATGAACTCTGCATTCAATGTTTTTTGTTTATGTGACAATTTTGTAAACAATAAAAAATGTAAATAAACTCAATGTACAGTAAACTGCATGCATTTGTATGTCCATGTATACAAAACTGTCATTGTGTCTCTTTGATCCAATGGCATGACAGTGAACTATACATTTTATCATCTATTTTACATATTGTATAAATGAACCAATCATATTGCTTTCCTAAATGTTTCCTTTTTTGTATTCATATATTCAGTTCACATAATGTAAGCAAAAAGATACAGTAAAATTTACTTTTATCTTCTCATTAAACGTCTGCCCTTTTGTTTCTGATTGGTTTTTAACATTTTGCTTCTAACTAAAATACACTTGTCACCATTTTGGCTCAACTCACATGTACTTCCTTATGTACAACCTCAAATCAGAAAAAGTTGGGACAGTACGGTATATGCAAATTAAAAACAAAGTAGCGCTTTCTAAATTTACTTTGATTTGTATTTCATTGCAGACAATACAACAAACATTATTTCAAGAGTTCCCACTTAGATATGCTTAGCATTTAAGCAGGTTTGGCATGCTGTCCCGGGAGAGAACCCTGAGCTCGGAGATACTTGAGCCCAAGGCTCCCGCCCGGTCAATAAGCATATCAGGGGATCCGAGATCAGGTAGGTCTCGAGAGCTCCCCCTAGTAAAGGGAGGAAAAGGAGGAGATGGGGTGGAAGGGGGGATTCTTCCAAAACGAAGATAGAGCAGTAGGGAGAAAATTATCCATTTATAGTAAGCTTGCATCACACTGATTGGACTATACTGATTACAGATGAGAAGCCAGACGTGCTTAATCATATCACGTGCTCCTCTCGAAATTAGTTTGTGAAACTTCACTTAAATGTGTTCCTCTTGATTTTTAGTTTTTTGTTTGTTTGTTT
The DNA here is from genome assembly GCA_903798195.1 of Danio kyathit. Taxonomy (NCBI): domain Eukaryota; kingdom Metazoa; phylum Chordata; class Actinopteri; order Cypriniformes; family Danionidae; genus Danio; species Danio kyathit. The sequence goes on from LR812523.1 coordinate 29,497,336, forward strand.
TTATTTCAAAATAAAGACATTTTTAAAAAAGTTGGGAGAGGAGCAGTTTAGGGCTAGTAATCAGGTAAATTGGTTAAATAGTGATGTGTTTTAAAACAGGTGATGTCAATGGGTGATTGTGATTATATGATTTATTACAAAAGCGGCATCCAAGAAAGGTCTAGTTCTTTAGGAGCAAAGATGGGCTGAGGGTCGCCAGTTTGCAAACAAATACGTGAGAAAATGATTGAAATGTTTAAAAACAATGTTTCTTCAAAGAAAGATGGGAAGACATTTGGATATTTCACCTTCAACAGTGCATAAAATCATTAAAAGATTCAAGGAATCTGGAAGAATTTCAGTGCGTAAAAGGACAAGGACGCACTCCTAAACTGAAATACTGTGATCTCCGATCCCTCAGACAGCACTGCATCAAGAATCGTCATTCATCTATAAGCAATATCATCACATGGGCTCAGGACTATTTTGGCAAACCATTGTCAATTACCACAATACATAGTTACATCCACAAACGCCAGTTAAAATTGTACTGTACCAAAAGAAAACCCTATGTTAACAGTGTCCAGAAGCGCTGTCAACTCCTCTGGGCTTGGAGGCATCTGGGATAGACCATCACACAGTGGAAACATGTATTGTGGTCAGATGATTCAGTATTTCAGGTTTTTTAGGAAGAAATTTACATCCAGACTGTTACCAGCTACAAGTACAAAAGCCAGGGTCTGTCATGATATGGGGTTGTGTCATTGCCCTTGGCAAAGGTAACTTGAACTTCTGTGATGGCACCATTAATGCTAAAAAGTACATTTTGAAGTGAGATTTTGAAGTACAATATGCTGCCTTCTTTTCCAGGGATGCCCATGCATATTTCAACAAGACAATGCAAAACCACATTCTGCACACATTACAAAGTCCTGGCTGTGGAGGAAAAGGATACAGGTAATTGACTGGCCTGCCTGCAGTCCCGACCTGTCTCTAATAGAGAATGTGTGGCGCAATTTGAAGCATAACAATGTGACAATGAAGACCCTGTATTGTTGCCCACCTTAAGACTTGTTTGAAAGAAAAATGGGACAAATTTACACCTAAAACACTTCATCACTTGGTGTCTTCAGTCCCTAAAGTATTTGATGTAATGTCAAAAAGAATGGCAACATTATAAAGTGGTAAATGCTTTACTGTTCCAAATTTTTAAAAAAGTGTTGCAAGAACCAAAATTGTAATACATGTTTATTTAAAAAAAAAAAACAATGAAAATCATAAGGAACACATTAAATAATGTTTCTTGTATTGTCTGCAATAAAGTCAAAGTAAATTCAGAAATCACTACTTTCGTATTAAAATAAAATGTATACAGTCTCCATACAGTTAAAAGCTTTTATATGTTCGGACGAACTTTAGCATAGTTTTTGAGGACTTGAGAGAATCTAATGATTTTGATCTCCTGTGGTTTAACTTTTTGGTCATCCCAAGAATATTCAGGTGAAAGCAGTTTACTGGGTTTGTTATAAAGGAAGTACTTGTTCAAATGAGACTCCTCCTGCCATGCTGCCTCAATGGATTTAGCTGCATCAATGTCCAGCTGCTCTCGGCAGGTTTTAGCGAGATGATATACGTACTTCACTGAACCACCAAGCACAGCCCCACCATAATAATAATCACCCTCAAAATAAGGGATAAACGCTTGAGACTCAGGCCTTCGCTCATATGGGAATTGCACACGTGGAGAATTATAAAACCATGCATGTATCACACCTACAAGATTACCCAAAGTCTCTGCACCCCAGCGGCCGTAGAACTTTGTATCCACATCAAGGCTGAAAAGATAGTCAGCGTCATTGACCAGTCCACTCTCAATCAGCATCTCCAGCCTTTTCATCCTGCCCAAACTCATCTCCTGCCATCTGCTCGAACTATTGACTGTCATCACCGTCAGTTTATGTTCTTCACCCAGTTTCACATCAGGAACCTGTTCGGGATGATCAGTGAAGACATAATAGTGCACACGAAATCCAACAAAGAAATTCTGCTCTGCAGACTCCAGGAAATCTTGAAGAAACACTGTATATCTGAAAAATTAAGACAGAATGTGATAAATAATAAATAAAATAGCCATTCAACTTTCCAAAACATTATAGATGATAGTCCTAAGAAAACATTATAAAGAAACCACATTTAATTTATCCACTTACTAAACTACAATACCAAACATTAAAGATTAGATAACACTAGATAAAACAAGGTATTTGTAAGGGACGTATATCAATAATGCCTATGGCTTCATGTTCCTCATAGTCTACATAGAAAATAACAGATATTTTTCTAAAAAAGACAATAACAACAAAACTGGGTTCAAAGTATAAATAGCTTTACTTGGCAATCATCAGATTTCAAAACAGTATTAAAACAAGCTGAGTAAATTATGCCAAAAATATAATAAAAAGCTGAATAAGGTTAGGGAAAGATGAACGAACTCACTTGCCAAGAGCGAAGACTGTAGTTGCTACAGTGACGTTTTGTTGTTTGTAGATTGAATCAATAAGTTTGGGATCAAAAGTTCCTTCCCATACAATTGGAGCTAACCATGATGTCAAGTCAGCTTGGACATCTGGTCTGTTTAAAAAAGAATGATCACACATATGACTGAAATGCAAATCCACATTTTACTTAAAACATACACTGTGCATAAAAAAAAATCATATTTAACAGTATGTTCTTTATAGAATGTGGGTATCATGAACTGAATTTGGATGTATTACATCTGCCATGTCATTATCATGTATGATACGTCAGGTGCCTCACTTTCCTCCCATTTCTAAATTCCCTCCTGTAATGGCATGTAAAAGTTGCCCTGGTTGCTCACTTCAGAATCTCGCCTGAAGATATAGGTTGGCACTTCTCACCTGTTTTTTGATACTATAAACTTGGACATATTACTTGGCTCGCATACTGTTATACTATACAGTATGGAAGTATGCAGTTTCAGACATACCTATAGTGTGGATTGATTCTCCCTGTTTTTACAGTGCACCGTGGGAACATTCAGAGAGCAATCGTTTTAGTGCACTGGAAGAATTGTGTGATTGAGACAAACCTTTAAATGGTCGACTCACTGATCTACTGAACAGGGGCATTGATTGAGATGTAACCACAGTGTTCCCTGAGCATAAGAAATCTTTACTTCACGTTAGCAACGTTCATTCATGGATTTGCACAACATCACTTGCTGCAGTTTTTTTCAAACACAACCACAATTCCACATGAGCAGAGACCAGACTTGGCCAAAAAAAAAAAGTGAAACTATTGTGTCTTTCATTTAAAGTACATATTTATATTGGATTAAATGAAAACCTGTTTAACCTGTTTTATAAAATTTGCCATAAAGCAAAAAACAAACCCCCTGGGAAAAAATTGAAAGCATTAGATTTTCTCAACATAGTATTTTTACAACATGAAAAAGCGCTGCCATTCAGTTTTTATACTGTGAGTTTGATCGCCATCTAGTGTGACATTTACAGCAATGCTGAAAACATTAGAAGATACACTGTCAGAAACAAGACACCGTGAGGGTACAACTTTGTTCCTTGATGTTTCTGCAGCGGTATGTTTTGAAATTTTCTGTGAACAGTGATAAGCATCTACCGACTCCTGTTACCAGAGTTATCAACCTCTTACATCTGCAAAAATGCCCAACCTTGTTTGTTGCCCTAAACAATCTTGAATAGTTTCCACAATCCTTAAATTAACCAGCACATTGGTCTCATTCATGCGTGAGGAAAAATGTTCAGTGAATTGTGTTTTTAATGACAGTCAAATGACAATTTCCAAGTATGAGTGCTTTAGATGTCCTGTTTCCCAAAAGCAAAATCTACTGATGTTGAGAAAGAGGCTAGTAATATTTCAGGTTTTCTCCACTTGTTGCTGCAATTTAGGGAACATATTTGCATTCTGAATTGCTGAGAAAATGAATGTTGATGACAACCTATTTATTATGACTAGGTATTCTTATTAAAGAAAAATAATAAAATGTGCATTACTTGATGTAGCCTTTGCAATAATTTGTATATAGATATTAACAGTAGTTAGTGTTTTTGTTTATTTCTGCTGGTATTTGTATTAGTCCAGTCTGTTATTTACTGTACATTGGACAATTTCTTGTACAACTGTTACCTTTTTAAAAAGTGTACTTTTTTAATGACTGCTTTATACCTTATCTATTTTTTCTCTTTACACACCTTCAGTTGAGATGTAATAAGATATGTGTACATTTCTAAATAAAACTGTCAAATCTATCAAAATATTTTATTCATTTATGCATGTGGTACATTTTTGTACCTCCGTTGTCCACAATTTTGTCCCTTGAAGTGCAAATGTGCCCCTTTAATGATACAAATGTTGAAGGTATTTCTTTCCTTGGGCTGAATAAATATTTTGATTAATATTAAATTCTTTTTTTTTCAACCAAAACAAAACTATAATGTGGAAAATATATTAGTTTTAATGTAACAAATTACAATAATGTTTTTTAGGTTGGTCCAAAGGTTGATCCAAATATTTGATGTAAGGTTAAAAAAGATAAATCTAAAATAAAAATTTACATTGTCCCAAAGTAAAAAAAATAATAATAATAATAACTAGTGGTTTATATAGTAAACAATGTTTTTACCCTCTGGGGTTCCCCTTCAAGAGTGCAAAAATACAATTTGGAATTAGATCTTTGTCTTTATCAGTAATGTGAAGCCAAACACTGGAGTCTACAACAGCTGGAGATGCATTAAAGAGTAGATGGCACCAACTAGTGCCTGTGGAAGCCATTACAAGCTGAAGTCTCAAGCCCCGCACTGCGTGCTTCATGTGCACTTGCGGTTTTGCTGCAGACCTGCAAATTGCAATGGCCATAGCCTAATATACGCATGTCTTGGCCATACAGTTCACCAGAGCGCCATATTCTCATTCAGAGCGTCTCATTCACGATCAAAATGGTACTAAAAAAAACTGTGGTCCCAAACAAAAACTAAAATGTTTTAATATGATGGCCTACTACACCTTCTGATTACAATCAAAATATTTCCGCTACTGCAAATGAAGAGTTCAGATGCAAAACCTAAATCCATCAGAACTCTTTTTTTGTAAATGAGCAATTTCTACCAAGCTCCTCTGATTAGCTTCAGAAGTTTTTTTTAATAAATAATAAAAAGGTTATTAGCTGGTAAATAAAATACCGTTTTTCAAAAATGTCACTTTAGACAATTCTTTGGTTTTTAACAAGGTAAAATTTTTTGCGTCAAAACCAGCTAAATCCACATGTGCTTTTTTGCAAAAACCTCTAAATCCACCTATTGAGACAACACAATGTAATTAGTTGAAAAACAGTGGTGTAGTCGGGGCTATACGCACGTATACTCAGTATGCCTACTTTTTTCCATGAGCTGTTTGGGTATTACAACTTCTGAGGATCAATAATTGCTTATACCCTCGGTATACTCACTTGTTTTTCTGATTAGACTTCCCGAATTTACGTGTATTCGCGTCCCCTTTAACTGTATACCAAATGTTTTTTTTACTTGCATCTTATTTGTTGCAATCAGTGGATTTTTGTTTAATTTGCGGCATTCCCCGCCCCCTGACGACCGCAGCAGCTGTGAGAAAATTTCGGGAGTTTTTCGATAATGACGACAAGTCAACTAAATGATGTCTCGCTGAAACACTGAGGTAAAATTATTTAAAAAAAAAAAAAAGCATGGGCATCGCTTTAGCCCCCTATATTTCTATTCAGTCCCTCGAAATGTTTTGCGATTTCCTCATGAACTGTAGCCTACACTCAGTGGCGTAGGGGGCCGCGTGATAAGGGGCCCCGCGAGATATTTTTGTGTCAAAACCATAGACTGTAAAAGATGGTCAAAACGTCACGGATATCAGCCATTGGCGGCAAACTGCGGAGAAATGACTGGAGCTTCTTTCGCGCGTTCTAGGTGTCGCGCGCATTCGCTCCCACGTGCACTCCTTCTCTTTGCCTTCACGCGCGCTCCCTCTGTGCGCAATAGTTCCCCGCATTCAGAAGTTCACCCCCAAATTAACACGGGTAATAAAAAGATTCAACTTCAGGCATGTTCATGTTGTGAAAAAAATGCCCATTGTTGATTATATTAGACTTTTTAAACCTTTTAATAGAGGAAGTCCTCGGCTCTGCAGATTATTTATCATATTATTTATCAGAAGCTGCCCAGCAAGCATTTTTTGGTTTAAAAGACGTCTATTAGACGTCTAAACATAGCCTAGACGTCTAGGCTAAATCACGGCTAAATTTGGGCTGTCAGTAAAAATCTAATAGACGTCTATGCATAGCCCAAGATTAGACGTCTACATTTAGACGGCTAATAGACGACTACATATAGACGGCTAATAGACGACTACATTTAGACGTCTAATAGCCGGTGAAATTTGGTCTAGGCTAAATCACGGCTAAATTTGGGCTGTCAGTGAAAGTTTAATAGACGTCTATGCATAGCCCAAGATTAGACGTCTACATTTAGACGGCTAATAGACGACTACATATAGACGTCTAATAGCCGGTGAAATTTGGTCTAGGCTAAAACACGGCTAAATTTGGGCTGTCAGTGAAAATCTAATAGACGTCTAAGCATAGCCCAAGAATAAACAAGTCATCAAAATTTCAGCTAATGAATGGCTATGTTAATACATTTTATAAACAACAAAAATACACATACATATCAACATTTTCTCAATAAGGCACTCCATTCAAACTGATTAAACAAAAGCTTTTATTAATAAAAGCAACATTAACAATATAAAAAACATTAAACAATACAAAATAAATATATAAAATGTCAAAGTTATGACAAAACAAACAAGATAAAAACTATGATTTTCTGTTGAACAGAAGATATTTTGAAGAAAGCTGAAAACCTGTAAAAAACATACAATAAAAGTCAATGGTTACAGGTATTCGGCTTTCTTCAAAATATCTTATGTTCAAGAGAAGAAAGAAACTCAAAGGCTGTTATTTTTGCTTTATATACACTCAAAATTATTCTTGTAGCTTAATATTCTGATTGAACAACTGAAAGCATGTGGTCTGTTTTGAGGATGTTTTAAACAAGTTGGGACCATTGCTGTCTATAGAGAATAAGAGAGCTCTCAGATTTCACCTAAAGAATTTTAATTTGTATGACATGAATAATTAAACGTTTTAATTTCTGGTTGAACAAACCCAAGTGTACATGAACCCAAAAGTCCATCCAATCCATATGTGACACTCAGCAGGTTTTGCAGAACTTCTACACCAACATCTGTAGCTCTGCACAGCAGAAAATGCTTTTCTTACTTAGATTTTTTTTTTGTCTTGTTTCTAGTCCAAATATCTACAAATTCTTCGCGAAGCATTTTCTAGGCAAGCAAACCATATTGTCTTGTTTTCAGAAATAATATGCCAATATTAAATGAGTTTTTCCTTAAAACAAGCTAAATAATCTGCCAATGGGGTCAGAAAAATAATCTTGTTTTTCCTTTTGGCATAAGATTATTTTGCTTACCCCACTGCCAGATTATTTTGCTTGTTTTAAGGAAAAACTCACTTAATTTTGGCATATTATTTCTTTAAACAAGACAATGTGTTTTGCTTGTCTAGAAAATTCTTCTTGATTTAAGAATTTTTAGATATTTGGACTAGAAACAAGACAAAAAAAATCTAAGTAAGAAAATCATTTTTAGCAGTGTGTCACCAGGACCAGCATCCTCAGCCCAAATGATAAAGATCTCCACTGCTGTGTGTGCATTTTGAGATTCAGCCTCTGCATTTTCAGTCCTGGAGAAATAGAAAAAAACTGAGATGTGTTCTAAACTCAGTCTTGTGACTCGTGAGTTTTACAAATACATTTATGAAAGGAGGGCGGGTTGACACTTACCACATACTCTTTTACAAGTCTTCATTGAGGTAGATGCACAGAATCTTTAAATATGGTAGATCTTCAGGACACAATCACGCTTGATGGTTACATATTAAAACTAGAAAAAAAAACATCACCCATCAACAAAAAAATAACATTAGCCACAGGTTTACAGCTCAAGCTGATTACTTATTTACTCACTTATTTTAACTATTTTAGTATCAATGTGTTACATTCAATGTTTCTTTATATCAACAGCAGTTATATGAATAATGCTCTAATATTGTTTAAAATGTTCATTCTGTGTGTTTGATGTTACTCGAAAGCTTCTTTCAGCTTGAGAATGTACATGCGGCAATCTGCATATGGACAGAGAACCCAGCAATATGAGGCCATAGTGTAAATGTTTTAGTCTAAACTGTTTAAGCAACTCATACCTGCTAGACTGCTTCTTTTACATAGCCACACTCAAATATCTGTGGAGAAAAACAAACAGTTACAAATATTAGAGAAGCATTATAATAATAAAAATAACCAACAGCTTACTTTATACTTGATTTTACTGTGACAAGTCAATATACAGTTACTCATTTACTAAAAATTACATTTTCCATAAAATAGTAAAGTTTATTTATCAAATCTAAATCAATAACCTTGTAGCAGCATACACAATAGAGGCTGTCTTGTCAAATTATGCTTGAATGAGTTTTTTGTAAGAGACAAATGGCTATAACTAAAATTAGAATTAAATTGGTGTTTGTGTCTCTTTTGTTATGAAATCACAAGTAAACAATTCTTATAAAAGCTAGAACTGCAGAAGTTTCACCTCATGACTGACTTTTTTATTGACTTTATGAGGCAATTTAATGAGGACAACTCACAATGTACAAAATAAATGCACTTAATCACCGAACTTTGCTTAATAAGTGTTTAATTTTGCTTGTTTAAAAGGTTGTAACACTCTTTCACACCGTTTTTATTTTTGTCTGAGATTTATGGAATAAAAGGTGTCTGTGCATTGATATTAGCGTAATACTATATTAAAACATGCACATATAATAAACAACATTGCCAAACAACATGATATTAAAGCAGGTTACGCTTACCTTGTAGGGCACTCGCGCTCACCACAGCGCTTCAAATTTCAATTTTCAAACGACAACAGCTTTCTTCCTCTTGATATGCTGGTCCAGGTCAGTCGACTCGACAAATGTGCAATACCGCCATCTGTCGTGTGGAATATGGAGCTGCGTCCATTTTGCTTAACTGATTAGATCTGGCTTGTTCTACCGTAAGATATAGATAAGATATTATATACATAAGAAATATTATAGCATATTTATTTTTAACTTAAAATAAAAAGGCAGTAAGTCTACAATGAAAACAATTCATGTCAATTTTGCGAGGTGGGTAAAGCCCATCTAATTCAGAGATGAAGTATGGCTACAAATAGAACATGTCACAAGTGGATGTAGGTGATAATGTGGACGTGATGTATTAACCATTGCACGCGCTGCACGGCCAAATACTACAGTGAATCAGTTTAGGCTATCAGTGGGCTATAAATAGCCGATCTGATGACGAGCTAATTCAGGGCTACGGTCAGGCTATAAAAAACACATATAATTAAAAACCCAAACACCTTATAAATGCTATTTACTTTCCTTACTTGAAGGAATGTCATACATATCACAAGGTATTTTGCCAAAAAAAAGACATGAAACCAAATTTAAGTTTTTTTGGGCTAGAGATGGGTTACACATAGCCGGTCTAGATTGGGTCTATACTTCACCGAGAAAGTGAAACTACAGTTATTACTTGCAGTTACCTCATAAACGTTATTGACTTTGCTTACATAATGAAGTATCATACATATCAAAAGCTTTATTTTACAAAAAACAACATTCAACCAAATTTAAGGTTATTCGGGCTAAAATTGGGTTACACGTAGCCGAACTAGATCTGGTCTATGCTTCACCAAGACGGTGAAATGACAGCTATTGCTTGCTGGGTGAGTGTATATAGTTTTACGTTAGGAAATGCAGTCTTGAATTTACAAACAGTCGGCAAGTACCGGAGAACAGATGTAACACATTGATCAAATTTAGTTTTCAGTCACGTTGAAAGTAATATTCTACTCGTTTAGTTTTGCCTTCATTCATTTAGATGTCAGTACTGACATACGAGTCTTCAACACATGATTTTTTACAACACGGTTTTTTAAACTTAATAGTTTAACTAACTAATTTCTAATAACTACTTTTTTTATCTTTCCCATAGTGACAGTGCATAATATTTTACTAGTTATTTTGCAAGATAGTTGTATTCAGATTAAAGTGTAATTTAAAGACTTCACCAGGTTATGTTAACTAGGACAGCTAGAATAATTAGTCAAGTTATAGTATAACTGGTTTGTTGTGTAGACAATCAAAAATATACAGTAAATATTCCTTAAGGAGGCTAATAATACTGACCTTAACATAGTATTTTTAAAAATAAGAAACTGCTTTTATTTAAGAAATAAACTATAAGAAAAAGACTTATTATTTATTATTATTACTTCTTTTTTTACAGGAAATACTGTGAAAATGTCCTTGGTTTGTTAAAGATCACTTGGAAAACATTATTTTAAATTAATGGGAGAGCAAAAACATTTACTTTAAAGTTTACAGGTGTAAAAATGTGCCTTGATGTACTTGAACGTTAGAAATGTGTTATCCACTACAATACAAAGTTCCTTGTCAAATAAATTAAGGAGGAAGATTATTTGAGAGATGATTTGAGTATGGGCTGCATGGTGGTGCAGTGCGTAGCACGTTCGCCTCACAGCAAGAAGGTTGCTATGTGAGCCCTGGCTGGGTCAGTTGGAGTTTCTGTGTAGAGCTTGCATGTTCTCACTGTGTTGGCGTGGGTTTCCTCCGGGTGCTCCGGTTTCCCCCACAAATCCAAAAACATGTGTGTAAGTGAATTGGGTAGGCTAAATTGTCCATAGTGTATGTGTGTGAATGAGTATGTATGGATGTTTCCCAGTGATGGGTTGCAGTTTAAGTTATATAATTATCTTGTTTATGAAGACTGCAGAGTCATGCATGAAAAAAATGACTTTGAATAATTAAGTAGTTTGTGATGTATGTTAAAGTGTGCCCTCTAAAAGCACATTCTGCGGCAGACTTCCGCTCCTCCGTTTTCAACTCGTTTTTGGTTTAATCAGCAAACCACAGCTTTGCAGAGTGAGAGCAGAAGGTGTGTTTATCTATAGATTGTTATAATATCTGCATATTCGCAGTTCTTTGCTATAGAAACACTTGTATCACATGTAGAACAATCGGGTTTCCCCATCTACTGTTTCCTTGGCGCTTCCCTCATCACCACAGCTGTTTCCTCCAGCGAAAATGCAACTCTTAACGAACATTTATCAATTAACTATGATTATAAAACACATTACAGTGCATGTGACATTAACTATATCACACATTCATCCACAGGATTTAACAGTGACAGAACCACTCAGTGAATGTACTCATTTTAACTGCATATCAGAGTGAAACATTATGTGTTGTATCTTGTTAAAAATTATTTCCTATTATGACTTATATTATGATAGTGAAATATGTAAATTAGCCTGTACAATTTTTCAATATGTCTATATTTATGCCATTTTAAATTATAAAACATGGAAAAAATACTTGATTATAGGCTAGTATTTGAGTTTTTGAAGAAAAAAACTTTTTATTTTCCTGATTAAAAAAAAAAAATATATATATATATATATATATAGTTATATTAATTATAGGCTCATTTTACAAGTCCCTTTAGAGTTAAACAGTTGGCTTTTACCCAGGTTTTACCACAGCTTAATATACTCAGCCAATCTCCGGGTCTGCGGGGGCACTACTAGCTAAGCATAAATCATTGAATAGGATTAGGCTATTAGCATCTCGCTTTAAAATGAACAAATTTGTTTAAATATTTTTCCTTTTTTAATGGATAGTTCATTCAAAAAAAGTAAAATTGTCATCCTTTACTCAACCTTTACTTGTTCCGAACCGGTTTGTCATTTTTTAATTTTGTTTAACACAAAAGAAGATATTTTGAAGAAAGCTGGAAACCTGTAATCCTTAACTTCCATAGTACTTGTTTTTTCTTTCAATAGTTACAGGTAACTTATGTTAAATAAAAAAATAAAAATAAACAAATATATATATATATATAAAAGAATATATATATATATATATATATATATATATATATATATATATATATATATATATATATATATATATATATATATATATATATATATATATATATATATAGTTTCGTCGTTTCTTTGCCTACTTTTAATATTTGGGTTGGGTGGGTAATAGTACACCACTTTTTTTTAGGACTACACCACTGCTAAAGATGCAATTAGAAATTATGTTACCAAACATAAAACATCTAAAATTTAAAATATTTAATTCTGTCAAGTAAGTGGCGGTTAATTTTGCTGTGGTAGCCTAAACCAGGGACATTATTAAGTAATACAAATAATGTATAGTTTTATACATTATATTTATCTTTTTAAAATAGCTTAAATTGGCAAATAAAACACAAGGTAGGTCTACTGACAATTTTAGAAGTTGTCATTCATTCATTCTCACCATACTTAAGGTCTTGGTCTCTTGTTTATCCTCATAGCATCCACGTGGGATAAAAGAACAACATCTTAACTTGGTCTTTCGTGAAACGAGTTGCCATGTAATGTATAGTAAATAGGACTCATTCAAAGTAGCGCCGCTGCACAAAAAAACGTTATGAATGCATGCTACACTTCTGACTATACATTGTGTTTTCTTTTTCTTATAATGCACAGTTTTGAAGTAAGGGACGTTTTCATTTGCCATCCACTGACAGTCGTACAGGCACATCCAGTTCATCAAACTCCATCTTTAAAAATTTGAAAGCTAAATAAAACAGTCTCTTAATAAAAGCGGCATATCAGCGTGCTGCTACTGTACATTAAAAACATGATTCGATTTGCGCCTTCTGATTGGTTTTTCGGGATATAGCGGCTTTTCTTTAAAAGGCAAGTGGCGTTTAGTGGCTTTTGTCAACAAACTGTTATTTCTGACGCTGCGATTTAGATTATTAGAAGCAAATCTATTGGTTGATGGTGTACTACATGCCTAAAGCATTCACTCAATGTCATTATCTCATTTTTGGCGGAAATGGCGTTTAGCGGCTTTTGCATCTGAACTCTTCAAATATCTACAGACTCTGACAAAAACACTCAAGAAACAAAATAAGACTGTTATCAGTCAAACTGATCAAAATCAAGTGTTTTGATAAAAAAAAAAAAAAAATATCTGCCAATAGGCTAATATTTATTTTTCAGAATCCCTGAAAATATTATATATGACTTGATCAATACTCCAGTTTGTTTTATGGGTAGATAGTTTTACTCACTTAATCCATCCAAAGCTGAAACCCAGATAAACGAGTCTATGAGGAAACAAAACAACATGTTATAAAATAATTATTATTGACATTTTACTTAATGTGACCACCTCTCTGATGAATAGATATAATTTGGTAATTGTTTAACTACATGCATTTAACAGATGCTATAGGACATCCGTTGTGTAAAACATATGCTGGATAAGTTGGCGGTTCATTCCGCTGTGGCGACGCCTGATTAATAAAGGGACTAAGTTGAAAAGAAAATGAATGAATGAATGAATGAATTAATGAATGAATTAATGACTCTAATAATTTACAGTCAACTTCTAGCTTGCAGCTTTTAAAAATATGATTACCACTGTACTGTACATCTGCACTCTCAGAAATAAAGGTACAGGAGCTGTCACTGGGGCAGTACCTTTTCAAAAGATACATATTTGTACACAAAAACTCCATCTCAAAGGTGCATTTTAGTGCTCAAATGTACCTAAAAAATACCATTATGAACCCTTCAGGGACAAATATCTGTAGAAAAGGTACTGCCCCAGTATCAGCTCCTGTACCTTTATTTCTGAGAGTGTGCTATAGGCAGCTAACCACTGAATGGTGCAGTATGTGACCTTTAGCAGGCTCTGCTTTTTTAGCAAAGTAAGCCAAACCAACCACAGAACATAGTCATGCATAAACAATATTACTAAACATCTCTCCCTACATTAATGATTCATAAGCTAACAACATCAGACTTGAATTTAACTTTATGTATTTACTTGAGTTTCCATTAAAAGTGCAATTTTTTTTGAATGAAATGAATTCAAAATATGGTACTTTTCATTCATTCATTCAGCAGACACTTTCATTCAAAGCAACATGCAAATGAGGAATACAACAAGTACATTAAAAGGCAATAAACATGAGAAGTGCTAAAAATTCTGTGTTTAAGTAGTAAAATCAGTCATTCACTTTCCTTCACACACACACACACACACACACACACACACACACACACACACACACACACACACACACACACACACACACACACACACACACACACACACACACACACACACACACACACACACACACAGTGCCCAGCATAAAGGAGTACACCCTTTACAGATGTGTCTTTTAAATGAATATTTACTAGGATGTTATATAATAATATATTTGTGTAACATTAGTCAATAAAACAAAACTGAAAATAAGAAAATTGCCTTTTTCTACTTGAGCCCCTGCCCCTTAAAAATGTCTTGACATGTCAACTTCTGACGTGCATGATGCTTTGTGTATGTGTGTGCATGGATGATTGTGTGTGTGCGTGTGCGTGTGTGCGTGTGTGTGCGTGTGTGTGTGTGTGTGTGCGTGCGTGCGTGCGTGTGTGTGTGTGTGTGTGTGTGTGAATAACATTGTAAAGATTTAAAAAAAAATAAAAATTTTCTACTTGAAAGAAGCTTTTGAGGAATTAAAATGTTGTTGGGATGTAAATAATTTGGAACTATTAGGGCAATAATGAAACAGTAAAGGGCACCTATTTTACCCCTTTTTTAAGATGTAATATTAATATTATGGTTCTTCTGAGTGTGCCAGTTTAGGTTCAGTTCAAAACACAATTCTGATTTTTTATTATGATGTGTTAAAAAGTGTGATTTTGGGTGCATGTAGGCTACACAGTTCATCATTTTAGGGGCGTGTTGCTTCACATGAAAATTAGTTTCGACTTCCCGCCCAACTTAACAAGGGGGCGGAGCCAAGAGCTCCCCCGCTTTGTGTATGGCTACAGACAGGTAGACAAAGAGAAGCAACATGAGTGAGAGGACCAGTAGACCGATTCGCTAAAAAAACGAGTTCAGACGACCGGAGAGAAGGTGAAGTGACGACAAGGACGTTCGCGCGCGAAATTTTGAACAACTTTAACAAAAGCAGTATTAAAAGAATACCTTAACAATTCTAAGAAAGAGAGAGATGAATCGAACTCGAATAAAAAAAGACACTGATTCAGAGACAAGGGAGTGCGCTGAGGATTCAGTAGAGAAAGAGGGAGGAGAGGAAATGGAGGTAGGTCGAGAGAAAGTAGAGGGTGAATGTGTATTTACTAAAGTTGGGACAAGGAAGAGGAGGAAAAAAGTAAAGAGAGTTCTTCTGGTAATGTAGAAAATAGTAATGAGGAAGTAATGGTGGGTGGGAAGAAAGTGGAGTTTAAAGTAGTAATCAGGTTTAGAGAAGGACCTGGGATGAGAGGAGTAAGTCCGATTGCTCTGACAAACGAGCTGAAGAAGTTAGTAGGAGAGATAGCGAGTGCAAAAGTGCTGCAAGATGGGGCATTGCTAATAATTTGTGGAAACGAGGAACAAAGGAAAAGGGCATTAAGTGTTAAGAAAGTGTGCAAACAAGAAGTAGTGAATTGTAAAATGATTGGTGAAAAATTAGGAGTTAGGGGAGTAATTTCTGGAGTCCCTTTAGAAATTTCAGAAGATGAGATAAGGAAAAATATTATAGGAGGGAAAGTAGGAGAAATCAGAAGACTGCAGACAAATAAGGAGGGGTATAGAGTTAATAGTTCCTCAGTAATGATTATGTTTGAAGAAGAGGTGTTACCAGAATGAGTGAAAAAATTGGTTACATAAGTTATCCAGTAAGAGAGTATGAAAGAGCACCGTTAAGATGTTATAACTGCTAAAGATATGGGCATATAGCAATAGTATGCAAGGCAAAAAAGAGATGTGCAAGGTGTGGAGGAGAACATGAGTATATGAGATGTGGAGATGCAGAGGTGAGGTGTTGCAATTGTGGTGGAGCGCACAATGTTGCTTTCAGAGGATGTGAGGTTAGACAAAAAGCAATAGAAGTCCAAAAAGAAAAGGAGAAAAATAATCTGTCATATGCAGATGCTATCAAAAAGGTGGAAAGAATTAATCTAGAGAAAAGAGAAGTAAGTAAGAAGGGTCCGAGTGTAAGTGAAGAAATTAATTCAACAAAGATAGGAGAAAGAAGGGACAAGACAGAAGATGTGCTAGAAGTAAGCAAGAAAAACTTTGTCTTGTTCATAGCAGAAGTCATAAACTGTACAGCACAAACGGAAAAAAGAATAGAAAAAATACAGATCATTGTAAAAGCAGCAGAACGATTTTTGGATGTTAAAGATCTCACATGGGAAAGGGTTAGGGATGGCCTAACTGTTGAAAGTCAAAGTAGTCAGGAAATATGGCATGGTCGATAGTCTGGATGTTTATTATTTTACAATGGAATGCTCGAAGTTTACTGGCTAATGGGTTGGAGTTTAAAGGTTATATTAATCAATCTATAGGGAAACCAGACATAATTTGCATTCAGGAGACTTGGTTAAAGAATGAGCTTGATTTTGTTCTAAAGGGGTATTCGTCAGTAAGACGGGACAGGAAAGAGGGTACAGGAGGGGGCTGTGCAACATTTATCAGATCAGGCACTCCGTATAGATTAGTAGGAATAGGGGAAGAAATGGAATATATAGTGGTGGAAGTATGGGTACAAGGGGAAAAATATGTGATAATAAACTTTTATAATCCGTGCAATAGACTAGAGTATGACAAATTAGAGAAAATAGAAGGTATCAATGATGAGAGAGTAATCTGGTGTGGAGATTTTAATGCACATAACACTCTGTGGGGTGGATCAATAGTGGATTTCAATGGGAAGATAGTGGAAGAGTTAATGGTTTCTTATAATTTAGTTTGTCTGAATGATGGAAGTGGAACAAGGGTAAATTTTTCAACAGGGAAAGAATCAGTTTTGGATCTAACAGTAGTATCTGGAGTAATAGGGGGAAAAGCTGAATGGAAAATAAGTAGAAATTGCACTATGGGTGATGACCACTATCCAGTAGTTACGGTCATACAGTGAAATGAGAGAAGAGAAGGGGGAAAGATTGGAGCTGTTGGGAGGTGGATTTATGAAAAAGCAAATTGGGAAGAATTTATGTCAGTTAGTGAAGACGGGATAAAAACACTGGATAAAATGGGAATATCTGATATTGATGAAATAAACAATCGAATAGTAGCAGTAATAATGGAGGCAGCAGAGCAATATATACCAAAGAGTAAAGGGGGTAGGGAGAGGAAAATAGTGCCTTGGTGGAATGAGAAGTGCAGAGAAGTCATAAAAAGGAAAAGGAAGGCTTTTAAAAGAATGACAAATTCATATAACTTTCAAAGTTTAATAGAATATAAAGCTGCCCAAGCAGAAGTTAGGAGAGTAGTAAGGAAAACAAAAAAAAGAATATTGGAGAGAATTTTGTAATGAGATAGGAAGAAGTACACCAGTAGAGGAGATATGGAATATGATTTAAAAAATGAGAGGAATTAGGAAAGAAGTGGAAATTCCTGTGCTTAAAGACGGAAATGTAATGGCGGTGAATGATAGAGAAAAGGCGCTGATGCTAAGAGAGGCATTCACCAAAGTGAACTCCTCTAGAAATTTGTGTGAGAATAGATTAAGGGTTAGGGAAGAGATGTTAAAAAGTAGTCTGTTGATAAAGCACAGGAAAGAAGAAACAGACAGTATTTTGGATGCTCCATTGGAAATGGCAGAACTAAAAAGAGTGATAAATAGAGTAAAAGAATCTTCCCCCGGTTTAGATGGAGTAAGTTATACAATGATTAAACATTTAAGTGACAAGGCTTTGAGTATTATGTTAGATTTTTATAACAAGATATGGAGAGAAGGAATTTTGCCAAAGAGTTGGAAAGAAGCTTTAATAATTCCTATTAAGAAACCAGGAAAGGATTATAGTAATCCTAACAACTACAGACCAATAGCGCTTACTTCTCATATAGGTAAAATAATGGAAAAAATAATAACTGACAGATTAATGTATTATTTGGAAAAGGGTAAGAAACTATCGCCAAATCAGAGTGGTTTCAGGGGGGAAGAGGGACTATGGATCCAGTGGTATGTTTGGAGACTGATATAAGAAAAGCATTAATGAATAAAGAATCAGTGGGAGCAGTATTTTTTGACATTGAAAAGACCTATGATATGGTATGGCGTGATGGACTGTTAATGAAACTAGAAAAGATGGGAGTAGAAGGGAGAATGTTTAATTGGGTTAAAGATTTTTTGGAAGAGAGATCAATTAAGGTAAAACTAGGAGAATTTACATCACCAAATCAAAGAACAGAGAATGGTACTCCTCAAGGGAGTGTCATTAGCCCATTGCTTTTCATTATAATGATTAATGATGTATTTGAGAAAGTAGATAGGGGGATTAGTAGATCTTTGTTTGCGGACAATGGAGCTTTGTGGTTTAGGGGAAGAAATATAGATTATATTATGAGGAAAATGCAAGAGGCACTATATAAGGTTGAAGAGTGGTCATACAAATGGGGGTTCAAATTTTCAGTGGAAAAAACACAAGTGGTCTTGTTTACAAAAAAAGTAAAGGAACAAATCTGAAGTTAAAATTATATAATCAAAAGCTAGAACAGGTATCAAAAATTAGATTTTTAGATGTGGCTAGATAATAGACTTACATGGAATGAACATATTAAAAGAATGAAAGATAAATGCAAAAAGGTTCTGAACGTATAATGAGATGTGTAGCTGGGCAGGTCTGGGGGGCAGACAGGTTGGCTTTAAAAACTATATATATTACACTGATTAGATCAGTGCTGGATTACGGATGTGTATAGTTCATCAGCAAAGACCTATCTAGAGAAATTAGAGAGAATCCAAGCTCAGGCATTAAGGATTTGTTGTGGGGCATTAAAATCATCACCTGTGTCAGCTCTTCAAGTTGAAGTGGGAGAAATGCCTCTTAGTTTAAGGAGGAAACAGTTAACTGCAGTTTATTGGGTCAATCTAATGGGGCAGGAGGAGTCCCACCCAACTAAAAAGGTCTTACAGAAATGCTGGGAGTATGGAAAGAGTGAAAGCAACAGTTTTGGGTGGATAATAGAACATTTAGTGGAGGAAGTGAACATTAAAGGGTTAAGTATTTCTCCTAGACTGATTATATCTGCTGTTCCTCTGTGGGTTCTGCCTCAACCAGTGGTGGATTTAAAAATGTTAGAAATAAGACAAAAAGAGGGAAATGAGAGTACTGGAGGAAATATATGTAAGGGAATATTTAATGGAAGAATACGGAGAGATGGTACATGTTTTCTCAGATGCATCAAAAAATCCAGATAATGACCAGCTAGGAATAGCATATGTAATTCCAAAGTTTAAGATAGAAAAAAAATAAGGATTTCAAACAAATTATCAGTGTACTCAGGGGAAATGTTGGCAATAAGTCTAGCATTACAATGGGTGAAAGAAGATGGAATTAAGGAAGTGTTCATTTGCTCAGATTGCAGTTCTGCTCTTTTAAGCATCGAAGCAAAACACTCAGACTCTAGGCAAGATTTAGTTATTGAAATATTACAAGAGTTGTATAAGTTAAAAGGGGAAAAATCAAAGGTAGTGTTCATGTGGATGCTGGCTCATGTGGGATTAAAAGGAAATGAAGCAGCAGATGAAATGGCAAAACAAGCTGCACAGGAAGTTAATATAGGAATGGAAGTTACTTACAGTAGAAGTGAAGTTAAAGCAATAATAAAGAAACAAATAATAGGGAAATGGCAATACCAATGGGAAGTAGGAAAGAATGGAAGACACATGTATAATATTCAGCCACAAGTGGGTAAAGGGAGGCACTCTAGTGGAAAAAGGAAAGAGGAGAATATATTATCAAGACTAAGAATTGGGCATACTGGACTGAACAGTACAATGAAGTTAATGGCAAAGCACAGAACAGGTCTATGTGAGTGTGGGAAAAATGAATCTGTTGAACATGTAATCATGCACTGTGAGCGCTATAATGAAGAAAGAAGTACGTTATTGGAAGAAATCAAGAAAGAAAGAGATTGTGAGTTTACATTGAAATTTGTATTAAATCCTGAGGTAGGAAGACATAATTACACTGCATTGTTTAGATTTTTGAAAGATACAGGACTGATTAATAAGATATGATTTATTAGAATAATTGTTATTGTAAATTTATTAAGTTAAGGTAGGGATGGAGGGAGTGTTTTTCTGAACCTGACATAGTGGGAGGGGTGAGCAGAAGTCAGAAGAGCTGGAGACGCAGCGCTGGCGGATGCAAAGTCTCTTGCTGAGTCAGGGGAAGAATTACAAGTGGGGTTAGAGTAGAGTCTCTGAATCAGGTCACAGGAAGGTGGCGGTAATGCACAAGAGCTGGTGCGATCCGCCAAATAAAAATGAAAGAAGAAGAAGAAGAGAGGACCAGTATTCAGCTGTACATGTACGACTCAGACACAGACCAAGCAGAGACTACAAAATCATTTGTTTCTTTGTATAGTTTTACAGCCAACTATGTGCTAGTTTAAAGCTCCGAGCTTGTACACCGAGACTAATAACCTAGCACACTGAATTAAAGGGGAAATGAAGCACTCAGTCAAGTTTACCTTATTTTGTACATTGTATTCCACTTTAATGAAAATATATTAAACAAACTCGATTAATGTAACCATTTAGCAGAAAACGGCATGTTTTACTGTAGATTTTAGACCTAGGGCGCCGCCATCTTGGAGTATCGCTGTGTCTGACGTCACGGGGTTGGTTCGCTGTGATAAGCTGAACGGACACAATGGAAGTAAAGGAGTGAACCTTGGAGTGAACGCGGAGACTGGAAAGCCTAATTTAACCCAATGCGTGAAGCTGCTGCAAATACAAGCATCAGATGTGTGTCTAATATAAAAGTATATAAATGTATTCTATTTTTCTTTTTTTCTCCTTTAATTACCGATCATTTGATGCGCTTTGATTCACTCTCTGTATTACTCTACCTGACTGCCTGTCTGGGTTTCAAACATGACTGTAACGGACTAAACACGGACACTGGACAGCCTAATTTAACCCAAAGCATGAAGTTGTGGATGTGCATCACAGAGCTGGCGCAAACACAAGCATTTAAGTGTCTTAAGTTGTGTATTTTTCTTTTGCTTATACCTTTCGTTTGATGCGCTGTTCTGATCTGAGTTTGGTTTGAACACGAGCAGAGGCGAGGGGGTGCAGCGGTGAAAAGTGAAAGTACCCGCCCCCATGACGTCAGTAATGATTCACTCTCCCAATAGTATGGTTTTCAACTAGGTCCGGTGCACTGCTCGTGTTCAAACCAAACTCAGATCAGAACAGCGCATCAAACGAAAGGTATTAAATGCGTGTATTTGTACCAGCTCTGTGATGCACATCCACAACTTCATGCATTGGGTTAAATTAGGCTGTCCAGTGTCCGTGTTTAGTCCGTTACAGTCATGTTTGAAACCCAGACAGGCAGTCAGGTAGAGTAATACAGAGAGTGAATCAAAGCGCATCAAATGATCGGTAATTAAAGGAGAAAAAAAGAAAAATAGAATACATTTATATACTTTTATATTAGACACACATCTGATGCTTGTATTTACAGCAGCTCCACGCCCACATCTTCACGCATTGGGTTAAATTAGGCTTTCCAGTCTCCGCGTTCACTCCTTTACTTCCATTGTGTCCGTTCAGCTGATCAGAGCGAACCAACCCCGTGACGTCAGACACAGCGATACTCCAAGATGGCGGCGCCCTAGGTCTAAAATCTACAGTAAAACATGCCGTTTTCTGCTAAATGGTTACATTAATCGAGTTTGTTTAATATATTTTCATTAAAGTGGAATACAATGTACAAAATAAGGTAAACTTGACTGAGTGCTTCATTTCCCCTTTAACTTTGAATGAAGGGCATCACACACCGGATGCACCGCGACGCGGCGCGCACATGACAGTTGAAAGTATGGCACACTTGCGGCACCTGTGTGTCACCTAATAGAAACTTATGTTTAGAAGTCACAAATGCATGCCGCTGCGTGGCGCGACGCTCAGCGACGAGCGGCGCTTCTGGTGTACGACCTGCTTGAGGCTATAACTAAAGGGCGTCATACACTGGATGCGCCCCTCAGAGCCACGACACGGCACACCAGACGCGCACATTCGCATGTTATTTAAAATGAAACTATTCAGATAACGCTCTGTGGCGCAGCAGAACTATGAAGTGTCCTGAGCAGGGCCTGCGCGACAATAGAGGCAACCTAGGCGGCAGAATAGTGAGCTAACCCCCCAGTCCTCACTTTCATCCGCGACACCGCGAAATGCATGACGCTGTGCGTCGTTAGTTCGTTATTTCCAATGGAGGGACGCACATGTGAGGCAACGCGCTCGCACTTTCCAGCTACACCTAGTTAAGATGACAGGGAGCTTCTGTGACCGCGGGAAATGCAAACCGCTGAAGTTTAAGGAAGACGCAATGAAAAGTACACATGTATGCAAACCCACCAAAACTCACAAACACTGGCGGCGAGGAGAGCGATAACTTGGTGAATGTTGAGCCCAATGAGCCTTACATGATCTAAAAATAGAGCAAGGGTGTTTTTTTGGTGACATCGCTTTGACTCACACGCTGAAAATGGCGGACGTGAAACAACATACTGAGGACATGGTAATGCGCACCAAGCGGCAACCTCCTGCTAGGGATGGCTGACGTGAGCTGACGTTTCGACACAGTGTCGAGATCCCGAAGCGCAAGTGTTTCGAAACACTGCACCGAAGCATGATCCGAAACACACAGGTCACGTGACTAGTGTTTCGAAACACCTGGTCACGTGACTAAAACGATTCAAAGCATCGATCAGTTCAGAAGCGTTTCGAGACCTTCCGAATCTGCATTTAACTGACAGGGTCAAATAAAAAACATCTGTCTCATATGGCCTAGTGGACCGTACGTGTGCATGTTGTGCACATGCTTCAAATGATTTTTGGGTTCGAATCCCGACTTGTACAAATACACTGAAATCATGATTTTTATGTATTTTAATAATGGTACTGTTTTATGATGTAGTCTAGATAGGATACAGCTGCGGATACGCTATCAATTTAACATAATTTTTGTAACACTGTAAAACAATAATTATTTTACAGTACTGTGATGGTTGGGTTTAGGTTTTGGGTAGACATTAATGAAATAGAATAAATGGGAAATTTAATGAGTAATATAAATAATTATTGTTAACTTCTGGCCACAACCGTGTCTGAACTAGCACAACCTTGTTTTATGACCAAAACAAGACATATTTATTCACAAAGTGTTTATTCGGATGTCAGACCAATGTTGAAACAGAACGATGCAAGAACAGAGCAATTCAAACTGATATTAAAGCATTTCAAAATAGCTGTCTCAGTCTGGATTCGATCCCACTATGCCCACATGATAGTCAGGAACCCTAACCGCTCCACTTAAATCACTTGAAGGTTTAGGCCTGGAAAGTGGGGTTTAATACCTCAGTTTGCTCTACTGTTCTTTGCTGAAGCTGTTCCAGTGCAATACATAAAAATGACCACTAGGTGTTACCGTAGAGTGGGGTTTCGAAACGTTTCGAAGCTTCGACACATTTGCTTCGACTGGTTCAGTGTTTCATGAAGCCTCGCTTTGCCCACCACTACCTCCTGCTCTCCCTCTGGAAGCCAATACGGAAGTAACTAAAACTGCAATTCATCGACTCGCCTTGGGGGGCTGGCTCCAGGAAGTCTAAGTGCTTTCTTTCTGCATTGGTAAATTGACTAATTTTACAGCTGCTAAAAACATGTTTACAGCCTGGTACAAACGATGGCTTTGGTGCATATAGCTATGATTACCTTTCATGACAACTGTGAGGGGGGTGAATTTTTTTTTACCTTTCATGACAACTGTGAGGGGGGGGAATTTTTTTTACCATAGGTGCCCTTTAACTTTTATGCAGGAAGGAAGTGAGTTTAGGTACACAAGACATCTTGAGGATGTGGTTAGACAGCGTGGGGAAAACTAAGATATTGAAGTTTCTATTGTCATTTCTCAAAGTCAGACAAGATGTCTGAGGCAACGGGCTGATGTTGTAAAACAGAACAAAATATTTATCAGAAGTAGTTACATGTATGTGAACGTTGCATAGGTTTTGATGAATTGATTAAAATAGTAAGACTTGTTGGTTGATGAAATAAGAGATTCTTTTTTTGTTGCAGTTTTACCATTTTTTTACCATAAGGTTTTTAAATACTTTTTTTAAATACTTTTTTAATAAAATACTTTTACTAATTATTTGTCTCTTCAAGAATCATTTGTTGAAAACAATATAGATTTTTCATAAAAGATCTGTTGTCTGCTGAAATTACTTGCATTATAATTAAAATACCTACTG
Source organism: Danio kyathit (assembly GCA_903798195.1). Lineage (NCBI taxonomy): Eukaryota > Metazoa > Chordata > Actinopteri > Cypriniformes > Danionidae > Danio > Danio kyathit. The sequence continues at coordinate 29,521,913 of LR812523.1, forward strand.
TACAGTATACAGGTGTCAATCTAAAGCCCAGCACACTAGAGTTAACAAAATATTGCGGCCTTAAAATGAAAGGAATATCTACAGTATATATTTTATATATATATATATAGAAAATAAATACTACACTTTCAAAAAGATACGCTCACTGGCCACTTTATTAGGTACAGCTGCAAATTTTTAATCAGCCAATCACATGGCAGCAACTCAATGCATTTAGGCATGTAGACATGGTCAAGACGATCTGCTGCAGTTCAAACCGAGCATCAGAATGGAAAAGAAAGGGGATTTGAGTGACTTGGAATGTGGCATGGTTCTTGGTGCCAGACAGGCTGGTCTGAGTATTTCAGAAACTGTGGATTGTTGTAAAAAGGAATTTATTTTTTATTACTTTTGTGTCTTTATTTTTATTAGAAAAATGTTTAGACTAACAACAGATTAATCAATCTTTTTCATTTGTATGATACATTCTATTACCCAGAAAAACTTCTTCTTTCTTACTGTGTTGCATTCTTTTTAGAAGGAACTGCTGACAAGAGGGAAATAGCAGAATAAGAATAAATATAGTGCAGGGGGCCCTTGTCACAAGGAGTTGGATGGGTACAGAAGTTGTGAAATATAATAAAGATACACTTAATTGTTCAGTTCTGGTATGCAGAGAAGGGTTGCAGAAAGAGAAAGTATGTCTGGGGTACAAGAGCCAAAGGACTGCAGAATGACTGATGTGACGTTACACCAAAACTCCACCTGTTAATATCAGTTGTGTATATATATTGGAGTCAGGGAAATGTAAGTTAGTTGCGAACATCTTGAATGTAATTCTTGTATTGCATTGAGGTAACGTAACCCAGAGGTCTGTCATCGAATTATTCATTTGTATCTAATAAATTACTAATATTTTTGGCATTGAAGAAAAACCCTCTCCTGACCTTTTTTATTGAACATGCATGGAATTGGCTTGATATTCCAACAGGATCTACTGGAATTTCCACGCGCAACCATCTCTAGAGCTTACAGAGAATGGTCAGAAAAAGAGAAAATATCCATATGTTCTGTGGTCGCAAATGCCTTGTTGATGCCAGAGGTCAGAGGAGAATGGCCAGACTGGTTTGAGCTGATAGAAAGGCAACAGTAACTCAAATAACCACTCGTTACAACCGAGGTATGCAGAAGAGCATCTCTGAATGCACAACACATCCAACCTTGAGGCGGATGGGCTACAGCAGCAGAAGACCACACCGGGTCAATATCAATGTCAATATAGACCAAAATCTCTGAGGAATATTTCCTGTACCTTGTTGAATCTATGCCACAAAGGATTAAGGCAGTTCTGAATGCAAGAGTGGGTCCAACCTGGTACTAGTAAGGTGTACCTAATAAAGTGGCCGGTGAGTGTATAATAAATAAAAACATCATAATATATAATACAACATAATAATAATCCAATCCAAAGAACTGTTCTGCAAATACATTTTACTGACTTTTTACCTAAAAAACACAAGAACATGTAACAGCCTATAGTTTCAGATATAATGACAATGATCCAGGCATTTCATCCTTTAATTTAGCAGATGAATCAATGCCTGCTACAATTTAGTCTACTTTTTGTGTGAAAAGATATAAAATTAGTGATAAAAGTTTTGCTATTTTGCTAGTCCCCTTTTGACTGTAAGATTTTAAAAACATCTTAGCTTTTTCTACTAACCTGAAACCAATATTTCAATGAAAGTTCGTTAGCATGTGGTCACAAAGTTATCTATAGGTGAACAAAAACAAAGACTATAAAAATAAAGTGTAAATAAATGGGTAATCAGAGTAACATTTAACCAAAAAAAAGAAATATAAGCATAGTCAAACTCAAAATAAATTTTCACTAGAAAACCAAAAGATCCAGTAATTACATACCCAGTTAGACAGGAGCCAGTCAACAAAAGTAGAAATAGGACTTTAAGTTTCAATACTCTTAAATTAGGCATCATCGTTCTAAAGTTTTAGAGGACAGAATGTCAAATATTGCAAAACAAATGGGTTAACGTGCATGTCAATGAAGGAGGAGTGTATTGCAGTGATTGCGGAAATAAAATTGGTTTTGCATGCAGTTGTACTTACTTACTGTAGAGTGTTCATGTAGCATAAATGTATATGTATAGTCCAGGTTTTATAATGTGCACCTGAATCTCAAGCTGCTTCCTGTCAAGTCCCATTAAACAAGGCTTGAGGTTTCCTGTTCTAAAATGTCAAGTTTCACACAAGTTGATCATATTAAACAGATAGTTAAAGGTCTGTATCATTTACTTTGATTTTTATTAATTTTAGGAACCCACATACAATTATTTTCAAACCATTTTGAATCTACACTGGGATTTTTTTTTAAACATTATGTATTCACATTCAAAAGAATTGACAAACATAACGAAATACTTTGAAAATTTGATGCCAAAGATACATGAATGAAAGTTACAAATATATCATGTTCCCTTTCTCATAATTGTGTTGAGTGACGCATGGTCTGTTTAGAGACATGTAATTGTTCTTTTTTTGTGAAAAATGCTGTTTTCCAACCCATCATCTGCTTTGATGTTATTTCACCAGGAGGGCCAGATGTCACCATTACACTATGAATAAGAAATAAAAAAAAATGAAAATGTATATTATTATTAACTTGAGTTAAAGAGTGGTGAGACAGAGATGATACCTGGATGCTGTAAAATGTGGCTGTCCATTCAATCAGCTCCTCCTCATTCTCACAGCACAGATACCTGAAAAAGAAAAGACCCAGAGACAACATGAGCATGGAGACTGCTAGAAAATAATTATGGATTAGAGTTTAATGTTCTAGTAAAACCATACAAATAATGCAATATACTTCATATTAAACCATAGAGATTAAAAATGGGAAGTCGATAAAGTCCATGTGTCTCAAAATCTTTGGAAATATACTGTAGTGTGTACACTAGGTATGGGCTGGTATAAGATTCTGATGGTATTATAACCTTAGATAAAAATAGCACGGTTTCAAGAAATTGTGATTAGTGCTCTAAAATACAGTATGTTCTTTTAAATGTCTGGGTAAAAAAACAAAACTTGTTTCCCCTTTTAACACAATATATTTTCTTTTAAGAAACATTTATAATATTTTGGAGCATGTCAGGCTAAATAATTTAAATAAATCATTGACTTCTGCTGTCTTCATTTGTTTAAAAAAATTATTTACAATTTAAAAAGGTATCTTTGAATATCTTTTTCTGCTGGAAAAACTGTTGTCCTCAAAAGCCTTTAAAAAACGTAATTAAAAAATCTTACATATACCACAGGAACGGTATAGCAGAAAAAATTGGTGGTTTTAAAACCTTGAATTTTTCAAACCGCGGTATATCTTTAAATCTGTTCTTGGCCCACGTCTAGTGTACACATCACTAGCACATAGCAAATATTGAGCTGTGCACACACATAAATTAGAAAACCTGTTTGTCATGCAACTTTTATTACTTAAACAGCTTCAAATCTGAATGGTTATATTGTATAACATTTCTCAGCAATAAGGGTGGAAAACACTGTTTTAAAGGTAAACTCATCGATTCACTGGTGGTAGAAAGAGATGAACAGTTATTTCACACTGGCCACTTTAATTTCTCTCTCTTGATAATGAATTAAATAGATTTTATATAGTATTGTTAACTTATGTTAGCAGTAAAGATGACTCTTTTTGATGTAGGTTAACTCACAGCTTTAGAGAGAGAGTTTGTAAAGAGCTAGAGAGCTGCAGAGATACAGGTAATTTACACACGCAAATCTCTTTTGACAAATAATGAAATCCTTTTGATCCTGAATTCCTACATTATATTTCTTTTGTAGATTGTAGTTGTTTAAACATCAAACATGCTTAATCTATAAATATAGCATTTTCTAGTACTTGAAAATGTACTAGTCATTTTTCTGCCTGGAAAATAATTAACAGAAGAAGAAAAAAAAGGATTTTTTTGCCTATATTTGACAAGAGAGTGTGATGACAAGTAAAATTAGAGTCAGAGGGGGATTGGATTGGGCTCCACGAGCCGGGACTTGAACTCAGAATGCCTGCATCGCTGTTGTGCTATATGTTGTGTGTATATAATTTATAAGCGATATACAGTTATAAGCACGGTTAAACAAGGCAGACTCTGTTAAAAGATTGAATGGGGACATGATCTAAGAAAAAATTAACACACTCACCACTGCTGCTTGTCATGAATCAGTGTTAGACCCCATCTGTAAAGAAAAGAAAATATTTATTTAAATGTGTGTGTTAAAGCTATTTTTATACAGTATATATTCATATATATATATATATATATATATATATATATATATATATATATATATATATATATATATATATATATATATATTCATGCAAACCCATGATGTCTAAAAAAAATCAGAACTATTTCAGTTGGAAGTTATTCTCTAAAAATTAGCTTGAAATAACAGAGATTTAAACTGTGACTTAAAAGATGCACTCAAGCAAGATGAAAATATAATTCAAAATATGTGCAGTGGTCATAATTGTAAATTGATACAAAGAAATCTCTAGTCAGGCACATGTACCCTGTGGACATTAAGTGCATTCATTAATTTTTTAGCAGTGTAAGCAGTCTTTACAATATAGCTGATCAGACTGCTTATATTAACACAGTCAAATAAGCCTTATGACTTATTAAAGAGGCAGCATGTTCTTATATCAATGCAAAGTACAAATACAACTGTTTTTCACCACTGGAGAGCACGTATTCACAAACAAAGAGGTCATTTGATGACACTGTGACTGAAGGTGCATTCCAAACAGGATATACCACCTTCCAAAGGAAAAGTGCACTTCCATAGGGATGAGCACTTCCGAATGGAACCCAGTGTGAGTGTGGAATCACAACTTTTCCTTTTCACTACATCCTACAGGACTTCATGTTGATAGATGAGCTTCATTCATTAAGTATTCATCAAGTATTCATTCATTCATTTTCCTTCAGCTTAGTCTGTATTTCAGAGGTGGCCACAGCGGAATGAACCACTAAGTATTCCAGCATATGTTTTACGCAAACGGATGCCCTTCCAGCCGCAACCCAGCACTGGGCAACACACATACACTCTAATTAACACACATAGTCATACACTAGGGACAATTTAGTTTATTCAATTCACCTATAGTGCATGTCTTTGGACTGTGGGGAAAACCGAAGCACTCGGAAGAAACCCACACCAACACAGGGAGAACATGCAATCTCCACACAGAAATGCCAACTGGCCCAGCCGGGACTTGAACCAGAGACCATCTTGCTGTGAGGTGACAGTGCTAACCACTGAGCCACCGTGCTAAAGTATTCAAAAACTACTACTTTGATAGAAGCAGAGTAAGGCTGAAAGCCATCGAAACAAGACCTGGAACACACATGCAAAAACACATGCAAATGCATGTGTTTGTACAAGGAGCTTACAAAAGCAAGTAAAATATACATTAGTTTGGTCATGTGAACTGCAGAGTGCATTTGTGGGGATCTATGATGGTTTTAAGTCTGTTACAGTGAAATTAATCTAAAGAAGCCATCTCCGCTTTCCAGCTGAACACAATCACCCTAGCAGCATTTTTCAAGTGCAGAGTTTCATGACTGCTTAAGAAAATGTTTGCACAAAGCCATGTCCCAATTGTTTGCATCCTGATATAAATGGCATAGGCCTGGATATAAGTTTATTACGGTGTGGGTGGATGTAGTTTGCTGTGGCAGCCATGATAGAGTTTAATCTCTTTGACAGGATATTCCTTCTCAACCTGAGAACCCTAGAGAAAAAACAGAAGTGGACAAAGTTTAGACTGACTCTTGTGTGTGAGTGTGTGGTTTTCACTTGTGTAGTCTGCTTGTGTATTGCTTTATAGTGAGCAATGAATATTTTCTTTCCACTAAACCTAACCTTCACAGAAACCTCTGTGAATTTATAAACATAAAATAAACACAACTTATTAAACAGCATTTATTAATATATAGTGTGTAATTAATTATTCACAATGTCAAAAATGTCAGGTTTTATCAATCTTTGCGGGGATATCTGGTCCTTAAAATGTATGCAAATCTGACCCGCATTCCCACTTACAGTACCTGTAGTTCTTTGTGCAGTCTGAAGGTTTCACCAGAAAGGTCACAGTGACGAGTATGGAAGTTTTTGCTGCTCTCGCTTTTAACCTCACAAACCCGCAGAGGCCCGCTTTTACTCAGATTGACCTTATTCTCTGAACACACACAAGCAGACAAGCAAACAACTACTGCAATGCTCATGAAACAATTAAGGCAATGTTAATGCAGTTGGCCATTCTTCAGGATGAAATTTAAAGTGCCACTATTACGCTATTTTAAACATTCTTATTACAATACAGTTCATAATAGGTTTACCATTATTTTCCTTCAAAATTAAAACACTTTTTTGAAGAAAAATGTTTAAATAAATTATAATAAATAATTAAAATGAATTAAAATAAATCTTTAAAATTTCAGACATTTTACATATACAATCAGCTACATTACACTACATGTTAGTGATATCTACAAATAGTATTATCTGAAAAGCATTTTGGCATATTTATTTATTTGCCATATTTATTATTACTATTGCTGAACATTTTTTACTGCGTCATTATGTACTGTAAACCACACTACCAATCAAAAGTTTGGACAAAATTCATTTGGTGTCATCTGTACAAAATGAAGAGCTTAAAGGGCACCTATTTTACCCCTTTTTCAAGATTTAAGATGAGTCTTTTGTATCTCCAGAATGTGTCTGTAAAGTTTCAGCTCAAAACACCCATCAGATTATTATTGTACCGTTTAGAATATTGAATTTTCTGCTCTGAACACAACATAGCTGTTTTTGTTGGCTGTGTCTTTAATGCTAGTTCTCCCCGCCCAGCGCTCCCATGTGCCTGTCAGAGTGTACCTCAATCTCCGCCTCGGCTGCATCAGATAAACAGCACAGTGACAGACATGAAGAAAGCAGATCTCACGTAAAGTTTGTGAGAAATACTACAGTAAGAGCTTTCCCAAAGATTATTTGATGTATTTGTTGTGGAGTTGCAACGATGAGTCACACACAATGTCGTTACAAAGTTCACGCACACAAACACAGACACAGACACACACACACACACAGCATGTGCGTTTAACTTTGCACTGTTTTTACACGTCAAATGTGACAGGATACACGTTAATATCCACTGCTGTTTGCCGGGTATCCATTATGTTAATGTACAAAATAAGCCTGATTTAACGTCCACAAACTGGGATTGAAGCGTCTTCTTTTATAATTGAACTAACATGCAACTGTGGTGATAAAGACGGTAAAATCGCTGTAATTCATTACAAACATGCACTGTTTTAAAAATGTGTTAAACTTGTAAAACTCATTCTTTATCACATTTAATGATGATTGATGTGAGCTCAACAGATCTTTTATTCCTGGTTGCTTTGCGCACGTCCTGTCTTGTTGATATGATTATACCTATTACTATGAAAACATGTTAATACGCATCTGTCAATCAATTTGTGATCGGCCTCAAAATGGGAGGGATTTGGATCCTATTTTAATGTCAGGACATTTTTTGTCAAAAAAGAGGCTTATTGTCTCTAAATCACTCCAATATGACTATATTCATTACACCTTTACATTACACAGCTTCCAAAAGATCATCATAGGTGCCCTTTAATGACTCTTTTGAATTTTATTTATGTTTTTACTTTGTTTTGTAGACAGAATAAAATATTGTGAAAATATGTTCATTTCTATATAAAATGTAGGTGTTAATTTTCATTTATTTAACATTCCTGAATGCAAACAAATAGTGAATTATGAAAATGGAAATATTTACATGAAAAAGTGATTAATACACCCCATTTAGCAGTGTTTCACTCTTAGTCACCTTTCGCATCATTCGTGATGACTGAAATGACTGTTAAAGGCACAGTGCACTGGTGTTTGTGTGATGAGACATACCCAGGTACCTCATGATGCTGATAATGCCGTGATTCTTCTTGACTAGCAGGTGGCAGTCATTACTAAGTGAGAAATAGACTGGCAACACTCTTTCCTGGTAATGCAGCCTTCTCTCTATTCAAAAATAAACACCCCGCAGTTACAATAAATACATTTAATCAACTGAATTTCTTAATCACCAAGTACATCACACAGTCAGTATGTCCATCATGTTCATCTGTACACTGTTTTGTACAACAACATATTAGGCAAATATTTAACAGCAACAGTGAGGTTAAACGCTACAAGTAAATGCAATATATATTAAACATTGGGTTTGTAAGAGTTTTTCCTAGTTGTAAAAAGTTGTAAAACTATTAAGATGTATTTAAAAAAAAATAATAAAGTTTGCTTTCTATAATTCAAATAACCAATATTTAATGTATACAAATGAGAATATAAACTGATTTCTGATCATGTGGCACTGTAAACAGGAGTGACGGTTGCTAAAAAAAGTCCACTTGAAGCCACAAATAAATCATTTTATAATATTAATCAAAATATGCTAAATTAAACAATAAATTAAAGCCTTTGTCATTATTGCATTTGTTATTAAGCAGTTTCATTGCCAAGTTTGTCTAAACTAATTTTGTTGTCTAATTTGACATCTGAGGTTTGCATCTTAGGACAATGAATTCAATAAGAGTAAATCAAATCTTCATGACACTAAATAATGTATGAATGAATCAGAAAAACAAGTCACTGGAAAGGTTATTAATATAGTCAGTACAGGTACCGTAGTTCAGAATTTTTAATAAATTCTTGATCCTTCTCCGTTTAATTAACAGTACAATTGTTATGAGTAGGGCCAGAAAGAATCTGTGGATAATTATTGCTATTTCTGCAGAGAATTTTGTAAAAAATCTGCGTATTTATACGAAATGATTTTGGGAGTATCATAACTACAAACTTAAATTGAAATACTGAAAATGACTGAATACTGAATTTAATTTAAAAACTGAATAAATACAAATTTACACACATTTACACAAGTAAATAAATACTCAATGATGGGCTAAAAATCAGATTGCGTATGGGCCTATACTAGTTATAAGCAATTCAATAAGGTGAAGTTATTATAAAACCCTTTAAAGTTAATCTGTAAAGAAAACAGTTTCTTAATCCACAATTTATTATGTAAGCCGTAGTGTAATTCTTAACTGCACAAATCACCACAGCTGCGCAGTGTTAGTACACTATTATTCAGTTACATCATAGGAGTATCAGTTTGTGAAAGTTTTTCGCACTTTAGCTTAGCTATAACATTCAGAAACTTCCTGTTTCAGTCTTAAAGCTGGACATTGTCTGGTTCAGTATGTCAGACTGTGGTTCATTCATGCAGGGCTGAATATGGAAATATGAAATCCCATTGCACACATTCTGAAAACAGCTCATGGGGATACACTGGTTAAGATTTATGGGGATTTAAAGAAAAGTATTTGGTGGAATTGTATAATTGTGCACATACACTGCCAACAAACAATTATATCCAAACAACATGGCAAAGTAAATTTCATCATGGGTGCCTTTAATGATAAATACCACTTCCAGAATAGGTTAAAATCTCACCCATGTCCTCTTTCTCTAGAACCTCAAAGCAGCTCCAGCAATCTTCATTGACCTGTTGAATCCCTTTAAGCTCCAGAACAACAGAAACCAACTTTATTACTGTCATGTCCGCCGCAACCTGTAACATACAAACAAGAAAAAATGTTATCTATAATAACTGAGAAGACAAGTGAAGTACATAAATGTGAGTTTGTGTTAAGAAGATAAAAAGTCCACCTGAAGAAGCACCTCTGCACCCTCCTCTTTCTTCTCTAGGTAAACACCACAAATGGTACTAGATGGAGTTCGAATTAAGGTCCTCTGAAATTCACCAATTATTGTCAAAGACAACCAAAATAAAATTAAACATTTGTAATTATGCAACTTTGTCAAGACTTGAGGAGTTTATGCAGACTTCTCATTTCATATAGCAAAATATCATTAAAAAGCCAAATGTCCTCTGAACTGACCTGGGACTTGTGTTTGTCCAGGATGACAGACATCATGTTTAGCTGTTTCTCAAGGTCAGACTCCGAGACCTGCCATAGAAGTTTCATGTTAGTCTCTATTCTTCAGCTTATTAACAACAAGACATCGATACCGTCTTCATGCTGAATTCATATTTATTGTGTCATAATTGCACAAGCCGATTTCATGTCATTGGCCCATGAACATTTCCTGCTTGTTATTAAATTACTTCATAACTGTAACAAGAGGCAATTCAATCATAATTTAATGTTAAAACAGCTATCATAACATTATTTATGGATTCTCGGAAGCTTTAGAAATTAAAAATGTAAAACAGGAAATACGTTGGGACCATTGTTTTTGTTTACATCCCTCAAAATGGTCTATACACTACTAAAGGTTGCACTCTGTAACATCCTCTAGTGCCATCTAGTGGAAGAAAAATTAAATGCATATGTCTCTGTACTTCGGCTATGCCGCTCAAGAAGAATTAATGCAATTTGCTGCAAAAGGTTTACAAAGAATACAAGACATTTTAACCAAATTAATGGACAAATGTAAAACGTTTAATTGTTTTTACAACCAGTGATTTCCTGAAATTTGCTTGGCTAGGTCAGATTTTCTGGTTATTCTTTATTTTCAAAGCTTTACACTTTAAGTTTTACTCTATAATGCAACACGGGTATATGATGTATGTATGTATTTTCACATGAAATCTGACACTGCAACTCTAAAATATAAATCATTGTCATAGGTTAGTAAACATGCAGTATTAAGAAAACAATTTTACATATACATATTTATTTAAAGCAACTTACATAACGTAACTTTAATGTAATAATGGGATTAGCACAGACATTAAAAACAAGTCTCACTTTAAAAATGCTGCAGTAGTTTTGGATGAGTTCCTCCACCACCTGAGATGCTGTGGTGTCTTTTCCATCTGTCTGAAAAAGCGTTGGACCAAATACGATACCAAGGTTTCTTATAGTCATCTGATTCTCATTAGACAGGTGCTGAACACTGACAAAACAGACATTTCAGGTCAAGTTTTTAAATGCACCAGCAACAATAACTACTTATGGTTAATTCAAGTCACAGACATATTGCAGATTATACGTAAATTAATGTTCAGTTTTGAATGATATCTTGCACACCTGTACAACAAAAATAGATCGTTTTATTTAGACTATAATGACAGTATCATGGAGGCCATCTTGTGATGATGTTTTACTGGAACACAAGTAAAGTACAAACCCTCCTGTAGCCTACATTTAAAATAATTTGTATGCCAAATAAGAGATATAGCTTATGTTTTTGTAAACGTAATAATAATTAAACAAAATGCAGTGTAACTGACATTTAAGTTGGCCTAAATAAGTTTAAATTTGCATTAAGCACAGGATTTGAATGTCAGAATCATATCCACTTAGCCACAAGACACATTTATGTGGTCAAATGTAAATTAAACTGTTCTCATAAATCTATTATAGAAAGCGCATAAAGTGACGAGGTGCAAACAGGCCTAATGGCTGTTCATCACTCCTATTTAGGAGTAAAATGATTTATTTTAACTTATTCCAAACACAGGATTTATAGTGTTGTACTAATGGTGTGGTTATTACATTGTAGACATTTGACAGCTCATCAGGTCAAATGTGCTGTGTAACATACCAAACCAGATGGTGTATGAGTACTTTAAGTGCTTCTCCGTTGATATCTGGGAGGTTTGAGAGCAGAATCTGGTACCTTTGAATCTTCTCACATCTATCCTCCAGACCTGCAAAGAGTCAAACCAGTATTTGTTGTGGTAATATTTTGTTACTCCTACTTTCTCAGCGGTATTAAATATCTGATCTCGCATTACTGCAGTTTTGAATTCACCTGCAACTTTAAGCCAGTTGTCATTGTTCTCTTGTCCATTGAACACTCCGCCTTTAACCTCTCTGAGAAATCGCTTTAGCGTGTTAGCCACATCATGCACAGAAAATTCGGACTCACACCATGTTACGCTTCGAGCATTATTCTGAAACTTGTCCAGTAATTTGGTCACATGAGAATTAATGCCACTCAACCGATAGATTCCTGGTGACAACAGTCCTGAAAAAAAATAATGTGTCATTATGTCTGTGTTTTGCATTTGCAAAATATTTGCAATTATTTTACAAATTTCAACATTCATACTTTTAAAAGATAATTCTTACACATTTAAGGATGCAAATTACTTTATAACAGCATAAAGGAAAACAGCTAAGCTTCATAAAAGCAGAAACATAATATATATTTGTTTACCATAACGTGTTATATGATCTAGGCAGCGATCGATAGTGACAGGAACGCCTAAGTCAGTGAGTTGTTGTTGGGATAGCTGCTCATCTCCAGCACCAGATTTCTGCTGAATGCAGGTCTGCCATCCCACGAAATGAGGCCTGCGATCAGCCTGCAAATGCAAGGGTCCACCTCTCCAGACCAGCACTATAGCGCCACCAGTGTTAGAGAACTCTACATACACACACACAGTCAGAGTAAATATACAAACATTCTGTATACATGCATTCTCTGTGTGTGTGTGTGTGTTTGTGTGTTGTAACTAACTGAGTCTGAGTAGCTTGCGTAGGTCGATTGTTTGAACCGTGTCTTCCAGTAACACATGCAGTTTGAAGCCGCTTAGGCAAAACCAGCCGATGCCATGACTGGCCTCAGTGCAGCGCAGGCGACCCAGACGATCACAGGTCCCACACACATCGAACAGTGCAGGAGGCAGCACAGCCTGAATGGTGAGTAGAGGGGAAAGAGAACATATGTTTTGTATATTAGTAAATTTTATTTAATAATTACAGTTTACAAAAAGTAAAAGTTTACAAAACAAAGTGGACGACGCGGTGGCGAAGTAGGTAGTGCTGTCACCTCACAGCAAGAAGGTCACTGGTTCGAGCCTCGGCTGAGTCAGTTGGCGTTTCTGTGTGGAGTTTGCATGTTCTCCCCGCATTCGCTGCGGTTTCCCCCACAGGTGGTATAGGTGCATTGGGTAAGCTAAATTGTCCATAGTGTATGAGTGTGAATGAGTGTGTATGGATGTTTCCCAGAGATGGGTTGCAGCTGGAAGGTCATCCGCTGCTTAAAACATGTGCTGGATAAGTTGGCGGTTCATTTCAATGTGTCAACCCCGGATTAATAAAGGGACTAAGCCAGAAAGAAAATGAATGAATGAATACAAAACAAAGCAATGAAAGCTGCAATGATGGAGAGATCCACATATTAAAATATATTTAAGAAAGTCTTTGTTTATGAAACAAGCCTATTACTAAAACTAACAGAAGCACTTACTTGATAAAAATTCAGCAACAACAATATTGTGAAATATTGTTCAAATTAGCACTATTACAGCCTTTTCACCCTTCACCCTTGTGTATTACTCTGCCCACATACTGAAACAAGCAGAGGACACTCTTATATTGCTGCTGTTGAACAACATAATGTACGTTTGAGGCTTTTTTAGTCGAGAATGAAGTTGTTTAGGTTGTAACTCTGCAGTTTATTTGTAAGGATAGTGCCTATTTTTAAATATGTATAATTTCGGAGCATCGGATTCAGTGCATCGGCTGCTATCAGCTTGTCTAAGCAGACCAAAGAAAGTGACGGTTGACGTTTCACCACAAGATGGCGACAGAGACTGCATAATAAGTCCTTACAGGAGAAAAAAAAAAAACATTTTCTCAGTGTAAATTTCAAACTACAGCTGAACAATTCATCATAAGTCAGGTAAGTGACATTCTGAGTTGATCTTTCTCTTTTGTATTTTGTAGTGCTGTATTTATATCACAGAAACTGGTAGTGTTTGCTTTGCTCTGGCTTTTTCGAGGTTGTGAAATCCCGATTGCAGCAGAGAAATACTGGGAAATCTCTGTAGACTGATGACATTTCATGCCGTTCAGCCTAATAATCTTAAAATGTCAGCAAAAATCACCATTACCCTAGAGAATCATTAAAATACTAACTCTAAAGTGAAGTTGGTGAATTAACAACATTTTCTGCTGTTCTGACGTCAGCTGCAGATGTGAATGAGAAGCGGAAGAAAGTAATTCCTCGTACAAAAGGATTTATAGACTCTCCATGTTTGATTTTCTTTTTTTGTATACACGATTATGCCATCAAACTGTTGTATAAATGCAATATCACTCTCATAGTGATATGGCTGTATATTGTCACTGGTGGGACACTAAGGCACTCAACCTGCAGCCTTGAGCCAACGCACACCTTCCACCAGTGCCGATATACAGCCATATCGCATTGCTACTCGTCTGATATTGCTCATATATATAATAGGAAATAAGATTGCTTTTACTGCCACATGATTCTTTAGAAACAATTACAAGATGCTGATTTGGTGAATGATACAATTTTAAATTGTTTTAAATTCTAAGATATTTTAAATGATATTATATTAACTATACTCAATTAAAAAAAACAATAATGAAAATTATAAACACGCACAAACACAGGCACACAAACACATTTAAATGAAAAGTGTTGCTCACCATGGTTACAGCCCGGATCCAGTTCTTGGCAATGCTGCCGTCATCAGTTCCAAACAGGTAGACTCTCCCCTCCTCAGAGTACAACTCAAAGGTGTGCTCATATCTGCTCACCAATTACAGAGGACATAGTAAATACAGAGAATACAGAACTTTACATTATATAAAAAGGACAGAACATCAGAGTTTATTACCCATGTTTCCCTGGGCTGTTAACAGACAGGCAGATGATTTCACTGGTCTTCATCCCACCATTTTTGTGGTGGCTCTGTTCATTCCTATAGTAGCTGAACATTCCATCACCCAAACAACACCAGCGCTGGGAGAAATCTGCAATATCCACCACAATTATGATTTTTTTTACGTCTATAATTATGAGATATATATCTATAAGATATATATATAAATTAAAAACTGCTTTTATTCTAGCCGAAATAAAACAAATAAGACTTTCTACGGAAGCAAAAATATTATCAGACATACTGTGAAAATTTCCTTGCTCTGTTAAACATAATTTGGGAAATATTTAAAAAAGAAAAAAAAAATTAAAAGGGGGGACTAATAACTCTGACTTCAACTATATATATATATATATATATATATATATATATATATATATATATATATATATATATATATATATATATATATATATAATTCAGAATTATTAGCCCCCCCTTTGAATTTTTTTTTCTTTTTTAAATATTATATATATATATATATATATATATATATATATATATATATATATATATATATATATATATATATATATATATATATATATATATATATATATATACGATATACATACATACACACACACACACAATAATGCACAAGATTTAATGATCATAATTACTCATTTATATCATTGATGTTTGTTTATCCCAATATCAGGTAAATATCAGACCCATCACTGACACAAAATGAATGCCACTGAGATTCACATCCCAAAGCACTCTATTAAACCTATAAAGACATAAGGTTCTCCACACACCTGCTTTGGGTTTGTGCTCTGTAATTGGCCGAGCTGATGAAGCAGTCTTAAAAAGGTAACCACACTGTGATCCAATGTCTGCATCTTTAACTTCTGTTGTAATGGGCTCTGATGAAGAACAAAACAAGATGAGTTTTACAAAAACAGAAGGTAAACCCATGTACCAGATGAATTTGTGCATCTAAAAGCACACGCTTTGAAATTTTTCCATGCCTCTGAGTATATATGCGCACCTGAAGTGATGTTCTGTGTAAGGAGCTCCGCTTGTGCTGTTTGGCTGTAACGTTTGGCCAGAGACAGTGGAGTAGGGAATTCTGGGATACCAGTGTAGCAGGCAGCATCTGCCCCACAATTCAGCAGTGTGAGAGTCTCCAACAAATCAGCAGACTGCATAGCTAAACACAAAGCCTGCGAAACCCAGGGAAACCAACCATGAGGGATAAACCGTCATTGTATATGCATTTAGTGTGATCTATTTGTTATTTGCATTAAATGGACTAACGTTGTTGAGCGCCTCCTGTTGGCCAAAGAGTTTGTGGTATTTGCGATATTTTCCATTCTTGTATTTTTCTGTGATGTGTTTGAGACGTTGCTCGCTGTTTGCGCTCACACCGAGACGCTCACTCGGTGGAATATTTGCTCCCCAGAATTTATTTGCTTTTCCGTTACCCAGCATTAGAAACACCTGGCAATGTGTAATAAGATTTTCAGACATCACCCAGAAAAATGCACAACTGCAACTGCAAAGTACAAATCTACAGTACAGCAACTGTGGCAGCATATAGGCATGATGCAAAGCATTTATTGTACCCTGAGAAGGTCATCAGTCCACACTCGTTCATCCAGCTTCAGACTGCGAACCTTTGATATGTTTTGGCCCAGATTTCTGTGTGCGCCTGTTATAACATGAATATGCATGTATTTATGAGCAGACATACACTGAATATACTGTACAGCTGCCATTTGCTGTTATTTCTTACGTGTAATTGTATATCTGTACCTGCACATTTTTCACACAGAAGAACACACAGGTTGACTGAAGCCCACTCTGGCATTGAAGAGCTGCAGTCTGCACAAATGCGGTTTGCCTGCACACGCCAAACACTCTCACACACTCCATCACATGACAGAGAGCGACTCACACACTCAGTAAGGGACTCACACCATCTCTGCTTCTCACTTTCTGAATCCACCATAAAACTAGAGAAATATGGAGAGAAGTAATTGTTTTAATATAATTAAAGGCTGGATACCTCTAACATATTCATCAATTTGAGAGAGTTTAACGCTTGATTAATGAATTTACAGATTATTTCAATTAGTCAAAAAATAGACCATTCTTAAAGTGCCCCTGTTATGCTGTTGTAAGGGTTAGTTCACCCCAAAACTGAAATGATATTACTCATTCTCATTTTATTCCAAACACCTGAGGCCTTTGTTTGTCTTTGGAATACAAAATAAGATATTTTTAATGAAATCTGAGAGCTCTCTCATCCTCCATAGACTCATTCAAAGTCCAGAAAAATACCAAAAAACATCCTCAAAACAGACTATACGCTTCAGTGGTTCAATTGGAATAATATCAAGCTATGGGAATACTTTTGAGCTCACATAAAACAATGAAATTAACTTTATTTAACAGTTTCTTCTCCTTAGTATCAGTATAGGGTGCGTGTTCATGACAGTGCTGTGCTGTGCTTTATGCGTGTTGTGATCGGTTGTGCTGGCATCAGGCATCCAGGGGGTATACATCAGTGCACAGTGCTAATGTGAACTCGCAAAGAAGTCACTGTTGAATTAGTTGTTATTTCTGCTTTATGCATGCACAAAAGTATTCTCATAGCTTCTTAAAATTACAATTGACCCAATGAAGACCCATTAAAACTGTATTGAAGATGTTATTTGGTACATTTCTGGACTTTGAATGAGTTGGGACTGTTGCTGCCTATTGAGGATGAGAAGGTTTTCAGATCACATACAAAATATATATTTTAATAGAACCTTTTCAAAAGACTGTTATGATGCATTTAAAGGTCATCATAATCTTAAATCCTTGAAAGTTTTTTATATTTAGATTATAAAAAAAAAAAACAGGAATATCAAATGCATTTCTGAATGTATTATATCATCTTTGGTCAAGTTACAAAAAAACGAATTACCGGTTATGCGAGGTGTTTTTAATGCAGCATCTATGGGGCTGAGGAGTAAATTTGATGTTATTCTCTCCTTTCGCTGCCGTTATTAGTCTCACACAATTTTTTTCCTTCTTCTAAAAGTCTTGATAACACCACATTGGAGTTTTTCTTTTAATATTTCAGCAAATAGGATTGTAAAAAAAAAAAAAAAAACGTTTTACTCTCCTATTCACTACGCTCTAAGTTTACTGTATTCAACTATGACACCTTCCACTACTGTGAAACCCGGAAATGTGAAAAGGGTCTATTGTTTTTAATGAATAAAGGTCGAGAGTGTGTAATTATTGACAGCATTTACATGTTTGGGTGAACTATTCCTTTAAGGATTCCTAAAGATTTATTTTGTAGGTCACCTATGATTAGTTTAAATGCATCCAACGCCAAAACATTACTTTTTTTCTCACAGCATCTGAAACTGTTCTAAGATCCAGCCTCACTAAACTCCTTCTTTCCCAAAACCAGTGAAAGCCAGTAAAAACTAGCATAAAGCATATTTGATGCACATCTACAGAAGTTTGTGCAGGAGGTATGTCTGGGACTCTCCTTTCAGACAGTTCAGAATCAGTTCTTTATGAACAAACATTTTCATGCTCTTTGATTTTTGAAACATCGCAGACCTTTTCACAGATGTTGAAAGTAGATGTACTGCAGCTATACTGAACACTAAATGAAAGATAGCATCTGAAAAAAGCAACATAGGCTCATTCTGAAAACGTAGCCCTATTTACGTTTGTGGAGATCACAAATTATGTAGCCAGAGCTACGGATGGCTGCATTTTATCTTTAAAAGGGCTTTTCTTTTTCTGGATTGCTTTTCAAAACACTGCAGTTGGGTTTAGGAAAGGGAATGGGCGGGTCAATCTGTGCTTTTTAAAAATACAATTGGTTGGGTTTAGGTAAGGGGGAGGGTGGGGGAATGGGTCGGTTGGTCAGTCAGTCAGTCAGTCAACAGCGGCCTCTGGTGGATTTACGTGAGAACAGCAGGCGTGAATGGCACTCGCTAGAGAAATTTGAAATCTGAAAAAGCATACACAGCGGCCTTTGGCGGATTCGCGAAAACAGAAAGCTGCAAAAAACGTAGTTCCTAACACGTATTTTGCTCTCTCCAAAAATGTATATAGGGGTGTGTAATTAGAATGAGCCTTGGTTGGAAAAAACACAATATGAGCACTTTAAAGTCATGTCCATATCAAATCATACCATCTTTGAAGCCCTGACAGACTTTGATAAAAAGGGCAAATTGTTTTTGATAATACTTCCCATTAGTTTTTAAGAAACTTAGGGTGCTATTCATTTTTTTTTTATAAAAAAAATATTTCATTTCTGTTTTCGTCCATACTATAGTGTATTTAGCCCAGAGCTGTTTGTTTAAAAGGAAACCATCTGACCAGCATGTAAAACGACACTGAAAAAACTTCCACTCTCATCTCCTGTGATCTTATCAGAGCTTAAAGTTTTCAAAACAGTGCTGTTTTTATTATCCAAAACAACAACAAGAAATTCAAGTAATTGAAATAACACTGAAATAAACTGAAGCATAACTATAAGACAGAAATATTAATTTAGGAAATGTTAACTTCCAATAGCAGATACCCAATATTAAAATAACACTTGTGCACAAGCAATATCCAGTTTTGTGTGCAAAAGGTGAAAAGGCTGTAGTGTTTACCTGAATGCTCTGTATGGAGTGGTGAGTGTGAAGGTGCGTTTGTTTTCACCATCTCTCACATTTGCCATTCGCATGTCAATGTCAGTGATGCCCATGCCCTGGAAATATTCCTATATAAAAACACACATGCAAAATATCAATCGCTCAAACCCACCAAAACATCTACAAAGGAATCTATTCACATTCAGACTCACACCTCATGGCTCTTGAAAAGGAAGAGTTTGTCTCTGCTGATCAGTGTGTAGACTTTGGTGCGCGGTGACAACATCTCCAGGTAGCCCTCAAAACTAACACTCACACTTCCGTTCTTAAAGAACAAGTTCCGGGGCTCCAGACTATGTTTTCGATCACTTAGAATCTTTTCAATACAACTCACCCAGACATCTCTTTCCTCTGTGAAATACACACAAAACAATGCATATTTTATAATCATATTAATGATTTGCAACTTGGATGGAAAAACAGGCTTGTAGTAGACACTGCAAAATGGTTAAGACTAAAAGAAATGATAGACAAATACACACGAGTGCTTTCTGCTCGAAAAAGGAAGGTCCGGCTCTGACTGTGAAGCTCAAATCGAATATCTCCGACACTGACCACCTTAAAGACAGATCCCAAAGATACCATCCTTTTAGAGTAAACCTCCTGTCAAGGAGAGAGAGTCAAATCAACTGCTTTGTTAATTGCGCTCCATAAGAAAAAAACACTTAGAAAAAAAAGGAGAATATTTGTTTAAATACAACCCTGCATTTTGGATGATAAGTGTCTTATCCTGGTGACCGGTTAAATGCATTTTCTACTCTATTTATAGTCCAAAAAAAAGAAGATAAGATAGAATATTAATTTTGGATCCAAATATCACCAGGGTGAGTAACTGATGACATGAATGTTGTTTTTGGGTGAACTCATTCATTTACCTTCGGCTTAGTCTCTATTTCAGAGGTCGCCACAGTGGAATGAACCACCAGCATATTGTTTTATGCATAGGTTTTATGCAGCAGATGATCTTCCAGCCACAACCCATTACTGGGAAACACCCATACACACTCCCATTCCCACACTACAGCAAGTTTTGTTTATTCAACTCCCCTATAGTGCATGTCTTTGGACTGTGGGGGAAACCGGAGCACCTGGAGGAAAGCCATGCGAACATGGGAATAACATGCAAACTCCACACAGAAAGCCTCTTGGCCCAGCCGGAACTCAAACCAGCGACCTTCTTGCTGTGAGGCGCCAGTGCTAACCACTGAGCCACCATGCCAACCACTGAACCACCGTGCCACCTTTTGGGTGAACTACTTTTTTAAACTGATGTCATTTAGTTTACTTCATTGAGTCTGCAAAATGGATAATAAGGATTTGACAACAACAAATCATTAAATACAACATGAAAAGGGATCTGAGATACATATAGTATGTTTGGAAATTTAAAGTTTCCCCTTTTTACATTTTTCAGTTACATTTCCCATAGACTGATGCTCACTTTAAGAAGTGAGATTAGGTTATATACTTTAATAGTTTTCTACAACACAATTTTCATTTATGGCTATTTATTAAAAGATTTCTATACACAAAGATTTTTTTTAAAACACCAGAACTTCTGGAATGTAAATAAAAACAAAGGTAGCATTTTTTTTTATTCAAGCTGGATGGAAAGAAAAGGAACATTCCGTTCCTTCTGGTAAAACTACAGTCTGGTAAAACGTTCCTTTCCTTCTGGTAAAACTACAGTCTGGAAAAACTACAGATTAAAAGAAAGGATATTGATGCTATTCAAGATTTCCAGCAAGTTATTTAATCTCATGTTGACAGAATCTATGTGAATAGAAGGTGGAAAATGCCAGACTGATTTATTTGATTACTTTACCTTAATAGATTGAAAATATCTCAAATATTCTGAATCCAGCTGCACCCATCTCCGCTGGTAAATCCTCCCACTGAAAATATAAGCATGTATATTATATATTTATACAAATTCAAACAATTCAAGTTTAAAGAAAACAAGGAAGGAGATTTTATCATGCCGCTGCAAAGGATATCCGAATCTTAGTTTTTCCTCACCCTTTTGGAGGAGTTTTCTCAAGCCAGCCTGCTTTAACAATCTGACGGAAGTCTTCTTTGAAATCGGGATATTCTGTACATCGGATATCAATACTGTCCACACTAATATAAACAAACTTTGTATTAATATTACATACAGCAGGTTGCTTTTTGCTAAAAGCTTATGCAAACACGCACACAGTGACACAGCAAAATACATTATCCATGTAAAAGTAGAATTTTTGTTTCACGCGCATACCGTTCTCTCTCAGTAATTGTCTCCTCTTTTTTATCATCTACAGTCTTCAGGTTGAAGAAGCACTTCTGCATGTCTCGCAGCACATCCTCCTTCTAAAAGACATTTAGGCATTAGAACCAAAATGGCTGATGAAAATTTATGAAAATAAACACTTAAAAACTATCGAACAATAATTAGAAATAAAAATAATATCACAGATGTAAGATTTAAAAGTTCCTAAACACATAGATTTAAAAGATTGCATATTTAACCATTTGTCATGCACAGATGCACAATTTAGGGCATCATGGTGATGCAGTGGGTAGCACGATCCTGGCTGGGTCAGTTGGCATTTCTGTGTGGAGTTTGCATGTTCTCCCCATGTTGATGTGGGTTTCCTCAGACGCTCCGGTTTCCCCCACATTCCAAAGACATGCACTATAGGTAAATTGAATAAACTAAATTGTCCCTAGTGTATGACTATGTGTATGTGTATGTGGAGTTCGCATGTTCTCCCTTTGTTCGCGTGGGTTTCCTCTGGGTGCTCTGGTTGAATTAAATAAGCTAAATTGGCCGCAGTGTATGTGTGTGAATGCAAGAGTGTACGAGTGTTTCCCAGTCTTGGGTTGTGGCCGGAAGGGCATCCGCTGAGTAAAACATACGCTAGATAAGTTGACGGTTCATTCCGCTGTAATGACCCCTGATTAATAAAGGGACTAAGTCAAAAAGAAAAGAAAATAAAGAAAGAAGATGCAATTTACCTTTAAAGACATCTTCTGGGATTTGGGCGTGCACACCTTTGAAGCACACAGAACACACAAATAAATTATCATGACAAAACTAGCAGTCAATTCAATTAACATGGAACGCAAACAAAAATAATGTTTTAAACAATATATCCTCAAACATACATGAAATACTCAATAAATCAGATCATTAACTGTGCAAAGTTCCAAACCATCCTGACATTTGTGTACTAATAAAAAAACACAGCCATCATGTTCTGTTTTGATCAAAAATAAATATTTTATCATTAGCTTAGAAAGTTTTAACCAAGTTTTCACAAATGACAACTATCCTAAGAACGCTTAACATATGATCTATCTAAAACCCTGATCTTTATCAAAACTCATGTGAAGCTATGACTATATAATTATAAACATACAAAAACATCTCTTCCGCCTTAACCCAATTTACTGTAACAAATGCAATGAAGCTACCAAACCTGATGCACAGCATTTCTGAAAGTTCTCAAGCTCATACACTAACATGCACAACCTTTGAAAATATCAGAAGTAACATCAGTAACAATGGTCCTTTAAGCGCACACACACAATAATGCTCTTCTTCGCTGTGGTTAAGTATGGGAAGTAAGTTCAGATTTGTGTTTTTTATGAAACCAAATATTAACTCAAACATTTTCTATCAAGCTCGTGTGTGAAAAACAGACACATTTAAAAGAACCGTCTGCGTCCGTCTACAGGTGTTTATAAAAACTGAGCAGCAATAGAAACTGTTGCTGTAATGCTAATATTAAAGGTATAAATGTAACTTTAATATTAAATGTAACTTTATTCATATCAGGTAATTGTCCGATATCAACACTTGTAAATTTAAACTAAACCAGACTATTTAATGAAGCGCTAGGGATTAAGAAACACTTTCTCTAATACTTGTTCTAATATGTCCAGATATCCTTCTTAAAACTAGTCTTACTGAACAACTTTATTATTTCAAACTATGTTGTTTAAACATGGAGTAACAATCAGCAGTGTTAGTGTTATCCAATAAAACAATGGAAAACTCTTGTTAGTTGGATATTAGTAACAGAGAAAAACAAAAAGTTACCAGTGTGCTTCCAAATCTCTGCCAAGCCCTACTGCAATTCAAGGCATTTATGAACACAGACACACACACATAGAGGCAGAGAGAGAGAGAGAGAGAGAGAGAGAGAGAGAGAGAGAGAGAGAGAGAGAGAGAGAGAGAGAGCTCTGCCTTGACAATAAGGAAGTTTAAGGATCCATTTAGCAAGTCCTTGTGTTACTAATGTTTAAACTTCAAAGTCATTATGTGTTTAGTGATATTATTATATAAAAACAAGCTTAAGAGCACAGTGCTGAATAAATTAATTCTGAACTCAATGTTTTGCATAAGTAGCAGACAGCAGAATTCTGTAAGAAAGCAACGGTTAAGGAACGATTAAACCAAAACTGAAAAATCTGTCATCATTTACTAATTTATCATGTTTGTTGAATAAAAAACTAAATCAAACAGGTGGTATATGAAGCCTAAAGTTCATTGCTGGACCCATTTTTGTGATAAGTGAAAGCAATGAGGTCCTGGTACATTCGTGTTTCATTTCAACTTTTGTACCTGTAGGTGGTTTGCCATACCTGCTGCAGCTGCTCTGTCACCCACCACTAAAAAACAACAACTAATTCAATTCAATTCAATTCATCTTCATTTCTATAGCGCTTTTACAATGTAGATTGTGTCAAAGCAGCTTCACATAGAAGATTCTAGTAAATTGAAACAGTGTCAGTTCAGTTTTCAGTGTTGAAGTTCAATTTAGTTTAGTTTAGTTTAGTTAATATTCACTGCTGAGAGTTCTGCTGAGCAAATCCATAGATGCACAGCTCTACAAGTCCCAAACCATGCATGGCGACAACGGCGAGGAAAAAACCTCACCAATTGGCTAATCAACACATAGGCTACAGGCCCATAGCCAGCCTGGTGAAAGGAGTGGCTCTTTTTTCTCAAAAAGTGGACTTTTTGCAGTTATATGCCTCATTAACTATTAGGTTTAAATAGTGCATTTGAGTGAAATCTTAAGCACTATTTTTAGCTGGATTAGCTTGTCAGTCACCAACAGTAACCACAGTTTTTGATGTACCAAAAATATTTCCTAAAGATTTACAATAAAGAAATATAATAAAAAATATTTATTTTTAAAATACAAATTTATTACATCATAAATCATTTTAAAAAAAAGGAATCTGTTAAAGTTTTAGATTAAAAACTGTGGTCTATTGTCATTTATTAGGCAAATAACAAACTGGCCAGATCATTCAACTTTCCTCAGTCAGAATTTGGCCATTGATAAAAAATCTAACATAATAATAATAATAAGAATTATTATTATTATTGTTGTTGTTGTTGTTGTTATTATTATTATTTTAAAAAGTACATTTGAAAATTCATGGATAACAATATCCAAATTAGTGTCCATATTCATTGTAATATGGGCTGCTTTTGGTGCTTCAAACCTTTTTATTGGTCATTTTTGTTTCAAGAATAAGATTTAGAATAAAAGCTACTTGTAAAATATTTTCTCTATTTAAAAACAATACAGTAGCAAAAGATGACTTTACTTACGTCAGATTGTATGTTTTCTTGCACAACTGGATGATAAACTCATGAAAGATAATTGTTAGCCTTGGCCAAAACTGATTAGCTGAAGTCACATTGAAGCAAAAGCCAACAGAGGATTCTGCTTGGTTTTAAAGCCTCTTTCAATTGATTATTTAACTATTTATGGGGGCATAGCACTCAAAATAAGACAAATGAGTTTATGTATGGGACAAATTCTGGCTCTTTGTCAGTGAGGGGTTGGTCTTTCGAACCACCCTAACCCCACTGGCTACAGGCCTGGGATACAGTACAAAACACGAATGTTTTTTCCTCTCAAAAAGACAGAAATGAATCTGACAGTTCTTGTGAGTAACGTTACAAGTGTATCTCTTCAATGCTGAATAAAAACAAAAAAGAAACCTTATAATACCAGTCAACACCAAAAGTTATTTTTGCCTTTCTAGTTGAATTTCATTGCATAAACTATTTTGTACGCGTTTGTAAACACAGTATCATTTGGAGGTCACCCTGAAGTTTTTAAACATTAATTCAATTATTCGAAAACGTATCTGTTATCATGGTAAAGCCAGATGACACACGGCCAAATAATGACACAACCCACTTTGTTCTTGGTCCTTATTCTAGGTTTAAACGCGGCAACACCACGCGCATGCGCGGAAGTAGGGGAAGCGATTGGATGTGAGCTGCGCGCGAAGAAAACATTGCTTCAAACCAGCTTCCGCAATCGCCGTGTTGAGACACATGCTTTTTTTCCAAATGAAAATCCGTAAAAAATAAACAAAATATGGAAAGCAATAACGTTGAAGAGGTCACCGATAAGTTTGGGGGGTAAGTAAAGAGTATATATAACGCTCGCAGGTGTTTTGCTAGTAAACTGTTTAACTTTAGTTTTCAAACTGGACACTGCTGTTGTACATTAAAGAACATGGTTTTATGCGCTTTTGCTTTTGTCTTGTTGCAGCTGTCTGTCTTTAGACACGGAGAAGATGGAAAAATACGACAGGTAACGTACCCAGACAAAATGCTTCTTTAATTCACTGTTGTGTTATCAACATCTGATCTCGGCTGACTGTATTTTACTGTCCGCACTGTTTTGGTAGAATGTAACCTAATACTCCTTGCAAATGTTAGATAGCTGCTGCTTTAATGTCATGCAAATTATTCTACATTGTCATAGAAGTCGATTCAAAGTGCAACTGTTACTTTTAGGGTAGTTGTTATATCAAGTATTTTTTTTCTCTGTGTGTGCCTGCTTTGTTTGTAATACATCATAAAACATGATTTCTACAAGGCATTTCTCTTTAAAACAGTGTTTAATGTTATCTGAAAATACATAAATGCAACATGTTTAGGCATGGAAAATTTAGTTTGGTTAGTATAAAGAGTAAGTCTGGAAATTCCCCACAATTAACAGAAACTCCCCAAAGGGATATTAAAACCTGAGATGTCTAGACCAATTTGAGGGATGTAAACAATGACAATGGTCCTGACGTATTTCCTGTTTTACATTTTAAATTTTAATTTCTTCTGAGAGTCCCACATATTGATAAATAGTTACGATAGCTGTTATAAAATCAAGTTATGATTGAATCGTCTCTTGTTTCAAATGAAAAATAGTTAGACAACAAGCAATAGGCCAATGACAATTTTTTTCATAAAACATAAAAAAAAAACCTGAGTAATAATAAAGTATAAAATTGAAAAACATGTATTATGTAGAGGTAACGCTGGTTTTGGAGATACTTTTAATGAAAGTACTTTTTGGGCAGTATAAAGACGTCTGTGAAAACCCCCAAATTTACAGACACTCATGTGTGGGTGTGTTTGTGTGTTAGGGCTGCTCAACCTTTTTTACTGCATATATATATATATATATATATATATATAGATATATATATATATATATATATATATATATACACATACACAACTATAGCAGGAAATAATGTATTCATTTTAAATAATTTTGTAGTGAATCATGCATAAATTGTAACAAACAAATTACAAGCATAGATAAATACAATAGTACAAAAATAGAAGTGAAATAAACAGTGATTTATGTTTTTTCAGGGTAGTCAATTATTATTAAGGTACAGAATTGAATAATCACTAATGTAATGTAATCCAATCAAACTGTAAAATAACTTACTGTATAAATAATTCAGTAAAATAAATGTTTATTAAATTCACAAATTGTCAAATTTCTTGTTCCTGCATGCTTTAAACTCTCAGGCCTTAAAATGCAAATTATAAACTTTCACAGAATTATGTTTCAGTTAGGGCTGCATGATATTGGGGAAATCTCTGACATTGCAATATTTTGTTTTTCTGCGATATAAGTACAGCTTCACCGTAGGGCTTTAATAGCTCTATCTGGAAAGAATATATAATTTTAGATCGATTGGGATGGTTCTTTATAGGAATGCATCTGCATAAAATATAATAAACAATCTACAAGCACAGATGAATGCAATAAAGAAAATTATACAAATTAAATAAACAGTGTTTTGTTGTTTTCTGGTGCAATAATTGAAATGTAAAATAATATTGCATAGTCTTCCAAATGGTACAATTTCTTATGCCTGAAGGCTTTTGAAATCCTCATACAGTCACAGGCCTCAAAAACACATGCAAATGATCAATTATAATCCAGACTCAGCATTGCATATCCTGCAATGTGACTATTGCAAATGATCACATTGCGATAACAATGCTGAAACAATATATTGAGCAGCCCCACAGTTATCATGTGCCGTTTACCTCAACATTGCGATATCAATGCTGAAATTACATTGTTGAATTTTCAAGAAAATTGACCCCATATTCGACTACACAGCCGTTCTGAATGTCAAAAAAGCACACATACACAAAGTTTCGTAAGCATGCAGAATGAATAGGAATTATTTTTACTTCACTTCCACAGTTGTTTCGTGTTTACTTGATGCAAATTTAATTGATGCTGTATCAAATTGTATACTTTTTTCACCAAGCCTTTTTAGACTATTATAAACTTACAATGTGTGCGCGCGTGGGTGCAGTGCTGGTTGAATGTTTATGAACCACTTGCAGAATTTGTGGAAATGTGAATAGTTTTAACAAAATAAGATGTCACACAAAATGCATGTGTTTTTTTTTTTTGTAATGTTTCGGAGTAAATGTACATAAAATATGTTTACAAACAATAATATGACAAATAATCTCTGCTGCGTGTGGTTACCTGAATGACTTTCTAGGGCTGGGCGATTAATCAGTATCAACATTCAAAACCTATAATCGACCAATTTTTTCCAGGTCTATTATTATTTTTTTCAATTTTCTCTACCGCATGGGGAGTCACGTGACCCCGCTCTGTTAAGCCTTGATTTATACTTCTGTGGGCACTTTGCAGCCACATCTGATCTCAGGTCAAGTACATTGACAATGATTGGAAGCTGCTCCAGAGATGCCATAAGACGACATATTTTCCATACATTAAAATTATTATTTACATTAAAATATTTGTTTACAGAAGATGCAAGAAATGCACTGTTAAAATATTATTTACAGGATATACATTATTATACAGGATGTACAGTTATTTTATTTAGAAGAGATACTGCTTATTTTCTACTTTCAATATGAAAAACATTGAAAATAATTTATTTTATTTATAAGGAAAAAGTGACTGTTCGTTTTTGGCAATGTGTGTTTTAATTTAAGTTGTTTAGCGTTGAAGTTTAATAAATAATCATAGATAGTGTGTTTCCTTCAATTATTTTAAAATCAAGTAACGCACCCTTCATTCAAAAATCTCTCACTTGTAATATGTGAGCATATTTACTGTACAAAACTTGTCAGTGAACTTTGAGGGCAAAACATTAAAATAAATAAATAAAATAATTGTTCATTAATCATAATCAAGAGTTAAAATGTTCAATTAATCGAGATTTTGATTTTAGGCCAAATCACCCAGCCCTATGACTTTCTTTTTTCAGTGTGATGGTTTTCATGAGTCCCTTTTTGTTCTGAAAAATCATCCATGTCCAAAAGATCCTGGACTACGGAAGAATCTGCAGGGCATTGAGGATTGTTCTGAAAAACAGCTGGCAATTTAACCATACAGAACATACATGGGACTCATAAACAACCATCACAAGATTAAAAAAAAAAAACAGTCGTAGATTATCCAGGTGATTACACAACATAAAAAACACTCTTATTTTAATGAGTATAACTGTGTAATAAAACTGTTTTGTTAAAATGCACCAAAGTATATTATGTGTTATATATCTATCTATCTATATTACAACATTACACTTTGGACAGGATGTATTGTACATTAACTTACAAATTTAATTTGAAATCTGCTAACAAAAAAAAAACACATTTTGATTACCTTCACTTTTGATGCTGGACAAAGAAAAAGATCATGTCTATTCTATACAGTCACCTCTGGCTCTGTCTGAGGGATTGATTGATTGAATTAAAGGTTTTATAGATATAAAATGCAGATTAGCAGTCAGAAAGAATAACAACTATTCAGTAATAACAACTGAAATTAATCTAACTGCTGAAAATGTACTTTGTGTATAACAAAAAATAACATGTGTGGTTTAAGTGTTGTTGATATTATTTTTTGGGTGTTTTTTGTGCTGAAGCGTAACAGTTATTTGATATTTTTTGCAGATACCGGCAGAAGGGGAAGGAGGCTGCCATTAATGGTGAATTGCCTCGTGCGCTTGAGCTGTTTCAGCTGGCCTACCAGCTGCAGCCTAGTGAAAAGCTGAAGAAACGTGTTCAGGCCATACGAGATCTCATTCAGAGAGAAGAGGAAGAAGATGACGAGGAGGAGGAGGAGGAATTTGTCAATGTGAATGATAGTGGATTAAAGCTTTATAAAGGGCTCTATGACAAACTGTATGACCATCAGAAAGAGGGAGTGGCGTTTCTGTACAGTCTTTACCGAGACGGAAGGAAAGGAGGGATCCTGGCCGATGACATGGGTCTCGGGAAGACCATCCAGGTCATTTCATTTTTGTCAGGGATGTACGATGCAGAGCTGGCCAATCACACTCTGTTAGTCATGCCGACTTCACTTATCAAGAACTGGGTGCGCGAGTTTGCCAAGTGGACCCCAGGCATGAGGGTGAAAGAGTTTCATGGCTCCAGCAAGGCTGAGCGGAACAGGAACCTGGAGCGAATCCAGCGCAGGGGAGGAGTCATCATCACTACCTACCAGATGCTCATAAATAACTATGAGCAACTTGGATCATATGACCAGCGTGAGTTCAAATGGGACTACGTCATTCTGGACGAGGCCCACAAAATCAAAACCTCATCCACTAAAACGGCTAAAAGTGCTCACGCCATTCCTGCGAAAAACCGTGTGCTGCTGACAGGCACTCCAGTTCAGAATAACCTCCGAGAGATGTGGGCGTTGTTTGACTTTGCTTGCCAAGGATCACTCCTGGAACTTCCAAAACATTCAAAACAGAGTATGAGAATCCAATCACACGAGCAAGGGAGAAAGATGCCACACCTGGAGAGAAAGCTCTCGGCTTGAGGATTTCTCAGAACTTGACGGACATCATCAAACCGTATTTTCTCAGGCGAACCAAAGCCGATGTTCAGCAGAAAAAACAAAAGCTTGAAGAAGGCTTTGAAGATGAAGAAGATCAAGAGAATAAATGTCCAAATGCTAGAGAAGGTGTAGAGATGCCATCGCTGACACGCAAGAACGATCTGATTGTGTGGACATACCTTAGCTCGGTGCAGGAGGACATTTATAACAAGTTCATCTCGCTGGATCAGATAAAGGAGTTGCTGACGACTACCAAGTCACCATTGGCTGAGCTCACGGTGTTAAAGAAGCTCTGTGATCATCCCAGACTCCTGTCTCAACGAGCTGTGATTCAGCTGGGCCTGGAGCGAGGTTCTGGCTCTGAATTAGTCCATTCAGATGAGAGCGAGTCGGCTGTGAGTCAGATCGATAACATTTCAGATCAAACTTTAATTGAAGAGTCAGGGAAGCTGCAGTTTGTTGTGTCTCTAATGGAATGCCTCCGAGAAGAGGGGCATAGGACTTTGATTTTCTCTCAGTCGAGGAAGATGTTGGACATCATGGAACGTGTCCTGCGTAACAGAAACTTTCGCCTGCTGCGCTTGGATGGCACCGTGACACAACTGGCTGAAAGAGAGAAACGCATCTCACTATTCCAGACAGACAAGCGATACACGATCTTCCTCCTCACCACTCAGGTGGGTGGTGTCGGAATCACACTGACCGCAGCAAATCGTGTTGTGATCTTTGACCCCAGCTGGAATCCTGCAACAGATGCTCAGGCTGTGGATCGGGCTTACCGAATTGGCCAAACCGAGAACGTCATCATCTACAGACTCATCACCTGTGGCACTGTGGAGGAGAGGATCTATCGCAGACAGGTTTAGAAAATCACTCTAACATGGTTTATTTAAACATCAATTTTGTCACATGTGACCATGGACCACAAAACCAGTCTAATGTTGCATTTTACCCATATATTGTATGGGTTAAAATGATTGATTTTTCTTTTATGCCAATAATATTAAGTAAAGATGTAACATGAAGATATTTAAGCATTTTTTACTGTAAATATACTAGGGCTGGGCGATTTGGCCTCAAATCAAAATCTTGATTAATTGAACATTTTAACTCGATTACAATTAATGAATGATTATTTTACTTTGTTGCACACTATCTACTATCTATGATTATTTATTGAACATCAACGTTGAACAAATGAAATTAAAGTGCACGTTGCCTAAAACCAACTGTCACTTTTTTTACAAAAAAGTGAAAATTAATAACTTGCACTTTTAGAAACAACATAAAAAAAATGTTCAATGTTTTTCATAATAAAAGTAGAAAATAAGCAGTCTCTCTTCTAAATAAAATAACTGTTGCATCTTCTGTAAACAATATTTTAATGTAAATAATAATTTTATTGTAATGGAAAATATGCCGTCTAAAGGCATCTCTGGCACAGTTTCCAATCGCCGTCAATGTAGTGTAAACGTGCGATGTGTAGTTGCATTTAAACAGAGGATGTGCCGGACCATACCCGTGCGTTAAATGCAGAAGTTTAAATAAGTCTTAAGAGAGCGGGGTCACGTGACTCCACACGCAGTAGGGAAAGTAATTGAAAAAAAATGGACCTGGAAAAATTTGATCGATTATAGAATCTGAATGTTGATTTCGATTACTTTTTGATTAATCACCCAGCCCTAAAATATACAGTAAATAACTCAATTTTGATAAGTAATGTATGCATTTCTAAGAACTTAGTTTAGACAACTTTAAAGGGGGATTTTTCTCAAGGTTTAGATTTTTTTTCAAATTCATCTCAGTCAGATATTTTCCAATCTTAACAAACAGTACATCAAGGGAACGCTTATTTATTCAGCTTTCAGATAAATCTCAGTTTCCAAATATTTACACTCATTAATGGTTGTGTGGTACAGAGTCACGTATTGTGATTATCTGTATGCCTGTTTTTCAATGCACATTGAAGGCAAGTCCCAGAAAAACGAAAGGGCTTGCAAAATCTGGTAGCCCGAATTCCTGGGGCTATTGTTTTTTATTCTGGCTACTAAAATCAATCTACATTGATTATGATAACCTTGGATAAAAATATCACGGTTTTACGGTATTGTGAATAATCCTCTAAAATATATTATTTTTAAATGTCTGGATACAAACAAAAACTTTATCCCCTTTAAACACAATATATGTTATTTTGTGAATAATTGAAAAAAATTTTGGAGCAGTAAACATGTCAGGCTAATCAATTCAAATGAATCTTCTGCTGTCTTCATTAGTTTCAAAAACATGGATTTCTTTACAATTTAAAATGGCATTTTTGGAAAACTTTCCTGCTGGAGTTACTGTTGTCTTTAAAAACAAACAAAAAAAACGTAAATAAAAATCTTACATATACCGTAGGAAGGCTATAGCAGAAAATTTTGGTGGTTTTAAAACCTTGACTTTTCCAAACCACGGTATACCTTGAAAACAGTTATCGTCCCATGTTTAACCACAACCTGTTCCACTAAGCCATTACAATTGTGAGTTTTTAAGAGATTTTTTAAAGCAGTAACACATCAAAATTGAAAGAAATCTTTAAAAATAAGAGTCCTTAAAACAATTACTCTTTTAGCTTCCACAGAAATACTGAGCAGCACAACTGTTCTATAAATAGAATAAATTCTATTCTAACTTGCATTCAAATCAAAATCATTTATTGCAAATTGTATTCATGTTTCACAATTCTATTGCATTTTATTGTGAAAATGCAGCCCTTTTTTTTCAAAAACTTAAATAAAATATTTTTAAATGTTTACCCACCCCCATGTTTTTAACCATAATTTACAAGGGTTTTCACTCTGTTTCTGTTTTTTTCAGGTATTTAAAGACTCTCTCATCCGGCAGACAACTGGTGATAAGAAGAACCCGTTTCGATACTTCAGCAAGCAAGAGCTGCGTGAACTGTTCAAACTGGAGGACACGCGCTCTTCCTCCACTCAGCAGCAGCTTCAGGCAATGCATGCACAAAGCCGGCGCTCTGACACTAGCCTGGACCATCACATCGCTCGCCTTCACAGCATGGAGATGTTCGGCATTTCTGACCATGACCTCATGTTCACCAAAGAGCCAGCAGCCGGCGAAGACGACCCAGAGGATGCAGAGTCCCATCACTACATACAAACACGTGTCCAGAAAGCACAAGAGCTAATGCAGGCGGAATCAGAACTCCACGGTCAGCTCTTGGACAGCATGGCCCAAAACACTGAACCTGCTTGGCTCAGGCAGATGGAGCAACCGAAATCATCCAGTAGAGACCGACCGGCTCCTCCACGCATCAAAAATGAGCCGGTGACTGTGGATCTGACTCATAACAGTTTTGATGAGCCAGAATTTGAGGAAGATGAGCAGAACGTCCCATCAGCTGAGGATGCAGAGATGGAAACTGCAAGTGAAGAAGTGGAAGTTATTGGTGATGAAGATTTTGACGACAAAGTTATCGGCAGCGAAGTGGAAGTTGTTGGTGAAGAAGTGGAAGTTGTTGCTGAAGAAGTGGAAGATGTTGGTGAAGTAGAAGTCTTAAGTGAAGAAGTGGAAGGTGTTGGTGTAGTAGTGGAAGATGTTGGTGTAGTAGTGGAAGATGTTGGTGTAGAAGTGGAAGATGTTGGTGTAGAAGTGGAAGATGTTGGTGTAGTAGTGGAAGATGTAGGTGTAGTAGTGGAAGATGTTGGTGTAGAAGTGAAAGATGCTGGTGAAGTAGAAGTTGTAAGTGAAGAAGGGCAAGTGCAACCCAAATCTCCTCGATCTGGCGGAGAATGGAATTTGCAAATTGTAAAAACAGAGGTTAGCCCTATTGCTGAAAAGTTTGCTGATGTGATCACACTGGATGACACATCCGATGAGCCAGACAGCTCAGATTTTAATACAGAATCCAAGCAACAAAACTCTCCACACCACTTCCAAAGTCCTTCTCACCAGTTTCCAAAGTTGGATGATCTTTTGGAAGCATCCGATGCTCTTGATAATGGAGAGGTTGAGCCAGAGAAGCATCATTCACAAGTTCTCTCATCACCCCCGTCTCCACATGAAGCCCCAGCAGGAGAGCCTTTTAAAGCGGAGATGGAAATGCCTCATGGAAACTTCAACCTGTTGCTTGAAGACAGTGCAGACATGTATTTCCCTGAAGACGAGGAAGTTCATGAAGTGGAGGAATCTGTAGCAGAGGAAAGTCCTGAGTTTCAGCTTCAGATGGATGTCAGTGGAGAAAGGCTAGAAGAACCAAGTATCAACCATGGCAAACAAAACAACGGGGAGTTTTTCAATTATAACCACGGTGATGTCAGCAAACATGAATCTCTTTTAAAGATCCGTTCTACACCGAACGCATCTGTGGACGATTCCTTTGTGCATTCTGTCCGGAGGAAGAAGAGGCAGGTCATCTCTGACACTGAAGAAGAAGAGGAGGAGGAGGAGGAATCAGAGAAGCCGTGTTTAACTAGCAGTCCGTTCGTTGATGCACTTAGCAGGTTGGGCTCTTCTACACCCAAAGCTACTCTGGTTGATGGTGCGAGACTCCGTCGTAGTTTAAATGCTTCCGTGGCATCAAGAAGGTCCTTTGTCGTGTCCTTGCTGGAAAATGAGTCAGATGAGGAGTCCAGTGAAGATAAAACCAAATCCTCAGGAGTCAGTGAGACTTGTGCAGATGAATTGGTGGAGGAAGTGGAGACGTCCAGTGGAAATAAATCCAAATCCTATGAGACATCTGAAGCCAATGGAACTTTTGCTAATGAATTGGTGGAGGAAGAAGGGGAATACAGTGGAGGTAAAAATACATCTGATAAGGTTTCTGAAAGCAGTGAAACTCATTCTGAAGAATTTGCAGAGGAAGAGAAACCCAGTGAAGATAAAAGCGTATCCTATGAGATATCGGAAGCCAATGAAATGCATGCTGATGAATTGGTTGAGGAAGAAGAGCACGGTGGAGAACCAATTGAATCCTACGAGATATCCAAAGCCACTGAAACTCATGCTGATAGTTCAGAAGAGGAGCTCATTAGAGATCAAACAGAATCCTACCAGATATCTGAATCCAGCGAAGCAGATGAGTCGGTGGTGGAGGAAGAGGAACCCAGTGGAGAGACTTTAAACACAGAAGAGTCTGAAATGGGTGAAGAGGAGGAAAGTGCAGAATTAATAGCAGACCAGGAGCAAGAAGAATGGCACAGCGCTGTGCTTGAATCCACTGGTGATGTTGAGCTAGACTCTAATGAAACGATGGACCAGTGCGCTCCTAAAACAGTCCCTCTGGAAACACACATTCTTCCTGTCAGCTCCACAAACACCACTGCTGAAGCTTCTGAAAACAAGTACAAGTTGCTGGTTCTGTCTGGGAAACAAAGTTTGGCAGAAGGGAGGAAGCAAGAAGCTCTAGATTTCTTTCTAAAGGCAATAGACATTAATACTGGTGATCCTGAGATCCAACTCTTGATTATTCAACTGTACAGGCAACTGAGCCAGTAGAGAAATTAACATGTGCACAGCCATATTTAATTCTGTATTATATCTGTACTATGACAGAAACTGTTAAGCTTTTTTGTCTCTCTGTCTGTTTGTTAAAAGAAATTAAACCGAATTTGACTGAAACATTCAGCACTGCCCGAAAAATTGATGTTCTGAAAAATGTTTGCTGCTTACATTTCTTGTTGCTTTGGTTTAACAGTACTGTTCACTTTATCTGAGCTATGATATACAATAATCTTGGAGAAAAATAAATAAATTCTCAACTGTTTTGTAACTTGCTTCCTGTGTTTTTCTGCATTCCAGGTTTAAATCTACAATCTAGATATGTATTTCCTGAATAAATCTCATCCATTACTTTTCAGGAGTAAATGAGCAGTTAAGGGATGTGATGTGATGTGATTTCAGATTTCCGTATTTTTCGAGCTTAATGGGGCGATCCCTGTAATTTGTGTAAATCCCAAAGTTTTACGAAGTTTATCTGACGACTTGCTTCATTCTGGACGTATTTTAGGAATGTAATTGTAGACCTACCTAGGCTACTGTGTATATAACATGATATGTGTAGTCCTATAATGTGACGAAGCTGCTGACAATATGCAAGATTATGAAATTGACTTGAATGCGTGTGCGGCTGTGCACTTTCCCCGCTCAAATTTGCATGTCTAGACCATGTGCGCTCTATGTACATAATAAATACAGCTGCAGGACGCACATTTGTTGTTATTTTCTGCAAGTCATCTGTCTTTATCTCTTTATTAATTCAGTGCTACAGCCTAGCACCTCAAATTGAATACCTGAAAGTGTCAGTTGAAAGTTTAGATGATACTACAAGTAAAAAATAAAACTATTTTATAATTAATTAAAACTATTAAAAACATGGACTAAGCCAAGGGAAAGTATTAAACGCTTTGTAGAGATGTATATGTTTTTCAGGATGGAGTGTTAAAGTATATTAGGCTACTCAATTCAGCTGGACTTAATATTTTTACAGTTCAAATTGTTGACTGACTAGAAATTTATTTATCACATGGAATAAAATTTGACTAAATTACAGGCAAAGTTACATTCTGTGGACACAAGAGAAATAACCGACTTAGTGGCGGTGTGTGGATCTGTCCCGACAAAGTATAAACCTATTGAATATTACTCAGGTGACTATTAAACTGCTAAATATTTAAATTGATAAAACAAATTAAACTTAAATTGTGTAGCCAATTACAAATATTTATATAAAGAATATTATTTTTTAGAATTATTTATTATTTAAAAACATGCATATATACACACATACAGTTGAAGTCAGAATTATTAGCCCTCCTGTTTATTCTTTTCCACAATTTCTGTTTAACAAAGAAATTTTTTCAACATTTATAAACAATAGATTTAATAACTCATTTCTAATAACTGATTTATTTTATCTTTGTCATGATGACAGTAAATAATATTTCACTAGATATTTTTCAAGACACTTCTATACAGCTTAAAGTGACATTTAAGGCTTAATTAGGTTAACTAGGCAGGTTAGGGTAATTAGGCAAGTTATAATGATGGTTTGTTCTGTAGACTATCGAAAAAAAATATAGCTTAAAGGGGCTAATAATATTGACCCTAAAATGTTTTTTAAAAATTCCAACCGAAATAAAACAAATAAGACTTTTTCAGAACAAAAAATATCAGAAATACTGTGAAAATTTTCTAGCTCTGTTAAACATCATTTGGGAATTATTTAAAAAAGAAAAAAATTCATAGGGGGCTAATAATTCTGACCTTGACCGTATGTGTGTGTGTGTGTGTATATATATATATAAATATATATCACTTACCGGCCACTTTATTAGGTGCACCAGGTTAAGGTTCAACCCCCTTTTGCCTTCAGAACTGTCTTAATCCGTCATGGCGTAGATTCAACAAGGTACAGGAAATATTCAGAGATTTTGGTCCATATTGACATGATAGCATCACACAGTTGCTGCAGATTTGTGTCAGGTACATGATGTGAAACTCCCATTTCACCACATCCCAAAGGTGCTCTATTTGATTGATATCTGATGACTATAGAGGCCATTTGAGTACAGTGAACTCATTGTCATGTTTAAGAAACCAGTCTGAGATGATTCGTGCTTTATGCCACAATATCCTGCTGGAAGTAGCTATCAGAAGATGGGTACACTGGTCATTAAGAGATGGACATGGTCAGCAACAAGCCTAGGTTTTAGCATTAGGCTGTGGCATTGACAAGATGCCTAGTTGGTACTAATGGGCCCAAAGTGTGCCAAGAAAATATCCCCCACACCCTTACACCAACACCACCAGCCTGAACCGTTGATACAGTGCAGGATGGACCCACGCTTTCATGTTGTTGATGTTAAATTCTGACCCTACCTTCCAAATGTTGCAGCAGAAATCGAGACTCATCAGACCAGGCAACATTTTTCCAGTCTTCTATTGTCTAATTTTGGTGAACCTGTGTGAATTGTAGCCTCAGTTACCTGTTCTTAGCTGACAGGAGTGGCACCCGGTGTGGTCTTCTGCTGCTGGAGCCCATCCGCCTCAAGGTTGGACATGTGTGTTCAGAGATGCTCTCCTGCATACCTTCTGCATTGGCTAAATATAAATTTGGGTTAACAGGCAGTTGGACAGGTGTACCTAATAAAGTGTCTAGTGATATTGATATATATATATATATATATATATATATATATATATATATATATATATATATATATATATATATATATATATATATATATATATATGGGCAACGCAGTGGCGCAGTAGGTAGTGCTGTTGCCTCACAGCAAGAACGTCGCTGGGTCGCAGTTTCGAAGGTTCGAACCTCGGCTGGGCCAGTTGGCGTTTCTGTGTGGAGTTTGCATGTTCTCCCTGCGTTCGCGTGGGTTTCCCCCGGGTGCTCCGGTTTCCCCCACAGTCCAAAGACATGCAGTACAGGTGAATTGGGTAAGCTAAATTGTCCATAGTGTATGAGTGTGAATGTGTGTGTGGAAGTTCCCAGAGATGGGTTGTGGCTGGAAGGGCAGCTGCTGCGTAAAATCGTGCTGGATAAGTTGGTGGTTCATTCTGCTGTGGCGACCCCACAAGGGACAAAGCCGACAAGAAAATGAATGAATATATATATATATATATATATATATATATGTGTGTGTGTGTGTGTGTGTGTGTGTGTGTGTGTGTGTGTGTGTATCGATTCCTTCTTTTTTGTCCTCGACTGATCACATGCCTGATAACTGTTAATCGTAAATTGTTTTGATTCCTCTCAGATTTCTGTTTGGTAACTGTTGCTTACACAGAGGTTTTTTTTTTACATTTCTTTCACGAAAAAAAAAGTGAATATTTTTAGCACCATTACCCTTCTTGAATCATATCTGTGACTTTGTTTCATTTTATTTGAACTAATTAATTCATTCTACATGTTTACCTTTGCTAAGTCTTACTCCACATAGATTTCCAATTATTCCATCAAAGCACAAAACGCACATGAGCTGGTAAAGACAGTTTATTGGTTTATTTCTAGGCATATATTTATGGCTTGATGCTCATGCCACCATGCACATCATCTACAGCAATCACAACTTGAAGTCACTGCTATACTGTACTCAAGAGACGCTTGGAGAAATGTAGAAGTTCCCTGCAGGCTAAATGAAAGTTTTTCAAGTAAGCTGTTTTGTGCATCCACACTATACAGAACAATTTAACGACATATTCATCAACTCTCATATCCACCCTCTCCAGACATTTACACCTGCAACACTCACAGTCCACTGAAGTGTTCAGGTAAGCAAAAGCACAATGATGGCTTTTTGGTTTGGACCATAAAACTTTCTTTGAATGTCAAGGAATAAAGTCAGACCTCTAATATAATCAATATACATTTGTCAGAAAGGACTGAATCTACATTGTTAAGCACAGTGATGACACCGGAGGATAAATTTGACACTATTAATTACTGGTAATCCAGGGCTTTTCACTTTTTTTAATAATATACATGCTGTATTTACCGGTGGTCATCTTTCCCTAGTGTCCTGTGGTGCAAGCACTTAGCAAACAGGGGTTTGATGCAATGCAGGAGATGTTACTTGAGCTTAAAATACACAGCAATTACTCAACAAAACAGTTTAGAATAATACTGTTATCAATGAGAGAACGAGTTGACTGGCAAAGAAACCTTTTTATGTGTTTCTAACTACAAAGAGATCATATTATTATATCATATTACACTATTTATTACTTCAATACAATTATGCTTCCTAAAATATAAGAGTAACCAGTCGATGTTGCGTCTTTATCCAGTGATGAAGATGTCATGACTTCAGAAGCCTTCAAAGTGTTATGTCCAAACCCTCTTGCCAGCAATTCCGGCTATCCATGTCTGCATATAAACATACACACACACACACATACACACAAAATACACACTTGAAAACTCCACACATGAGTTCAATTCTGTCCATAATACTGGCCTAGGGCTGCGATACACTTGGTTTTTGTGCTGTAGAGATTAAAGGCAGAAGGACATCATTTTTAATGAGGACAACACTGAAACTTGACAAATCTCACACTCCTGCCCTGCGGTATTTCTCTCCTCCGGCATCTTTGTTTTCCCTTTTTTCAGTTGAAACAGATGAGCAATTAGCCCGCTGCACTCAGAGACACCAATGTAGTCTGTCATGTTACCTGTTGAATGAACAGAAACAAAACGTTTATGACAAAGACATGAAAATATAACCATGATTGTGTCTATTTAAAACTGCTGGGTCTATAGTTTATGTAGTTTAAAGAGCAGTGAGAGGTCTACTACACTGAAAAAAAATGTCCGCAAAATTGTTGCAAACAATTCATATGTGTTGAATTTAAACAAACAAATTACATTTAGTAATGTTCAGCTTCATTTGTTTGTTTAAATTTAGCCCAAATAATTTGTTTACAACCATGTAACAAACAAATGTAGTAAATCCAATGAATTGACTTTGAATATTTGAATATAAACTGTAAATGAAAATGCAGGATTGCACATAATTCATTAATAGTGTCCCAACACAAATAGTATAAGGTAACAAATGTTAAACTGAGCATAAAACAATTAAGTTGTGCCCAAAAAAAATCTCAAGAATTGTGTTGTTTAAGCTAATTTTACATAAGTAGTTTAAACAACCAGCAAAAATAATGTTTTGAGCATATAATCTCTGAAATGAATGATGAATAGATACTTTTATTCAGCAAGAATGCATTCATTTGATCAAATATGGCATTCCAGATGTTTATAATGACAAACAAATGCTGTTATTCTGAGTGTCTTATTTATATAATTGGTCACCGGTTATACAAATGTTGAGAAGCCCAACTGATTGATAACATCGATAATATTATTAAATATTTATTAAGCACCAAATTAACCTATTAGAATTCATTCTGAAGGATTGTGTGACGCTGAAGGAATGAAGAAGGAATGAATCAATGTAATTTAAAAATATATTGAGTTAAGCTTTTAATTGTTAGAAACCATTGTGAATTGTAACAGTTTACAGTATTATTGCATTTATTTAAAATCTTAAAATACAAAAACCTTTAGCTTTGTAATAAATTAACATTAGATTTTACATTTATTAAAGACAGAATGCTCATAATCTATTTTCAGGCACAAATGAGTTTACACTGGTATATTTGGAGGAGT
This sequence comes from Danio kyathit, assembly GCA_903798195.1. NCBI lineage: Eukaryota > Metazoa > Chordata > Actinopteri > Cypriniformes > Danionidae > Danio > Danio kyathit. The sequence continues at coordinate 29,563,775 of LR812523.1, forward strand.
ATCTAACAATACATTGTATAACTTTTCCAACTTTTTTTGTGCAAAATTCATAAGAATGTTAAGTAAAGATCATGTTCCATGAAGACATTTAGTAAATTTCCTACTTTAAATATATCAAAACTTAATTTTTGATTTGTAAGAATTGTGTTGTTTCAGCTCATTTTCACATAAGTTGAACAACCAGCAAAAATATTTTTTGTGTATAATCTCCGAAATGAATGATAAATAGATACTTTTATTCAGCAAGAATGCATTTATTTGATCAAATATGGCATTCAAGATGTTTATAATGACCAATAAATGCTTTTATTTTGAATGTTCTATTTATTGGTCACCAGTTATACAAACAAAATATATTAAAGAGCACAAACTCTTTAGATTTTGATTTTTGTATTTGATTTTTGCTTTTAATAATAATAATAATAATAGTAGTAGTAGTAATAATAATAAATATTTATTAGCACCAAATTAACCTATTAGAATACATTCTGAAGGATTGTGTGACACTAAAGACTGGAGGAATGAATAAATGTAATTTTAAAGCATACACAGTTACAAAAGCTTATAATTGTTAGAAACCATTGTAAATTGTAATATCGTTTACAGTTTTTTTGCATTTGATTAAAATACAAAAAAACTTTAGCTTTTTTTTTTTTTTTAGCTTAAAACCTTTTTAAAAATAAACATTAAATTTTACATTTATCAACATTAAAATTTATTTTCAGGCACAAATGGGACCCTGGACCAGTCTTTTACACTAGTATATTTGTAAAGATCAGGTTAGATAATAAAGATCAAAGATCATTAGGACATTTTGTAAATTTCCTTTTTTAAATATATCAAAACTTAATTTTTGTAATGTGCATTACCAAGAGCTAAATTTAGACAGAGCTTTAGGAGGTTTTTTCTTCAATTAAGAGCTTTTTTCAACAGTTGAGAACTTGTGAAGAACTTAAAAACCTGTGAAGATATCAAACATCAGCAGGAAATCTTTCATTACACACACACGCACAGAAAATACCTTGACGTGTTTCAGACACCTGTACTTAACAACATTCAGACTATGACAAGCTCTTCAATTAAAACCTTTTTTCATTCATTCATTCATTTTCTTTTCGGCTTAGTCCCTTTATTAATCAGGAGTCGCCACAACAAAATGAACCACCAACTTATCCAGCATGTTTTACGCAGTGGATGCCCTTCCAGCTGCAACCCAGCACACATTCACACACATATACTACAGACAACTTAGTTTATTCAATTCACCTACAGTGCATGTCTTTGGACTTGTTGGGGGAACTGAAGCACCCGGAGAAAACCCAATGTTCTACTGTTTCACCATGTCGCCCCTAGAGCCTTTTTTCTCAAAATTTAAATTGTTTAACCCTCAGATTCCAGATATTCAAATAGTTGTTCCTTAGTCCAATCCTGATGTATAAATGCATACAAAATGTAGCCTTATGACTGGGTTTGTTGTCCAGCATCCCAAATACACAATTTCCTTTCAGCAGTCGAGGAGTCTTTTACCTTATTGTACATGGTGTTTGTCAGAGGCTGGAGAATTGGAGGAGAGGAGTTTAGAGTCGGATCCAGGGCTACAGACCCCTTCTATGAGGTTTTTGTTGCAGTCGCCCAGGCTGGCAGCAGGAGAGAGTCTGGGATAAGCTACTTGCCCCGTCAAATCCAGAAGATCCTCAAGAGCGCGCATGTTGCTCGTGCCATTCTGCTGGGGTGAGTTCACCGGGGAGAATTCTGGGATGGAGATCAACTCCTCTTTCGAGACGGGCTGAGAATACACAAAATCAAAGAGCACAATGTTCCCAGTAAATGTTACGTGCTTTAGTTGGGGCCACCAAAAGTGTTAATGGCTCAATGTCTAGGAATAATGAACAACATATCAAAGGCATCTTCACACTCAGAAATAAAGGTACAAAATCTGTCAGTGGGGTGGTACCTGTTTAAAAGGTACATTTTTGTACCATACAGGTGGACATTAGTACCTTTAGGGGTCACTTTTGTATCTTTTAAGGTTCAATTTTGTACCCTTAATGTACAATGAGGTACACATTTGTACTTTTTATGTATTAATATGTACCTTTAAGGAACATAAAATGTACCTTTTGAAAAAGGTACCACCCCAGTGACAGATTTTATACCTTTATTTCTGAGTGTTTTTACATGTCAAATGACATTTTCATAGACAAAATGTTTTTAAAATGCTATTATAAGTTCAAAATATTCACTGAATATGGCATTTACATATTCAAATATATGAATGATTTACATTCTTCTGCTTTGTGCACATCTTGTAATACAATGTGGTCAATGTGGTAATAAGTTGTTGTTTCTTTACAATACAGTCATATCTATCACTTGCTTTTTTCTATATGTCATTTTTGTGCAATGTGCTATATTAATGTTACAGTAATAAATGCTATTTTTAATCTTATATTACTCTGAGAGAAACAGGAAAGCTTTGTTGGGTACAGTAAATGTGCCATTTTTATTAATTGTTTTAACAGATTTCCCTTTTTACAGACAACACATTTAGTAGGAGATTAAAACAAATTAATTCATACATATTAGGGATGTAACAGTACACAAAAAACATGATTGAATATGTTTTCCATAACAAGAAAAACAAACCTTTTAGTTTTTAATAAACAAGCAGTGGTTTACTGAACAAATTATGTCCATTTCTTAATGAACAAAAACTGTCAATAATGCTGCAACAACACATATATAGTGCATAGTAGATGTGAGAACTTGTGAAGAACTTAAAAACCTGTGAAGCTATCAAACATCAGCAGGAAATCTTTCATCACACACAGAAAACACCTTGACGTGTTCCAGACACCTGTACTTAATAACATTCAGACTATGACAAGAAAAAACAGGTATCCTTGAGCAATCTATCCTTCTTATGCTCACATATTGTGACATCATATCCTGTTTTTGGTTTGTTTAGAAAACTCAGTTTGAAATCACAATCCACACACAAAGAGTTTAAAGAACAATACTCACTTACTACAAAAGGCCTGAACAAGAATGTTCTATATTTGAATATATGTACTATTACACCCCTAATACTGTACATAGAGTGCATATAGACTGCAAGGAGGCTATCCTTGAACGAATTTTTCATCAAATACAGTAAAAAAAAAAAAACATTCAGAAAAAAGCCTGCTTTTTCCTTAAAAAAATTTTAATACATAAATTAATCCTCCATCATTTTTTGCAAAATACTGTCTTGTTTAAAAGATTAGTTCATCCAAAAATGTAAAATCTGTTATTATCATTGACCCTTGTGTTGTTCCAACCTACCTCTGAGATCTTCATTCATCTTCAAAACACAGATGAAGATATTTTAGATGATTTTAGACAGCACAGGTCCAAAAAAAGGAACTAAAAACATTGTCAAAACATTCCATGTGACTTCAGTGGTTCAACTGTAATCACATGAAGCTCCAAGAACATTTTTGTGTCGTAAAAAAAATAATAATAAAACAACTACGCAAGTTCACCTGTCATCAGATCAGGGTGTGCATTTACTGCTGACTCTACACTGTAAAAAATGTAGGGTTCCACACAATTCATTCATGTTGTCCTAACACAAATCCATTGAGTTATCTCCAGAGTTGTGTGGTTTTAGCCCATTTTAAATAAGTCATTTGAACAAGCAGCAAAAATAATTTGTTTTAAGTGTAATGGCATTATGTTGTATTCCCTATAGTAAATGAGTACTGACTTTGACCTGACACAGGAGAGAAGATATAAGTGAACAAAGTCAAATTTAAATAATAGGGTTTTTTTGCAACACAAAAATGTTTTTGGAGCCTTGTATGATTACAGATGAACCACTGAAGTCACAGAATGTTTTTGGTTTCTTTACTGAACTTTAAACATCTTGGGACTTTTGCTGTATATATAGTATATTTTATTGCTTTTAGCATAAAAAAATTAACAAACCTTAACTATAACAGTAAGAGTACAAAGCCCATTTCACAATACACAAAATGTTGAACACGATATAATACAATATTATCAAGAAAGCTTAATAAAGAAAATTATTAAATATAATAAATAAACAATTTACAGAGAAGTGTGTAAGCTCCACAACTCAACGTACGCCAAACCAGTCCAGCCTATAAAGAGTTACAAGTCAGCCTATTTGGATTCCCGATATAGTTATATATTTGTCTCCTATTTCTGAGGTGTCTCCAAAGATGCCCAATTTTGGCTCAGGTGGCAGTTCAATCTTATATTATTATATTATATAAGATCTTATAATCTTTCCCAGTGATGGGTTGCAGCTGGAAGGGCATCCGCTGCGTAAAACATATGCTGGATAAGTTGGTGGTTCATTCCGCTGTGGCAACCCCAGATTAATAAAGGGACTGAGCCAAAAAGAAAATGAATGATTGAAGATCTTATAATCTTCTATTTTATTATATATAATAAAATAAATTTTAAAATGTGTTGCCAAAATGGACTAATTTTATGGCATCTTGGGACCTTTGCTGTCTATGAAGGGTCAGAGAGCTCTAGGATTTCATCTAAAATATCTTAATTTGTGTTCTGAAGATGAATAAAGGTCTCGTGGTGTTGAAGAAACAACATGAAGGTAAGTAATTAATAACAAGATTTTCATTTTTGAGAGTAAATTAATACTTTTTTGCTTGTAAACCAAGTCTCTGTAGTCATTATGTTCTATATACAGCATTAAAATCCAGGAGATGTTAGGTTGCTGCAGATTAAGCATTAATGTGCATAAATGACAATCAGTTTATATTGTTCTTTCTATTAGACTTTAAACCTTTTGTTTTCCTGTGATGCAGATTCCTACCTGGTCAGTGTAGGGCAGTCCAGTGTACAGGATATGTTGACACAGTCACTGTGTCAAACTCACCTAACCTCCATGTACTGCACTTCATCTGCAGAGTCGTCTGCCGCTCCGCTCTTCCCCTCCACAGTGTCCAGATGAATGAGAGGCAGAGGAGGCTTTGACTCTGGCAGTGGGGTCAGTGAAGAGGGTGGGCTGTCTTTCCCTCCCTCCTTTGATTTGGCCTGTGTTATCAAATGTCCTCCAGCCTGATTGAGACTCTTCGCTTGTGGGACAGTTGCAGTTGAGCTGCTCTGTCCATTGGCATGAGGGATGTCTGGTTTCTTCACAGTGAGGTCCTTCTTGAATCCCTGATTTGTGGCTTGTCCGTTCATTTGTACAGTTAAAGGCGTTTTCACTTGGTTGCTGGACTCCTGTTTGACCACCTGAGTGAGGGTTTGGCTTTTTCCATTGGTCAGATTGTTTTCTTGAAAGCTGCGAGGTGGTATATTTGGAGGGACTTTCATTTGGGAGGATATTTGGGTCATGGTAATATTAATATTTGCTACTGTGTGTATAGGTGAGCATTTCGGTGGTGATATCTGCATCTTCGCCTCTTCTTTTGGTTGTAAACTTTGCGTCCTGAAATGTTCAGTGTCTTGTCTGATAGTCTTGGCACTTTCTTCACTTACCTTTCCTTTCTCTTCTGTTTTTGCCACAGTTGGGCTTGTGTTCATTTGGCCATTTGCTGAGGGCTTTTTTATGGGTATGTGAGAAGGTGACTTTACTTGTTCATTTGTACAGCCAGTCTCTGGTCTTTTTCCTGTAATCTCCTGTTTGTAGGTTTGCCCATTCATGGAGTTTGTCTGCAGAAAGTGAGGTGGAGATTTGAGCTCAGCACTTGAGGTCAAATGGTTACTGCCTGAAAAAAGAGCAGAGGTGTTGGAGATTGTTACCATAGAGAATAATATCTTAAGTCTGATATCAATCTGCAATAGACAGAGAACGTAATAACAGGCCCGTAGCCAGGGGTGGTTTGGGTGGTTCGAAAGACCCACCCCCCACTGAAAGTCCAGAATTTGTCCCATACATGAGTTCTTTTGTTCTTTTTTGACTGATATTCCATCATAAATTGTGAAAATAACCCATCGAAGAAGGCTTTAAGACCAAGCGGAATCCTCTGTTGGTTGTCATCACTTCAGCTAATCAGTTTTAGTCAGCGCTAACAAATATTTTTCATGAGTCCAACATTCAGCTGTGCAAGAAAACATACAATCTGACAAAAGTAGTCATCTTTCACTAGTGACCTACTGTATTTTTGTTAAATACAGAAATTATTTTACAAGTAACTTTTATTCTAAACTTTGGACGTTATTCATGAAACAAAACAATGATTAATGAAAAGGTGTGAAGGACCAAAAGCCGCCCACATTAAAGTTCATTTTAATACTAATCAGGCTATTGTTGTTATCCATGCATTCATTCATTCATTCATTCATTTTCTTTTCAACTTAGTCTCTTTATTAATCCAGGGTTGCCACAGCCGAATGAACCGGCAACTTATCCAGCACATGTTTTACGCAGCGGATCCCCTTCCAGCTGCAACCCATCTCTGGGAAACATCCATACACACTCATTCACACTCATATACTATGGACAATTTAGCCTACCCAATTTACCTGTACCGCATGTCTTTGGACTGTGAGGGAAACCGGAGCACCCGGAGGAAACCTATGTGAACGCAGGGAGAACATGCAAACTCCACACAGAAACACCAACTGAGCCAGCCGAGCCTCGAACCAGCAACCATCTTGCTGTGAGGCGACAGCACTACCTACTGCGCCACTGCAATGCCCGTTGTTATCCATGCATTTTCAATTGAACTTTTTTTACAAGAGAAAAATCTAGAAAAAATGGTGAAGCTCTACATTATTATTATTATTGTTTATTTATTTGTTTATTTTTTATTCAAATGGCCAAATTCTAGAAAAAGAAAGCTGAATGTGCTGGCCAGATTTGCCTAATAAATGAAAATAAGCTACAGTTTTTAATTAAATAATTTAAGGAATCCTGTTTTTTTTTCTTAATGATAAATTATGTACTAAATTATTATTCTACTTTATACTTTGTTTTTTCAAAATTTCAGAAAGTTTGGTTCTGATGACCATCCGACAAGCTGTTTAAACAAAAAAAGTGCTTAAAATGTCACTAAAATACAGTATTTAAACCTCATAAATAAACAGAAAATGAGGCAAATACCTGTAACTGCAAAAAGGTCCACTTTTTGTGAAAAAAAAGAACCACCCCTTTCACCAGGCTGGCTACGGGCCTGTAAAAGAAGCATATAGTCCAGTAGTGCCCAAACTCAGTCCTAGAGGACTGGTGTCCAGAAAAGTTTAGCTCCAACCCTAATTAAATACACCTAAACTAGCTAATCAAGCTCTTACTAGTCATACTAGAAACTTCCAGGTAGGTCTGTTGAGGCAAGTTGGAGCTAAACTCTGCAGGACACCAGCCCTCCAGGACCGAGTTTGCACACCCCTGATTTAGTCCATCCATTCTAAAAGTACTGCAAAATATATAAAATAAAAAAAAAACTGAAAAACTGTAATATTGCGAAATACAACTATGATTTATATATATTTGAGTACATGTTGAAATACAATTCATTCCTGTAATAGTAAAGTGAACATTTTCAGATGTACAATTTGAGTGTCACACAATCCTTTATAAATCATTCAAATGTGCTAATTGGACTCTCATAAATTATTAATAATGGCTTTTATTATCAGTACTGAAAACAGGAAACTGTGGTTTGCAACAAAGGAATACATTACACACACACAGGGGTGGATTTAACTAATAAGCAAGGTAAGCGGCCGCTTATGGCCGCATTGAATGTCTTTATTATAGTGGTTCATGATTTGTTTCATGTGCACATGGCCTTTGTACTAAAGCATCTGATAAAGTTTAAAACCACTAGAACGACTACAGTGTAAATCAGAGCAGACTAAATATAGGCAGTGCAGTCTTTGAATAGATCACCTTGAACACAACCTATGACAGAGAATATGATCCCCTGCTGCCCTCTCCTGACACTGAAGAAGACACTGCAACGGTGGAAAAATACCAGCAGTTCTGCTGACATATTATATACACATGTGCCTCTAGAGGGAGGAACTGAATACTACGGCAGTAAGTTCAGCAGCATTCACAAAACAGGGAACCCTGCATGCATAATTGTCACTTCTATAGTTATTTCCTTGGCTTTAAAAATAGTTTGGCATTTTAGAGAGAGCGGGGTTGAGTCCTACCTGGAGGAGAGACAGGGTACGAGACGGGAGAAAGGGCCTCTGGGCTTCCATCTCTCTGTGTGAATATCAGGTCATTCTGTTACTTTAACATTCAGAGGAATCATTTCCGCTCTACTTTCTCTACTCTAGGGCTATTCACATCACATTCACATGGATGGTAATCCACGCAGGTGTTTGTCCCAGTTGTACTACGTTTTACCTAATTTATCCAATTAGTTTTCTGTGCTGAATGAAATCATGTTACTACTGAACATGTTATGAGTGGAGATACTAAACAGTCATGTAGTAAAGAGTGATGAGTGGATTATTTCGCATTGATACCTTCATCTCGCTGTCACTCTTCCTGGTTCTCTTCATTATTTCCTCAATTCTCTGTAGAGAACAATTTAAGCACAGTTCAGTTACAGTATCTGCAGATTTGTTTAGTCAGTCCTGTTGCAAATTACAACAAGAAAAGCTGGATGCAGTAACTTAAATTTAAAGAGCTAATGACTTCACATTTCTCTGTATTTTTGTGTGAAAAACTAGACATTTTATTCCCACTTCTTCAATATGTAAAATGTACAACTTATAGTCAGTAAGGGATGATGTCTACAGTTTGTGCACATTCCCTGCTTCTGTTCTCCTGCCGGGTAATATGCATTTTGGCTGATCTTTGCAATGTTGATTACATTGTATTGCTGCTGGCCGTACCTTTTTTCGTTGTTGTCTCTCCTGTTCCTCCTGCTGCTTGGAAATCTCTCTCTCCTGCCGCTGACGCTCAGCATTTTTCTGAGCACGACTCTCAGCCTCCTCTTTCTGTTACACACAAACACAAGTGATTGTTCCAAGATTTTTGTTCCAATATGTCTTTTAATTCCTAAAGCAAATTAAAATAACAAGGCTTGGCAAACAATATGTTCAGACGATGTGTTCCTCCAGCATTCCGATAAAATCTTCTACTTTACACCACACTTTCTCTGTTCTCTGTGGTGCAATAATGTAAAAATGCTTTTTTTGGCATGAAATAATAGCATAAATACCCATATTAGTAGTAAATCCTCCTACAAATGCAAATTCAGTAAGGTCATGCTCAAAACTAGCTGTGTCTACGCCTTTTCAGCGCAATTCCTCTTAATACATGTTTAGTAAATACCAACAGTACTGTTTTAAGGCTAAAAACACAGTTCGCTGTGGGTTGTGGTGGCACAAGCTGTTCTAACCCATTATCTTCTGACCTCTTTCTCCATGTGGGCCTGGAGCTCCTTCTCTTTTAGTTTTTTCTCCTCCTGCTCTCTCTTCTTCTGCTGCTGCTCCAGCCTGCATTTCTCCTGCTCTGCTTGACGAATTTTCTCCTCCTGTCGAGCTCTTTCCTCCAGCTGCCTCTTCTTCAGCTGCTCACTCTTCAGTCTGAATAACACACACACCAACAGTCACTCCATCGCCTTTTATCCACAACCAACAAAACTTCAATTTGTACTGTATTCAAGCAATATTCAAACCTCACTCCAGTGAGGTATTAAAGTATTATAATGAACTTCACTTTTGATAACAAAACTTTCAGCTCTTTTGATATCTTGTAGCTTTTCAAGTGTTTTATAAACAGTGTTGGGGAAAGTTACTTTTGAAAGTAATGCATTACAATATTGAGTTACTCCCCAAATAAGTAACTAGTTGAGTTACTTAGTTACTTTTTATGGTAGCTAATGCGCAATGTTACTTTTGCGTTACTTTTTATTACCTATCTGAGGCTTGATCCCTTTCAGAACTTTTCTTTTTAATAAAGGAGTTCTTCAATTAACAATGCACTGCATAACCTACACCTACATTTACCATTAAAAAAAATCCATCAAAAAATTATATTTTAGGATAATGTTATCTGAGAACGTCCTTACCCCAGAGCTACAAGCCATATAAACAGATTATTTTTGTGTTGAGTAAAATCACTGTCCATTGAGACCATCCCCTTTTCCTTTTCTTCAATGTGTTCAAAATAATGAGCACATTCTCTCATTGACTGCGAGATTCATTGTGACTACTTTCATTTTAATTCAGCAATTTATTTTTTAAAAGCTAATTCATTAAACTAAAAAGTAACTCAAATATTATTACTTATTTTTAAAGGGCACCTAGGTTACCACTTTTTCCAGATTTAATATAAGTCTTTTGTGTCTCCAGAATGTGTCTGTAAAGTTTCATCTCAAAACACCCATCAGATTTTTTATTATACCTGTCATAAGTTTCTATTTTGAAGCATTTTGCATCAGCTAGCGGTTTTTGTGTACTGCGCCTTTAAGGCTAGTCCTTTATGCCCACCGTTTCCACATGCCTGGCAGCAGCTACCTCGGCTGCGTCAGACAACAGACAAACAAGAGGGAATAAGATGAACGTTTGTGAGAAAAACTACAGTAAGAATCTTACCAATAAGTATTTGATGCATGTTGTGGAGTTGCAAGGATGAGTCACACAAATACACACGCACACACATAGCGCGGACACGCACACACACAGCGCGCGTTTAGCTTTGCACTGTTTTTGCATGCAAATGTGACAGGATACACATTAATTTCCACTGCTGTATGGATATCTGTTATGTTAATGTACAAAATAAACCTGATTGAACGTCCACAAACCAGGATTGAAGCATCTTTTATAATTGTTCTGACACGCGGCTGTGTTGATGAAGTAAAGCTGAAGTAAATCGCTGTAATTTATTACAAACATGCACTGTTTTAAAACATTTTAAACTTGTAAAACTCACGCTTGATCACATTTGATGATGATGATTGATGATCCTAGCAAACTGAACAGAGTTTTATTTACGGTTGCTTAGTTTGCGCATGTCCTGTGGTTGGAATGAATATACGCGTTACTATGGAGACATGTTAATACGCAGCTGTCAATCAATTCGGTGGGCGGAGGGACCGCACTCCTGTCAAGTTGCGGTCGGTCTCAAAACCGCTCTAATTGGTCCACCGTTTTTATGTTGTTAAACTGAAAAAAAAGGACTGGGTGTGTTTATATCACCCCAATATGACAGTATATACACTATACCTACACATATGCCTGTCCAAACAGCTTGAAAAGTAGATTTTTCACCATAGGTGCCCTTTAAAAGTAATGCATTGCTTAACCTTTTACTTAGAAAAGTATTATTACGTAACTTGTGTTACATGTAATGCGTTACTCCCAACACTGATTATAAATAAATCTGAAATTAACTAAAAAATAACTTTCTTATGCAATGCGTATTAAAAATGTCTGAGTCACATTCATCAAGCACTGAACACTATGTACAGTGGTTGAGGGAAATACAGTGTCAGTCACACAGACACGCACTTCTCATGCTCCTCCAGATCTCTGCGCTGTTTCTCCTGCTGTTCCTTCAGGAGTCTGGCCAGACGTCTACGTTCAGCTAGCAGACGAGACGCCTCCTCAGCATCTGTCGTTCCTGCAATCACTTTGCCAGCGGAGTTTACAGGTGAAGCGTCTGAAATAAGATAAGCAGTGTCATTTTCACAATTTGTGCATAATGTAAATATTAATTATAAATGTCATTTCTGTTAAAATGAGTCATTAGTACTATTCAAATTTAGAAAGCTCAGGAAACACAAAACAAGATCCCTTTATGGGATCTCAAGAGCCTAACTGTCTCTTATGCAGACAAATATCTTGATTTATTTGTATTTATTTTTGGATCTTAGTTTTGAAGTGTGAGAGTTTTGCCTTACTAGACTTTTATTAGAGCTACAGAAATTTCTAAGATGTGTCAGAAAATCTCCATGTGTGCTCTGAAAATAAATTTCTCATGGGGTAACAATGATATGGGTGAGAAAATAATGAAAGAATTCCAGCGACCTTCTTGCTGTGAGGCGATTGTGCAAACCCATCGTGTATTTGATAAAATATTTAATTCATAATTATTATTCCTGTTGCAAGCATAAGTGTGTCCATCAGTGCACATGGCACAAGGACACCCTAGGTTGAAGGATAATGATCAACTTTGTGGTTTTTCTGTCTTTCTCTCTTGCTGGCAGAGGAGGAGGCTGGTCAGCGAAATGAGTTTTTATTTATGTGGTAATGAATTACTAGGTTTTAACAATCCAGACACTTACAAACTTCACAAATAAAAGTTACAATATTTTATCTCGTTTGATTAAATTACATTTACATTTAGTCACTTCGCAGACGCTTTTGTCCAAAGCGACTCATAATTGAGGAGGAAGTCAGCGATTCAACAAGAACAAGTAATTATACAAAGGAACTGTTTGTGCTCAGAGAATTTAGTGCTAGAGTATGAAGGGGGATGTGTTTTTTTGAAAGAGAGAGAGTTTCTACAGGTGGTTTGTCAAGCCTACACACCTGTGTGAAACAATTTTATTCATTCATTCATTTTCCTTCATCTTAGTCACTATTTCAGAGGTCGGAATGAACTGCCAACTATTCTGGCACATGTTATATGCAGCAGATGCTGTTCCAGCCAATAGATATCCAACTCATTCACACACACACTCATACACTACTTAGTTTATTCAATTCACGTATAGCGCATGTCTTTGGATTGAGGGGGAAACCGGAGCACCCGGAGGAAACTCACGCCAACACAAGGAGAACATGCAAATTCCAAATTCCAGAAATGCCAACTGGCCCAGCCGGGACTCAAACCAGTAACCTTCTTGCTGTGAGGCAATAGTGCTAACCACTGAGCCAACATGAAGCAATTTGTGCAATGGTTATTTTCATGGAATGATTTTAAAAATCGTGTCTGGTGCAAATGGGTTGGTTAATTAAATTGCTATAAATATTTTACACTTGAACTTAACTAATTCACACAAACCAATAAAGTAAGGTTTATATGTAACAAATAACCTAAAAACACATTAAAATCACAATAAATTAGTTAAAAGTTGCCAACAAAGGTTTGGAATGTTTCAGGTGTTAGACCAACCTGCACTCTTGTTTGCAGTCACATCGGTGCAGTTTGATTTAGGATGTTTTTTCTCAGGGGTCTCAGTCTTGTCGTTCTTTTTCTGTTGGTTTTCCAAAGCTACACTTGTTTTGTCTTTTGCTCCATTAGTCCCATTATATTCTATCTTTACTGTTCTTCTTTCTGGAGGTGGTGTGCTGGAAACAAGTGGCTCTATTTTTGGAGCCTTGTCCAAGCTTTCACCGTTAGGACTCATGTTCTGATGGATCTCAGCCTTGACAGACTTGCTCTCCTTTACGTCCTCAGCTTGTTTGTCTTCTGTATTCTTGCTGTTCTCACTGACGGCTGGGGTGATTCTGTGTTTCATAGGGGATGGAGGAAACTGCTGCACTGTACAGGGGGACTGAGTACGACTTTTCGGCAATAACCTTCAAGCACACAAATGGAGAGCTGATTCAGATGCTTGCAGTCAGCGCATTGCTGAATAAAAATATAATTAACTGGAGATCTCTGTGTCAGCATCTTATATAAAATAACAATATAGAAAGTGTGTGCATGTTTTACTTGGGTGTTGCAGGTGAAGCAGAGCGGCGAGTGACATCAGCAGGAGATTTGGCTCGTCTGATTGGTGAACCTGTGGCCGGAGAGCCAGTCCTCCTCTCTCTGCGCAGTCTCTCCTTCTGCAGCAAACACAAACAATGCATAATGCGCTATAATGCACACAGCGGCCATATGGCTATATACTAGTTTCATGTGAAGGCAAAGCTGAATTTTCAGCAGCCATTACTCCAAAATTCAATGTCACATGATTATTTACAACTCATTTGAATATTTTCCTCAATCTCAATGCTCAAAAGAGCAACATTTTTATGAAATAAATATATTTGTAGCATTATAAAAGCCTTTATGGTCACTTATGATCAATGTAAAGTGTCCTTGCTGAATAAAAGTATTAATAAAATCTTAATGACACAAATGTTTGGATAGAAGTGTTTTTCAAAACAACAATAAAGTTTAACAAATTTAGCATACAAAAATAAATAAATAAATTGTTAGATAAGTAAATGATAACTTAAGAAAAAATATAAAATAATAGTTCTCTGTTCTTTTTTTTTTTTTTTTTTGCTTCCCTTTGTTTTTATTTTTGTTTTTATTAAAAAGAAAATTAAATGTATATTAATGACAGTTTTCCTCAATTGCTTTGCCACATTTTTCGAAAGTCTTAACATTCTCTAAACTTTGAGTGCAAATGTCAAAACTGTTTGCTGGAACATCAGAACTTTATTGCAAGTCTGCTAAATGAATTTACACCCCCAAAACATTTAATTCATGCTTTAAAACTTAGTTATTGTGTTTTTAATATGGCCACGACCACCAAAACAAAGTTTATTTGTCATCATGTGATCCACATTGCTCAAAATGATTAGTTGGTTTTTCACCAATCAACCATGGAAACTAAGGTTTAAAAAAAATTTGATATTTGTTAAGAACAGTCAATAGCACATAGAAAAAAATTGAACATTTGTATTTATACAGTAGATTTAATTTTGTCCAAATGTATTACATGCAAAGTGCAGTCTTACTTGTCCAATTACTGTGTTGTATATTTCATATTTCTTATGGTACCACAAATAAACAAAAAAACTACAAAATATCATCCATGAAAAAAGTTATTCTTGGTGGACATCCTGTCACTTTTGTTGGCCTTGCCAGAGATTACTCATCTTCCAATTGCTTAATTGCTCTTCCACAAGCATGTTGCTGCAGTTCAGGCTAATTTTTCAGAGATCTAAACTTATTATTTTGAAAAATAAACATTTTAATCGTAATTTGAGAAAAGGAGTTGAGAAAAACTAAATGTTACCAAATCTTTCTTAACTGAATTCCCTCCTTTTTAGTCAAATAGTATTGTCCTTATAAACTCCTTGTTTACAGTTTTTCAGTCACTTTAGTACATTTGGTAAATTTGCGAAACAGTAAGTGAATTTCTCAAAACAATGTGCACAAATAGCAAAACACCATGGATTACCTGCAAAACCCAATTTCTCAAAACTAAATTTCTGTGTCAGAGCCAACAGAATGACAAGTCCTTGTGTCATTGTGTATAGAGAAGACAGTCAAGTTACTTAGTCATGTTTTCAATATACCAGTCCGGAGGGGTGTTCTCATGTAAACTTTTCTTTTTTTTTTTTTCTTTTTTTTTTTGCTGATTGCACTGTCATTTGTTTTCTAATCAAGTTATGTCTTACAGAAAGGAAATATTACAAAGAAAAAACCTTCAATAGAAAAAGTCAGGATTCACCTGGGAAAAATGTACTAATTGTAAAGATTTAAAAAAAAAAAAAAAAGTCTAATGGAAATGTATAGGAAAACGCATTATGACAATTATTATTATAACTTGTTCAGCCATTTTTCATGTAAAGACTTATGCCATGAACATATGATTAAATGTTGTGGGGGTGAGACTATTCAACAGAGACCAAAATAATACATTTTGATCAACATGACAAGCAATCGATAATGTAGGAAACATCAGAGAATTGCACATAATCATTTGCACGGATGTACAAAAACATTTGCAACCTGTTTAATGGAATGAGAAACTGCTTTTTTGATGTGAACAAGTGACACAAAGTTTGGTAAGATTACTGGTAGAAACAGCTAGAAATTGAGAATTTCAATTCTGATCTGAGAAATGAACCAAAGCCACTGAGAAAAACTGTAACAGAATGATAATAATGTTTACCATAGATTGATAGTTTGTTTATTTGTTTGTTTGTTGGCTTTTTGGCTTAAATCTTCATCAGTGCATCATGTTCTGTGTAATATATTATCTACTAGCAAAATGTGTGCTACACAGTACAAATCAAAACAGAGAAAAAACTTTATATATATATATATATATATATATATATATATATATATATATATAATATATATATATATATATATATATATATATATATATATATATATATATATATATAATTATAGCTAAAACAGACAATTCTCAAACAGACAATGCCAAATCAGTTTTCAACCTAGATTTAAAAACAGACAGGGATGAAGCAGATCTAACACAGAGGGGCAGAGCATTCCACAACCTAGGACCAGCTACTGCGAAGGCACGGTCACCTCTGCATTTCAGCCTCGACTTAGGGATGCATAACAGTCTCTGGTTAGATGACCGAAGAGACCGACCAGGCTGATGCTCAATTAACATGTCTGACAGATAAGAAGGTGCCAGGCCATTTAGAGATTTAAAAACCAAGAGAACCATTTTAAAAGTGACTCGATAGTGCACAGGCAACCAGTGCAAAGAGCGTAAAACTGGTGTAATGTGGTCATGTTTCTTGGTACCTGTTAAAAGCCTCGCAGCAGCATTTTGAACTAATTGTAACCGAGATAAGGTTTTCTGACTAATCCCAAAGTATGAGTTACAATAGTCCAATCTAGTGGTAATAAAAGCATGGATTATTTTTTCAAAATAAAAAAGTACAAATGACATTCAGTGCTCAGCATATATAAGTACACCCCTCACAAATCTCTCTTTTAAATTCAGATTTTTAATAGGAAGCTATACAATATTATATTTGTGCATATATATTAGATTAGTCAGTACTGAAGGCAAATCTGGAGCTTATCTAGGCAAGGCAAGGCAAGTTTATTTATATAGCACATTTCATACACAGTGGCAATTCAAAGTGCTTTACATAAACAAGAATAAAAGAGACAAAAATAAGAAAAAAATAAAAACAGATAATAAAAAACAGATAAAAATGTGTTAAAACAGGTTATAAAAGAATGAAAAAGAAGAGAAAAACATAATAGTGCGATTTGTCGGGCGTAGCACAGTGCTCATTCAGTAAAGGCACAGCTAAACAGATGTGTTTTCAGTCTGGATTTGAATGTGCCTAATGTTGGAGCACATCTGATCATTTCTGGAAGCTGATTCCAGCAGCGAGGGGCGTAGTAGCTGAAAGCCGATTCACCCTGCTTTGACTGAACTCTTGGAATTTCTAGTTTATATGATCCTAAAGATCTGAGTGATCTGTTAGGCTTGTATTCAGTGAGCATATCTGTAATGTATTGAGGTTCTAGGCCATTTAGTGATTTATAGACAAGTAATAGTACTTTAAAGTCTATTCTGAATGTAACTGGGAGCCAGTGTAGAGACCTGAGGACAGGTGTGATGTGCTCTGATTTCCTGGTTCTGGTCACAATCCTGGCCGCAGCGTTCTGGATGAGCTGCAACTGTCTGACTGTCTTTTTGGGAAGGCCCGTGAGGAGGCCGTTACAGTAATCCACCCTGCTGCTGATAAAAGCATGAACAAGTTTCTCTAAGTCCTCACTGGAAACAAAGCATCTGATTTTTGCAATGTTTTTGAGATGATAGTATGCTGATTTACTAACTGCTTTGACATGACTATTGAAACTCAGATCTGACTCCAGAATCACACCAAGAGTCTTGACCTTATTTTTTGTTGTTTGACCCTTAGTGCCAAGGTACGCATTGACCTTGAGAACCTCATCTCTGTTCCCAAACGCAATGACTTCAGTTTTCTCTTTGTTTAACTGAAGAAAGTTTTGGCACCTCCAACTGTTCATTTCATCAATGCATTGGCAGAGGGTGTCAATGGGGCTGTAGTCATTAGGCAATAAGGCTAAGTAGATCTGAGTGTCATCAGCATAGCTGTGGTAGGAAATTTGGTTCTTTCTCATTATTTGGCTCAGAGGGAGCATATAAAGGTTGAACAGGAGAGGTGCCAGAATCGAGCCTTGTGGGACTCCACATGTCATGGGTGTCCACCTTGACCTATGGTCACCTATACTGACATAGTAGCCTCTCCCTTCAAGGTAAGATCTAAACCATTTGAGGACCGTCCCAGACAACCCAACTCAGTTTTCCAGCCTATCCAGAAGTATGCTGTGATCGACAGTGTCAAATGCAGCACTAAGATCGAGCATTACCAGCAATGTTAGTTTGCCTGAATCTGTATTTAGGCAGATATGATTGATCATCTTTATAAGAGCGCTCTCTGTACTGTGATGTGCTCTGAAACCAGATTGAAAATTGTCTAAACACCCCTTGAAGTTTAAGAACGTGTTAATCTGGTTGAAAACAACTTTTTCAATGATTTTTCCAATGAAAGGGAGATTTGAGATCGGCCTGTAATTACTCAATAGTGTGTTATCCAGATTGCTCTTTTCAAGAGGGGTTTAACAACTGCAGTTTTAAGTGAGTTTGGAAAAGTCCCTGACAGAAGTGAAGCATTTACCACTTTTAGAAGATCCATTTCTAAACAGTTAAACACCGTTTTGAGGAATGATGTGGGGAGCGTGTCAAGATTGCAGGTTGATGTTTTCATACTTTGCACGATCTCCTCTAATATTTTACCATTAATTGCCATGAAATCAGACATAATGTCTGATTTCTTAAGTTGTGGTTGAGTTTGTCTGACTTCGACACAACTTGGCTGATTGGATGAGCTGATTGCCTTTCTAATATCATTGATCTTATCAGTAAAGAAATGAGCGAACTCATTACATTTACTTTCCGAGAGTAGTTCACTGGGAATCGTACTGGGGGGGTTTATGAGTCTCTCTACCGTTGCAAAGAGGAAGCGAGTATTATTTAGATTGCTGTTTACACTGTCAGAAAAAAGGGTACGGTTGGGGTCCATTTGTGAACACTTGGGGTACAAATGATGAAGTTGTACCCTCAATGGTTCAAAGTAGCACCTTAAGATACTTATATGTACCATTTAAGGGTAAAAAGGGTACAAATATGTTCCCAAATGTCAAAGGGTCCATGTTTGGGCCATTTAAGGCCCAAACAAAGGTACAAACACTTGTGTGAAAAAGGAGCAAGTCAACGTGTATGAAATGGTCATTCATTTATGTTTTGAGTTGCTGGTTATTTGGAAGAAATGCACAAAAAAACTGTACATTAACAATAAAATTATTTATTTATATAAAACATGGCCTTATAATTAATATTATATATTTATATTTTTGATTTAAGAAAATGTTAACATAAATCCCCATAAATGTGAAGTGAAATTGCTTATTATACACAGACCTGTCTTTGATTATCAGATTTAATAAACTACTACAATGGACAAACAAGTATATGTATGTATACAATAGGAAATAAAGATAACTAGATTGGGAAACAAAGACAGAGTACAACAGGGTAGCATAAATTAATTAATTAATTAATAAAACAATTATAAAACGTAATAAAATAATACTGCCAAAATAATACACCTGAGAACAAATAATAGATTTAAAAGACCAAAACTGGCCGTTAGATATAGACAAGATGTATTAAATATCGTGTTTTAACTAAAATGGAGAGATTGAATCCAGCGGCAGATCCGAGATGGACTGGCCGCAGTAAAGCTGCTCTCGGCGGGGGAGAGAAACAGGAAGCTCCCGCTGACAGAGTCCGCATTTACTGAAGCACATCGTCAAAGACGCGCTATCTTTGTAAATAAACTGCCGATTCGAGTTTAACACAACTACATTCTCGCCTGAAATGCTCTAAAAACTACATTTTGTGACACATTAGATGATATCTATTTTAAACTTGCGGGTCTGCAGTGGGATATTATCCATTAACTTTCGCTTAGCACTAGCAGCCAGCAAATTTGAATTTGTGTTGTCCAATAGGATTTTTGCCCGCGCGGTGCATTCATAATGCCAGCAGATTGTGTGCGACGGTTATTCTTCTTTAAATTTAGCTGTTTCACTGCTGTCCTGACGTTCTCGACGCCGGGGGATCTTCTTGAAGGACTCGAAGAAGCTGGAATACGCTCGTGAAGACGAAGCACAGACATTTGCAGGTACGTTTAATGTTAAATAACTTATTGTGAGTATCCGTTGGGTCATATTCAATTCATGTTTAACGTTACTTTGCCTTGTGTATGTAGTTAACTATGCCTGCCGTCGAGTTACTGGCGAGAGGGGACAATTTGTATGGTTAACCAGAAATGAAGATAGGATTTTCACATAACATGACCGTGAGACAGAGCTCGAGACGCTGACAAAACAGCGGTGAAACGTCCAGAAAAACAGTTCAAACACATTGCGTTTTGTTTGGGTAATGTTAAGCCTTTATTGCATATTTATAAATTCGGAATTTCCTTAGAGTTGGTAAGCTAACGTTCATGCTAGCGTCCATGTTCACTACGGACAGGAATGAACGCCTGTCCCCTTTATGTCTGAAACAATATTACGTTAGCTTCTGCAAATCTGGATATCACCCGACCCATGTTGATTTATACCAGTTTTATTTAGCAACGTTACATATTTATATAACGTTATGAACGCATGTCCAAGAGAGTCCTAATCATCTGTCGTGTCAGTTCGAGGTGCAGGTCATTTATCAAACCTTTGAGTTGCTTATTTAAAAGTTTTTTTTTTTTTTTTTTTGCTGTTAACCTCAAGCTCACACCGATCATAACTTTTTTTCAGAAAATGAAGTGGACGAGGAAGCAATAGAGTGTAATAATGTAAGTACAATCATTCATTACATCCAGTATTTTGAATTTCATCACTGTTTATGTTAATAATTAAATCGGTAATAATTATATATACTTTTTTCTTATGAATTCATTGTGCAGTCTTAAATTTAATTTCTTTCTTTATCCATGAAACTGTAAGGTGAAGTGTTTTGAACTTGAAGTTTTATGATGGTCATTATTATGGACTTACATTTGATCCAATAGGTAATTGCTGAAATTGGTGAGGATGCATCATCTTTTGAGGGTAATGCGAATGTGCTGCATATCCAGTAAAATAAGGTGTGTTTGGTGTGTATTAAATAATGTTTTCAGTTAAAGTGAATCCCTAATTGCCTTTTTGTTTATTTTCAGTCGTGGTGAACCTGACTGAATGCATTCATCAACCATCTCCAGTATTGTGCTAAAGGTGCCTGAGCTTGATTAAGAAAAAAAGCATCTCCATTGGCCAAAGTCTACAAAAAAGGAAGAGAAGAGAAGTTTGCAGATGATCTAACAGGTAAAAAAAAAAATACAAATATAATATTACATAAAATTTACATAATAATTTTGCTAGATCAAACCCTTATTTCTTGGATGGGGTCATTAAGTGCCTTTTCAAGATGGATTTAGCAAGTTCAAACTCATGGACCTTATATACAAACCCTTTATATTGAGAACATTCCTCAATTTTTTTCTTCAAAGAATGTAATTCATAAAAATACATCAGTATCATTTATTCAGCATTTGCTAATAGTTCCAATAATGTTTTTTTCTTTATTTTAAAAACAGGTCCTTTATATTATTAAATTATTTAAGAGTACTTCATTTTTTTTTTTTTTTTTGATTATATTTTGCAATAGATTCTGACTTTCGTGCAGCTCTAATTCTGCTCCCTCATATCTTTAAAGAGAAAGTTGATTGCTTACAGTAATTACACTGGGAGAGGTTTGGGAACTGTTGGTTAAACACTTTGTAATACTCTGATAGATGTTATGCAGTTCTGACAGATTTTGCTCTGTTTAGTGATGTCCTTTTTTTTTCTTTTCACAGTGGGATGATGATGATGATACTCCCTACCCAACTCTACAGATGGTAGAAAGTCCTCTGCAAAGTGTAGGAGAATAGGAGTTAAAAGGCATTATTGCATCCTTCGCTCTTTACTGTGTTTTCAACTTGGCTTATTCACGCTACATAAAGAATGCAAAGGACGAACATCAGCAAGTCCCCAAGATGGAGCAACAATTTGAATTTGAAGATCAGCAACAATTTGAAGACGGAGATCCAAAATTACAAGAAAAACAACTCAGTGCAGCTGTCAGAGAGAACTGGTATTGCTGGGTTTGCATCAAACAGCAATGATTGGATCTTTGCATTTACTTTTGGTGCATGCGTTTCGAGTCTGTGCATCAGTATTTTAAGACTGTTTTAAACCAGCAGCTACAGACATTTCAATAACATTGCTCACATCAACTGAGAAGGCCAAGATGAAACAATGATAAGAATTTTCTCTGCCCAACATCCTTGATGGGATTGACACATTCGGGGTTTTAAATTGGACTGTTGACATGTCCATGTGTGACTGCTGATGGAGAAGAAACTACTCTTTCCTAATGAAATACATTCTGAATGTCAATAATGCACTATTTTCTGTGTGGCAAGTTTTTAATACTGGTGTTGTATGATTCATATTTCCATGCAAATACAGTAAGAGTTGACTTTGAATGGGGTGTTATAAACCAAGACAGACGGACTTTCAGGCCCTTGAAACATACTCTGCTGATAAACTGTTTCTTAAAAATGTTTAGAAATTTTAAATCAAATGTGTTTTTGAGATCTAAAGTTATAAAGGGTATACATGACTCCTAATGAAATGTTCCAATTTACTGCTGGAAAAAGATTGCTTTGAGATTCTTGATGCTTCTAGAAAATGTGGAATGCAGTGCACTAGCCAAAATGTACTTCATGAAGTCTAGTGCTGTTTTGAAAAAAATACTTTGTTACATTGGTAAAAATGCTCAGTGAAATGGGATGTATGTACTGATGTTGAGAACATTTTTTTTAGCTTTTTTGCTGTTTTATAAAATGTTTTAAAACGTTTAAACAACTATTTTTTTTTTTACTTTATGCATCTGGTATGCCATTGTGATAGCTTAAAACTTTCATCCTCTGAAAAGGTGACAATGTAATTGTTTTGAATCTTTAAATGTGCGTTTGTGATAAAATGTTAAAGGTATAAAGTTACAATTATTGTGCAGTTTGTACTCATGTAAAAATATTGCTTTGTATTCTTTTAAAAATTATGTAATATTTAAACATTCATCCTGTGAAAAATGTTGATATTTAATATGTTTATTAAATGTGAGAAATGAAATTCAATGTGCTGTGTATGGAGTACAAATCTGAAATAAAAGGGTACAAAATTCATCCCTATGGAAGAGAAATTGTACCTTTTTTAAAGGTACATTATTGTACCATAGCCCAAGTAAGGTACAAATTAGTCAGCAGGGGTACATATTTGACCCGTGAAGGTACATACCGCTAGGGTACAAATATGTACCCATGTAAAAGGGTACAACAGGTGTACCCTTGAGGGTACTGCCCCAGTGACAAGCCATTGTACCCCTTAAGGTACAAATTTTGCACATTTTTTCTGACAGTGTACAAGGCTTGAAAAGAAAGTCTGCCTAGCGGTTTTTAGTTTCACATTAAAAGCATGAAGACTGTCTTTATCTAAAAAATACCTTACGATAATGCTCCAAAAACTAGTACACCCAAATTTATGTTATAGAAAAATATTAAATACAAATTTAAAAAAGAGGAAAAATCAAGAAATGCAAAATTAAAATAGAAAAAAAATTTTCTTGCTATATTTAGCTTGAATTTAATTGTTTTATCTTTTAATTTCTAAATGTTTGGTGACTAAAATATTATTTTAATAAATATATCTGTTTAATAAATCTGTTTTGTTTAAATGCATCAAAATTCATTGCCTATATTCCCTGATAAATAGATACAAATATTCATTTTCAAAACGGGGTGACAAATGAAAATCCTTGCACTCAGTTAAGACCCAGTATAACTAGCTGAAACATACGTGATGAGCTTCTCCTGACTGACCTTGGGGGTGTTGGGGGCACTGACAGCTCCACTGGACTCTTCTGCCTGGACAGGATTATTTCTGCGGCGGCTCGGTGACCCTCGATACGGTGACCTGTGAGGACTGGAGGGCACTGAAGGGAGGAGAGACATAAGAGCATTTCCCTGTCAGAACAGATCTGTCAATATGACCATTCGCGGACACAATCCGACATTAAACACTTAGCAAGCCACATATACACACATACACACTCTTCATCTGAAGCAAAAACAAGCAAAACTTTATCAGTGGCACAAATGAACACAGATTCAGCTTCAGGCTTCAGGAACCATTTCACATGTCTGTGTGTGTATGTTTGTTTGTGTGTGTGTGTGTGTGTGCGTGTGTGTTACCTTTGCAGCGCAGGCAGGACATATTCAGCTCTGCAGCACTGTTACAGCGAGCCAATGAAGAGTGTGTGTGTGTAAGGAGACGGTTCGTTTTTACTTTGTCCATATTCAGATGACCATGACAGGCTGACAGAGAGAGAAAGAGGGATGGAGAGAATGAAGGGAAATAAGGAAGGGATGAAATGGATGGATAGGACTTGGACAGATATAACATTAATGTGAATGGAGAGATGGAGGGGTGTATTTGGAAAGGTGTGTTCAAAATCTATATTTAATTATCTTAATTATGCTTTGTCAGGTTTTATTACTCATGTGGAAAATGATATAGCGGTTTTTGAATGCAAATGTTTTGTGAGATTAA
Source organism: Danio kyathit (assembly GCA_903798195.1). Lineage (NCBI taxonomy): Eukaryota > Metazoa > Chordata > Actinopteri > Cypriniformes > Danionidae > Danio > Danio kyathit. Next base: position 29,588,172 of record LR812523.1, read on the forward strand.
AAGATCAACATGCATGATGAATGAAGAAATTACCTGCCCAAAAAATTTCCAGTTTTGCTTCTTGTGGCAAATTTGCAAATTGCCAGTCTATGGTCTTCACTTAGTGCCAGCAAAAATCATACTTTAACACCAAAAACACTGCAATTGATTGTGACAGGCAACCACAAATCCACTTTGCATGCCCTTCCAAAGGAAGAAGATTCAAACTCTAATATTAGTAATATTGCTAATTATATTAAGTAATATAAAAAAAGAAATAACAGCAATGTTCATTTCATATCACCCTGTTTAGTTAAAAGCTGAAAATCAGATGTGATAGTAGGTATTTTGTTTCAGACATTAAGACATTCAGACTTTAAGACCCATCACCAACCAATCAAAGCCCAGAAAACTCTTGGAAAGGAGGGGTTTGGATCCATTAGATATTGCAGTTTTTCTCAGTGGCTTTGGTGCATTTCTCACAACACTATTTACATTTGCACAACAGTTCATGCATTTCTCAAAACAATTAGTCATTTGTGCACATCATAGTAGCAGTTTCTCATTCCTTCCAACAAATTGCAAATGCTTTTGGACATGCATCAATTGCTTTTATACAACTCTCTGCTGTTTTATAACATTATCATTTGCTTATATCATGTCAGTCAAAATGAACTAAATGCTGAATAGTCGCTCCATATAAAACTAATAGTCCTCATTTCATTACTTGAGTCATTACATACAAAACTGTTGAACTAGTTGTAAAAAAAAAAAAAAATTGTCCTAAAAATGTCTTCTAAATTGAACAATTCTTAAGAGCAAATGCAGTGAAAATGTGAAACATACATATTCAGTGTCTTGTACTCAGATACCTCACTAAATACAGTGATGTCTAACTTTACTGTAGTTTTCAAATGGCTGTGTAAATAGTATATAGTGCTGTTTTGAGCATTTTCAGGAAGTGTCACCAAAATCTGACTTTTTTGCATTGGAAAACATGTACAGAGTAAACTGTCATAATGAAAACATGACAAAGCCATTTGACTATCTTGTTCATAAACAATTTTGTCAGGACTTTTCATTTTGATGACACTGACACTTTCATTGACATGAATACTTGCCTTTGAGGAATGAGCTATCCATTTTGAGCAAGTGACGCGCTTTTGCAGGTTATCCACTAGGTTTTGCAGTTTGTACTAATTGTTTTGAGAAATGCATTAACTGTTGTGCAAATGTAAATAGTGTTGTGAGAAATGCAAAAACTGTAAAATGAGTTTTTTTCAGTCAATGTCAAAAAAGGCCATGCTTCAACGTATTTTCATGCAAAAATTTAAGTATTTGACCCTGAATGCATATAAATCGCTTGTAGACCTTGTGAAAATTAGGAAACAATAATAATACAATAATAGTAAAGGTGTTACACATATAACACATTTGGACTTTATGATAAAGGGATGGCAGAAAATACCAGCATGCAGGCTTAGACCGAATGACAGATAGATAGATAGATAGATAGATAGATAGATAGATAGATAGATAGATAGATAGATAGATAGATAGATAGATAGATAGATAGATAGATAGATAGATAGATAGATAGATACATAGACAGACAGACAGACAGACAGACAGACAGACAGACAGACAGACAGACAGACAGACAGACAGACAGACAGACAGACACTGTGCGCGTGTGCACTCATGTGTGTAATTAATGTACCTAAATCTTCTTAACGTATCAAAATAAATTAAACATGTGACTTAAAATGTAAATACAAGAAAAAAACACTTGTAAACAGACAAACGTGCATACAATCTTGAACATCAAAAGAACTAGCTGTGATTAGTGTACTAGTATACACTCATGAATTTGCTGTAAAAAAAATGTACACTCACATTAAATACAAAACACAAAGACACAGCAGCACACAGACATTCATATTTGCTTCAACTTTCACCAACCATTAAGCTTTAGAGCAAATGCACACTGAACATATAGCGCCATCATAAAGAAATCAGACTTGCAGCTCAAAACTCCCCTATTCTCTGTGATGTTTTCATTTCAAGCACCAATATTGCTTAGAACATATATTATAAACAGGACTGGTCTTTTTACTCAACAGGTTCTTTTGGGGATTTTTTTTCCTCGGTGCAAACATGCTGTCTTTATAATTTAAATCACTGTAAAAAATGCAGGGTTCCACACAATTCATTCATGTTGTCCCAACACAAATTGATTAAGTTAACTTAACACTTTTAACAAATTTATGTGGATTAAACAAAAAAAATTAAGTTTTCCCAATGAAATCTCAAGAATTGTGTTGTTTCAGTTGTTGTTTAAATAAGTAGTACGAGCAAAAATATTTTTGAGTGTTGTCTAGGTGCTTCCCAATGTATGCTATGTGGTTTCTACAGTGTTCTGTGGGGTTTTTATGTGCTTTTGTACTGGTTCAAGTAAAATGAACTCATGCCCCATGTCTTGTTTCATTCAAAAAACACTGAGGCCTACATTTAAAATAATAGTTCACCCAAAAATGACAAACTGCTTTTTGCCTTACCCAAATTCAGGTCATCTGAGATTTAGTGAATTTTGTCTTCAGTAGAACAACAAAGAATATCTTTAGCTGGCACTGTGGTCCTTGGTGCTTTATATAATGCAAATAAATAGACAAAATGTGAATAAAAGCTTGCGTTTAAACTGTTGTGAACATGCTCATGACCATTAGGCTGTCCATTAATGATAATAATGATAGAAATATTTCATTTTATTAGTTCGGTTTATGGCACAGACTGATTGTTTTACTTATTAAGACATTAGTTTATCATCAGGAGCCACAGGTATTAATTTTGTTTTGCCTGTATATCTTTTTACCATTATTTCAGCAAAAAAAAATCTTCTTTATTGTTCTTTATTGTAAATTCCAATCTTGGATGCCTTTAGGGTAAATAGAATAACAGCAAATGTTAACTTTGGGGAGAACTTGAGAGTCTTTAAAAGTAAAATCCCATAAACACTGAACTTCATTTGTAATTCAGTAATCGAATGAAGCCTGATTACTTCAACAAGGCACTGTACATTCAGATTACGTATAGCAGCATGTGAATCGGCCAGCAAAACAAGTACAGAACATTTATACACTTAAAAACAGCCTCCTCTTGTCTCCCCTTATCTTGCCATTACTTGATCAAAAAACACCTCTTAATCAGATATTCTTACATAGCATCTCTGTCATCTAAATCCTGGGTCACAGTTGGATATGGAGGCTATTACCCCATTTAGCCCCCCAAAAAAACTCTCAAGCAGGAACCAGGGAAGGAGAGTAGGCTGGTTTTGAGTTTGGGACAGAGGAATGGTGTCGGTCTGAAGGGACAGGAGGGAGGAGGAGATGAGAAGAGGCCAGCGAGGGTTTTTCGTACCGTTGCCTGATTCGATGGCAGCAGGCGAGGGGGCAGCGAGGTCATGGGGGAGGAGAGGAGGCGGGGCATTCTCCCATTCACCTGCGCAACAGCGTCATGGCAGAGCACAGCAGAAACAGCACAGCGTTATGGACAGACTGGCTGACCATTGGTGAAATGTGTGTGTGTTTTTGGGCTGGTGTGTGTATGCACTTAAGCACAAACACACACACACACACACAGACCTGAACACTTTCACCATATCCTCTGGCGCTTTCTTAGCACAGCAGCCAGACACAATGAGCAGGGCTGATCTAACACACACTCTCACTATTTCATCCTTCAGACATATTAGTCACATGCACACGTTGCAATCGTCATATAAATATTCCAAGTACTTTCATTAAGCATTCATACTCAATTTCTGGAGGAAAAAAGGCAGCAGCAATTAGGATTAAATAAAATATTTCTTTATTTTTTTGACATTGTGCACACAATTTTGTAATTCAGTCTTTAATCAAATATATTTCTTTCATGCAACAACATGTCTTTTATTCCCAGATTACCTGCTTACTAGTTTTACTGCTACTAGAATTAATAGTAGCACTTTAGGTCACAATTCACGGTATTAACAAACCATTAACTAACACTATTACCTTAATAAACTACTAATTAACCGTTTACTAATAGTTATTAAGGTAGTAGTTGGGTATGTTTTGGGTAGGATTAGGGATGTAGAATTAGATCATACTTTATAACTACTAACGAACAGTTAATATTTTAATAATATGCAGGTAATAAGGCAGTAATTAATAGCATGAATTGTGACCTAAACTACAGTGTTACCGAATCAATTAGTTGTTAATTCACTGAATATATGCATCACAATAGGGTAGCACTTGATAACTACACACCGTGAACCATTTATTAAGCATTAGCAAACAGTGAATTCATTATCTGTTACGCATTAACTCTACATTAGTAAACATTAGTAGGCAGTTTATAAATACAGCTACAAATGCTGTATTCATGACTTACAAGCACATGTGCTTAATAATTGTGTTTTCACACTTTGTTAATGATTCATGTTTCATTAATAAATTAAGTATTGCATTATTTACAAACCAGTGATTTAAGCATAGTTGGTGGTTTTTTAAGATCATTCAGAAAGCGTAAATAAATGATTATTAAACTATTCAATTTAACATTTATATAGCTTATTATACAGACATATACTAATAGTTAATTTGTATGTTAGTAAATGCTTTATTAACTTATTCATCTCTATTCATTTGAAGATAAACAAATGAAACTGTACCAAATGAAAAATAAATCTTTGCAACCTGATCTAAAATAAAATTACTGTGCAGTTTAAACATTGCTAAATAGCACTGAAATTTTGTATCATATTATATTGTTAAATTATTATACTGTTGTTGTTTTATCCAATTTTATGTTGTATTTTCACACTCCTAAGCTTTACAGTAATTTTACTTTTTTGATAAGATTGCAAAGATTATTGTTTATTTCATACTGAGCCTTTAGTTGTCATTTATAAGGGAATTATGAAGTATAAATAGCCCTCATTTTAGATTAGGTCACAAAAGGGCATGAAATTTTGGTAATAAAGCATTTTTTAACATACATAGTAACCATTACTATATGCCTGAATAATAAGATATATAAACTTTGATTTGAATAGTTTATTAATCATTTACTAACTCATTCTGAATGATCTTAAAAACCACTGACTACAAATGGTTTGTAAATAATGCACTACCTAGTTTAGTAATGACAAATCAATCAGTCACAAATTATGAAAGTACAATTATTAAGCACATTATAAATGTAATTATAAGTTAAGAATAGAGCATTTGTAGCTGCAGTTATAAACTGCTTACTAATGTCTATTAATGTAAGAGTTAATGCTTAACAAATAATGAAATCACTAGATGCTAACGCTTAATAAATGATTCATAGTGTGTAGTTATTATAAAGTGTTACCCAATCTTATATATTCCCTATTATTGTTTAGTTTTTTTGATTACTTCTAGCGTTATCATTTGTAAGTGGCTTTAGATAAAAACATCTGCCAAATGATAAAAATGTAAAACAATGAGATTATATTGAGATTATTACATAAACTTTCTCACACACAGCCACTTTAAGTCTAAGATGAATTAATCAGACATTACTGTGTAAATGACAGTATTTTGTTTACATTTTGAAAATGTAAAAATATTGAAAAATAACTTTACTTGTTGGCCTAAAGACCCACCTCGTAAAAATTAGATGTTACAAAAACACCAACATAAAATTTCCTTAACTTGAAACCAATTGTACAATGTACAATGGTTTAAGAAATATTACACAAGCACGCTCTTTGTCTGTCTGAACATCCCTAGCTTCTTAAATGATTACATCTAAAGCCCCGAATCAATAACCAATTTCTTAACCAGTTCATTTACTTGAATCTAAATCAAGCCAACAGGACAGAAGAGCAGGACAGGAAAGTGCTGATTCACTCCAGCCTGCCTATCCTTCCTCTCTGATGAGCTGAATTATGAAACCTGAGCTCTAGTAACGTTGTGTCCTAAAGCCTGGATGAAAATCATACAAATTGCAAGGACACTTGTGCTGCAGCAGCACAACAGCTTCTTAACATGCACTGCTTTGTGGAACTGCAAATGACCTTTTACTCTGTAATGCACATCTACATTGAAGCCAGTTATGCTGTATTTCACTACTATGTCAAACAGAAAAAAATATAAGCATCAATTCCAATTTATTTATTTAGAAAAATGCTTTTTCACAAAGGGTCTTAGACTGTTGAAACCCACCATTTTGTGAAACACAACAGTGCCTTTCTTCCATTCTCACTCCATCACTACTGACTGCTTATTCAACCTCCAAGTGTCTGTTTTCTTCATCCAGTGAGATGTGTGTGCATTAAACTCACCTTGAGTGGGGCCGTTGGGACCCCAAACCCAGCGTTTATTTCTGTTCTCCAGCTGCAGGCTCCGCTCCAGTGATCTTCTCATTAGAGCCTCCAGACGCTCCTGCGTGTGCCATTCCAGCACAGGAAACACCAGACATTATTTTACCAATGGATATTTACACCAGCAACATCACATTCTTGGTGCATAAATAGGCACTGCTGGAAGAATATAGCGGCATATGGATGAATTTGCTCTTCAGTGTTTGTTCTTCCAGCAGTGAAATTTAACCACACTGAACTGAACTAAAGTGAACTTAAACTCTGAAAACTGGACTGACATAGTTTCAGTTTACTTGAACTTCTGTGTGAAGCTGCTTTGACACAATCTACATCGTAAAAGAGCTATAGAAATAAAAATTAATTGAATTGATTACATTACCCATAATTCAATATGATCATTAAAAAATTTGCAGCCAGTATGCTTTTTTATTTTAAAGAAATTAAGAGCTGGGATACACTAGAGCAGGGGTGCCAAACCCTGTTCCTGGAGAGCTACCTTCCAACAGAGTTCAGCTCCAACCCTGATCAAACACACCTGAACCAATTAATTAGGACCTGAACAGCACTGGATAATTACAGACAGGTGTGTTTGATAAGGGTTGCAACTGAAATCTGCAGGAAGGTAGACCTCCAGGAACAGGGTTGAGCACTCCTGCACTAGAGGGATGCTAAAGACACGTATAATGTTACAAAAGCTTTCTATTTCAAATGAATGCAATTATTGTTTTTCTATTTATCAAATAATCCTGAGAAAAGGTTTCCAAAAAAATATTATGTGAAACAACATTGATAATTATAATAATAAATGTTACATCAGCATTTTGGAATGATTTCTGAATGATCATGTGACATTGAAGGCTTCAGTAATGGATGCTGAAATTAATCTTGAGCTTTAAATTGTAATAACATCCAACAGATATACTGCTTTTGCAATCTTTTGGCCAAATAAACGACGACTTGGTGAGCATGAGGGATTCTTTCAACATTAGTAAATCATTTCAACCTCAAACCACTGAACTGTAGTGCCACCTCACATCACAGCCTCAGGTACTACACCATCACTCTCAAATCTTCATCATTGTTTACAAGGCTTTCCATGACTAGAACTTTCTTTCCCTTTCTTTTTGACAGAGAGCAAGTTTTAGCCATAGCGGTGTGCAAGACTGATCATCAATAATAACTTTGTAAATGTTTAAATATTGTGTGAGCTGACAAAATCAAGTATGTCATCCATTTTGCAAAAAAATATACACAAACATGTCTTAAATTCACAGCATGATATAACCTGGAATGCCCCTATAGTTTTAGTTATTAAAATAAAATGTATCTTTGTATGTTTTTTTTATTGAAAAAAATATTTATTCATTCATTCATTTTTCTTCGGCTTAGTCCCTTTATTCATCAGGGGTCGACACAGTGGAATGATCCGCCTACTTATCCAGCATATGTTTTACACAGCGGATGCCCTTCCAGCTGCAACCCAGTACTGGGAAACACCCATACACACTCACATTCACACTCATACACTACTGCCCATTTAGTTTATCAAATTCTCCTATACCACATGTCTTTGGACTGTGGGGAAACTGGAGCACCCGGAGGAAACTAACGCGAACACAGGGAAAACATTCAAACTCCACACACAAATGCCAACTGACTGAGCTGGGACTCGAACCAGTGACCTTCTTGTTGTGAGGCGACAGTACTAACCACTGAGCCACCATGATACCCTATTCAAAGATATGCTATAGTAATTTTATATTAATTTTATATTTATACAAATTGTTAGTCAAAATATGTTTATTTTTTTATTTCATCAACTAAAATAGTTGTAAACAAAGGCAGAACAGAATTTATGTGCATTTCAAAGGAACACTTGTAGTTTGTGCCTGAATGAATCTAATTTTGAACAAAGTGAGCAGCCAATGATTCAATGATCCATTCATTAAGTCACTTGCTTCATTTATGAATGAATCAGCAATTTTCAACTAAACATTTAAATCAATAATTGAACAAAATCACATTTCAACAGAAACTTGCTACAACATACCGTCAGTTATGTGCAAACCACCCACAAAACACACTAAAAATAGTTTGTTCATTGCATGGGTGACCAACCCTGTTCCTGGCGATTGACCTTCCTGTAGATTTCAGCTCCTAGTACCCTGATCAAACACACCTGAACCAATTAATTAGAACCAGAGGAGCACTTGATAATTACAGGCAGGTGTGTTTGATAAGGGCTGCAACTGAAAACTGCAGGGAGGTCGATCTGCAGGAATAGGGTAGAGCACCCCTGGTTTATTGGTATTGGAGAATTATTTAGAATAAATTGATTTGTAAATATCGCACAGCCCTATTTAGCATCTCCTTCACGGTTCAATGTGTGTTTGCATCTATGAAAATGTTTCCAGCAACATTTGCTGAGTCCATCATCACCTCCTCCGCATGCCACCTTGTTCCTCTTTCTTTCTTTGCCAACTCCTTTTAAGGATCAGCCTTTCCAAAATGAACATAGTCCTGAACGCTGACAGTGCGGCAGATGAAGGCCGCGTTTGACAAGAATAATGAATCCACAGCTCAGCAAGAGACAAGGATTAAAATAAAGTCTGATCTGATCTGGCCAAAATCCCTCTGATTGGAGAAGTATCACAAGCTACTGACGAACGGCACCCAGTAAACACTCACAGGCTCATAACAGATAAATGAGTGTGTAAGAATAGTGTCTGCCCTGTGGGTGGGTGATATTACATGGCCAGGCTGGAATTCATTGCCATAGATACAGTGCATGTCATTTCACACAACATAAAAAGTCGTGATTCTTTTTTTTTTTTCCTTAAATTCAGATGGTTTCACATGGCACCATATGAATTTATTGACAATACAGGACTAAATTTATTCACAGTACAGGACTTTATTCTGCTTCAGCTACTAGAGATTAATCACAACGGATGTCTGGAATTAATAGCAAGGCCAAACAAACATCTAAGTACGTCCTGACATCTGGCATAGCAGAGCCATTTGAGAAAACAGCATTTGAAAACTGAAGAGAAGAACAGTACAATCATCCGGTGACTTACTCAAATCAAAAGAAAGATAGCATTTGGATTTCTTTGACTCTTTGTTTGGACACTGAGCACTAGGAGATTTGGATTTGGATCTGACTTAGATAGTTTGTCTATTGAGTGAGACAAGCTATTGGGAATGGACTTGGATTGGGATGTAATGCACCTTTTACATGATGTATAATGAATTTTATGTCTTTGCTTCCTCCACGTTGCATTGTAATCTCAACAGTTTCATTGAGTCTATGCCCCCCTACTCATACCCAACCCATAACCCTTTCTACCTTGCATTATATCTCAGAAAAGTGTATATACAGATTTGTTTACATTTATGTTATTTATATACTTGTTATTTGCCATATACTTGTCATTGGCTCTGTATTGTACTTTGCTCAATAAAGTTCTAATCTGATCTAATCTATCTGGGATGGAGATTTCTGACCTTCTCCTCCTCCAGCTGCTGTCTCCTCTTCTCCTCCACGGCTGCTCTGCGAAGCTCCTCCTTCTGCCTCTGCTCCTCAAGCCGCTTCCATCGCTCTTCAACAGTCTTCTCATACTGCAGTTGTGCGCGTCTCTCCTTTTCCTTTATAGCTTGCTCCCGTGCGGCTGACAGAGAGTGAGACAAACTGTTGACTTAATTTTAGCTTGTTATGGAATAACACCATCAAACTCTTCATCAGTACTCTGAGGTGCATCGCGAATCACGTACTTATGTACTATTCTGCACTAATAGTGTAAATAGTACAGTGGCTGCTGCAATTTAAGAAAACACATGCAATTACAAAAAACACCAGCAAATTAAGAAAAGATCTTCATCCATTTGACAGCACAATTCTTCACAATGCAAACATATTTATAAAACGTGCTGCATTTTCTCACAGCGCAAAAAGAATGGAACACAACGGACCCAAAAGTAGGTCCGTATAATAGCTGAGTCCATCATGTTTTTGAAAATGTTGTGAGAAAATGAAGCCGTTTTCGGAAAATGCTTGTGTTGTGAGAAAATGCAGCACATTTTATTAATTTGTTTGTGTTGTGTGAAAATGCAGCATGTTTTTTTTTTAATGTGTTTGCAGTGTTTGGATTTGCAGCATGGCGACGCAGTGGTGCAGTAGGTAGGGCTGCCACCTCACAGCAAGTAGGTCGCTGGTTCGAGCCTCGGCTAGGTCAGTTGGCATTTCTGCGTGGAGTTTGCATGTTCTCCCCACGTTCGCGTAGGTTTCCTCCGGGTGCTCCGGTTTCCCCCACAAGTCCAAAGACATGCAGTACAGTTGAATTGGATAGGCTAAATTGTCCGTAGTGTATGTGTATGAATGAGAGTGTATGGGTGTTCCCCAGTGATGGGTTGCAACTGGAAGAGCATCCGCTGCATAAAAAATATGCTGGATAAGTTGGTGGTTCATTTCGCTGTGGCGACCCTAGATTAATAAAGGGACTAAGACGAAGAGAAAATGAATGAATGAATGATTTGCAGCATGTGTGCAGTCAAACAGATAAAGATCTTTTCTCAATTTGCTGGCATTTTTTGTAATTGCACATGTTTTCTTAAATTGTGGCATGTAAAGCTCTCTTAGCCACCGCAAAATAGTCCATTCACACTAAAAAATGTAAAAAAAAAAAAAAAGTGCACTTTTAATACCCGGATGATGAACTTCCCAGCCTGCATCTTGATGTCAAAAGGACATCAGAAAACATGTCAAAAATGCTAATTGATTTGAAACCTTGACATCCATTTGACATTCACAAATTGATGCCCCTTTCACCACCAAAATAACCACACACACAAAGTATTATAATGTAAGAAAAGTTTTATTCATCTGAAAGCCTGAATTCCAAATTTACACTGAATTTTGTATTCCTACAATGCATGTAATCAATCTTGATGTCAAAATGACATCAATCTCACATCTAAAATTAGAATCATAAAAAAATTGACGCGTTATTGACGCTGATGTTAGATACCAATTTGATTTTGACATTAGCGTAGTCATTAAATTCATTTGCATTTTGGTGTGTTTTTAATCTGTTTTTGTTGACATCAAGGTGCCTGCTGGGTTATTCAACAAAAAAAGAGGTGTGTAATGTTGAACACTTCATGCACTAAACAGTTTCAGCATTGCTCACATAGCGAAAGGGGAGGAGCTATCAGATGCTAAAGTATGATTACTTAATTAATTTTAGATTGTGCAAGCAAAATTCTCCCATGGATATGATTACGTATGAATGCAATTATACTCATGAAAGGTACTATTTGTTAGTTTAGTAATTTATTTCACTAATTTAGCAACTGTTAAATGTTGTCTTGGAAACAGTATGAAATTAGTAAAAAAAAATCAAAATGATCCATCCATTTGAATTTACATTTCAATCAAGCTCAGTTTTGCCAGATACAGCTGACTTTTTCCAGCCCAAAAGCGGTCCAAAACCCGCACAAAAACACCCAAAATATTAGATAATTATTTTATAAAATTTTAATTTATTTAAATCAAAATTAACCTAGTAACTTCATTCATTTATTCATTTTCTTTTCGGCTTAGTCCCTTTATTAAACCGGGGTCGCCACAGCGGAATGTACCGCCAACTTATACAGCACATGTTTTACGCAGCGGATGCCCTTCCAGCCGCAACCCATCACTGGGAAAACCTAGTTACCTTAACTTTCATAATTTTACCCATACAGCAACCAGCACCAGCAGTCTGAGAACCACAACATAACCGGATCACACCGAAACACTGCCCCCTCTCACCCACACACTGCACTTAATGTTGTGTAATCACACTACCTATTAGACTATGTTTTACCTTTAAAATGGGGTATATATCCATCCCATTTGGCATTTTAAATTCTTTTGAACATAATTAGGTGCTGATTGTCAATCAAACAATCTATATTTGTTCTTGCTGTCAATTGCAGGAAAATATGCACGTGAAGGGGAGACAGATTTGTCCGGGGGCCCACACAGTTTGCACTATGCACTGGTCACTACTAACTGAATGGAGTAGGAGCACACAGTTATGTTTTGTTAAATATGCTGCATGTAAAATTTACGCTTCAAAAACTTTCAAATTTTGTTAACCCCGCCAATGCTATTTTTACCAGCAAAATCAAATTCAAAACCACCCAATCTGGCAACACTGATCAAGCTGCAGATAGCAAAGCCAGAAGGTGCACCATTGTTTTTCTATGTCTTCTTTGCAGAGTAAAATATACAGTAAAAATATTCCTTGACAAATTGTACTTTTCCTTTTGTGCCAGACAGACACTTGAAGAACTTGTAAGGTCATCAAAAGCATATATCGAGAACATGTCCCATTCACACATTAGTTTTGGCCACTACTATGCATGAAGTGAAAAGTTCTCTCGATACTATTGTACTGCATTTAGCAATATATTGCAATGTGTGTTGCAATGAATATAAAGTATCGGCCCAAAGCATAGATTTTAGAAATCACATTATGAGTGACTGTGATTTTATTACACCCACACATACAGAAGCAGCAACACTTACCCAAACTTTTCTCCCTCTCCTCACGTCTCTCTTTGGCAAGTCTCATCCTGTCATCTGTCTTCAAATATCCTTCCAAATCTTTGACAGAGAAACCCAGAAATATAAAAACAATAGAAAATAGAAGCTTTATCTTTTTATACACACTCAGCTGTCTGTGCTTTCACACAAATAATCAGATGAGATGGAAGATGTCCACTCAGCACTATCAGAAAAGGTGGGACTTACATTGTTTACCTGCTTGTGCGTTGGTATTGGCTGGATGGCGTGATGGTGATGCGTGTCCATTGGTCTGAGTTTTCTTTTCTGTGACAGTGGGTGGAGTCAGGGCATCCGCTTTAGATAGTACGAAGATGAAGAATAAGAATAAAGAAAATTCAGTTAGTCAGTGAAATTTAAAGTTCAGTTGTCAACATTCCTTATTAACTCGTTATTAATTAAAACCTTGGGTAACATCCCTATTTGCATATTTGTAATGTCAGTGTCACTGACTGAACAGCCTGTTAATGTAAAAACTTTTCAAAATAAACATTTCAGATTATAAAGGTAAGAATAAAACAGTAATAACTATTATTGAAGTTGTAACTATTAAGCATATTTCTGCTCTAACTTTCCTCTCAAAAGTTGCTTGTTTCTGTTATTGTGTATTCGAAAACAGAGCTTTATATGGTGTCTGAGAGAGCTAAAACATGCTGCAAGTTAAGAGAATGCATGCAAATAGAAAAACACTAACGAACTGAGAAGAAAAAATCAGTTTGCAAATTGTCATAACACATGTATATAGAAAGCCCAGCTGCTTCATGTTTAGATTGAGCGATGCTGTCAGACATTTTTTAAAAGGTGAGCGTTTTGTTTATTTTAACGTCCTTGTCATACAGCTCTTTGTTTGTATACTTTTAGCCTTGATAATCTGACAAATTGCACAATTGACCTTAAAAAACATGTAATTTTAATGCCGCGTTAGCAAGGGTTACTCTGAGAACAACTGTAAGTTAGAGAACAAGCACATCAGATTACTCTAGTGCAAAAAAAGCTCACCTCTCAGATCAAAGACAACACTGCTGATTTTAAAGGAAGCAGCCAGGTTTGTCACAAATACATTTTCATTGTGTGCATGTGTGTGTAGTCAAAATTATGAAAATTTTTTATCAATTTGTTTGTGTCTTAGGCAGGACGTTAGTGCAGTGGGTAGCGCTCTCGCCTCACAGCAAGAAGGTTGCTGGTCCGAGCCTTGGGTGGGTCAGTTGGCATTTCTGTGTGGAGTTTGCATGTTCTCCTCATATTCGTGTGGGTTTCCTCCGGGTGCTTCGGTTTCCCCCACAAGTCCAAAGACATGCGATATAGGTGAATTAGGTAAGTTAAAATTGTCCGTATAATATGTGTGTTAATGGAATGTATGGGTGTTTCCCAGTGATGGGTTGCAGCTGGAAGGGCATCCGCTGCGTAAAACATATGCTGGATAAGTTGGCGGTTCATTCCGCTGTGGAGACCCCAGATTAATAAAGGGACTAAGCCGAATAGAAAATGAATGAATGTTTGTGTCTTTCTATTTGTATGTGTTTTCTTAACTTGCAGCACATTTGAGCTCTCTCAGCCTCCATAGTTTTAGGTTTGTTAACCTCACTTTTAATAGTCATCTAAGAAACATGCCTGAGTTAGCGCTATAGAATGATGATAACCCAGGGTTAAGTGCAGTATGAAAAGTCTTTAGTATGACTCATAAAATGTGAATATTCCTACAGGTCAAACAGTAGAGAATGTACTGTCAATGCTAACGTTAGTTTTGATTTTGATTTCCTGGAAATTCAAGAACTTATCAACAAACAAGCATACACTCAAAAAATGACTTTTGCTGCTTGTTCAAACGACTAAAATAAATGACTTGAATCAACACAATTCTTGCGTTTATTGGGGGACAACTTTATTTTCAATCCACTTAAATTTGTAAAAACGATGAAGTTAACTTAATTGATTTGATTTGGGAAAACATGAAAGAATTGAGTAGAACCCAGCATTTTGTGCAGTGTACTACCTGACAAAAGTCTTGTTATCTAACCAGGTTTTAAGAAAAACAAATAATAACTTGACTTCTGGTGGATCAGTTGGTATCAGAAGTGGCTTATATAAAAGGCAAAGGCCTCTAGATTACATGAATTTTACCAAAATAAAATATGATCATGCCTTGATTTTTAATTATTTAATTAGGACAGTAATGTCAGACTTTGCTCAGATAAAAGTCTTGTCACTTAACAGAAATAAAGTACAGTATAGAATATAAAGTCATGGTGCAGTGGAAAAAGAATTAATATTGTGTATGACTCCCATGAGCTTGGAGGACTGCATTCACACATCTCTGCAATGACTCAAATAACTTATTAATAAAGTCATCTGGAATGGCAAAGAAAGCGTTATTGCAGGACTCCCCGAGTTCTTTGGATTCATCTTCAACGCCTCCTCCATCTTACCCCAGACATGCTCAATAATGTTCATGTCTGGTGACTGGGCTGGCCAATCCTGGAGCACCTTGACCTTCTTTGCTTTCAGGAACTTTGTTGTGGAAGCTGAAGTATGAGAAGGAGCGCTATCCTGCTGAAGAGTTTGCCCTCTCCTGTGGTTTATAATGTAATGGGCAGCACAAATGTCTTGATATCTCAGGCTGTTGATGTTGCCATCCACTCAGCAGATCTCTCGCACGCCCCCATACTGAATGTAACCCCAAACCAAGATTTTTCCTTAACCAAACTTGACTGATTTCTATGAGAATGTTGGGTCCATGCAAGTTCCAATAGGTCTTCTGCAGTATTTGTGATGATTGGGATGCAGTTCAACAGATGATTCATCAGAAAAAACCTACCTTCTGCCACTTTTCCAGATGATCAACTAGAAGTCAAGTTATTATTTGTTTATCTTACATCTGAGATCGAAGACAAGACTTTTTTTCAGGTAGTGTACAACAAAACCACCTTGGATAAGTGCATTCACTAAAAATACAACTTCCTAATATTCATAAATGTGAAATGCTTAACAATAAGTACAAAATTAGTTAAACAAAGATGCAGTGCGTAATTTCTGCATCATGCTAACAGCACTGAATCAAAACAAAAAAACTGATTATTGAATATCCAAACTGTTTTCTCAAACACATCTCCCACCACACACTTCTCCTTTCATATTACTTACTCGGTTTTACTGAAGGGCTGCCTTGATTGTTTTTCTGGTAAATTGGTGAGGCGTGACCATTACTCTGAGGCCTCTTTTCAGGAGTTAAAGGTGATGTCATTGCGTTAGTAGCTGCTGTGAAAAAGAGAGCGTGATATAAAAATTGGTTCAAATGGCAAGCTTCAATGTTGAGGAGACCTTGACATACATAGCTGGCCTTATTAAACTGAGATATTGTATGATATATAGAGAAACACACACATAAAAGTATATTAAGAGATAATACTCTTTTTACCTCAACTTATTGTTTGAGTCTATGACAAAAACAGACAGCTGATTCATTCTGAAATGGATTATAAATATAAAATGTGCCCTATCATTTCTTTTGCTTCACCTATACACCATATTCAAATACATTTCACAGATGCATACGCCTAATGCAGTCAGACATTATATCAATTATCCACAGGGATTTTCACCCACTAGAACACATAAACACTCTCTGAAATAAACAATCCACTCGTGATCAATATATCAGACAGTTTAGTACTGAGCAAAATTGCATTTCGTGACTGGAAGGGTACAGTAGGCGCTGACAATAAACTATTCAATACCACGAGGCCTCTTAAATTTTCTCATTTATTTTCTAACTGACAAAGCACTGAAAAATGCCTTGTGTCAGATATTGCTTTAAGTTTAGTTACGTTCAGTTTCCGACCTATTTCCTTCCTCTCCATGACGTGTCCTTTAAATAAACTGCTCACTCATGATGGTGTCCTCTGTCTGCTCTCTTTCCTTCTCTGCTCTTCTATCTCTATAGTTTCTTGGCTCAGTGAACAATAAATCAGCAATGCAATTAAAATAAAGATACATTAAAATAAGCTGTATTCCATAGAGCCTACCATGTTCGGTGTGTTTTGTACTAGTCAACAGGCTGATAAAACTGATGTTCAAAACCAGTTTAATCAGTATACATTTGCATTGCCTTATTTTTGGGCGCCAAGTCCTCTCCAATCAAGTCTCAATAACCTAGTGCATTGGCCCAGTGAATAATCTATTCATATCTATTATAAAGCATTGTCTGCCTTTGGGTGAATAGACTGCAATGTGGGTTTGGCCCCCTTTTCAGCAGCACAGGAAGAATTTCATTAATTTTTCCCATAAGGATTATGGGAAACAGGTCGTTGTTAAAATGTTTATGAACCAAACCAACCAACAAAGAGAATCATAATAACTTTACTCTAAAGCAAAGTACAAAAATGTGTGCTAAATAGCTTTGATCAAGTAAATACTTACAATTAAGCATTCATTCATTTTCTTTTCAGCTTAGTCCATTTATTAATCAGAGGTCGCCACAGCGGAATGAACTGGCAACTTATTCAGCACATGTTTTACGCAGCGGATGCCTTTCCTGCTGCAACCCATCACTGGGGAAACAATTAAGCATTGTGAATTGCTATTTGTTTCATAAAAAACAAAAAGCTGCCATGTTTATATTTATTTTTAGACAATATAATATCAACACAATGTTTTTATTGTTTTTTTTTTACTCAGAAGAGAAAGAAACCAATGTATTAACCCTAAACACATCAAATGAAAACATTTGTTATAATGATTAATTGACTTTTTTGTGGGCTCTAAATGACAATATTGTAATTTTGTATTGAATTGTATATTATCACTCCTTTATAGAAATAGTCTAATAACATTCTATTCTATTAGATGTATGCTATTAAGTAAAAAAAAAAACCTAAAAAATAATTATAAAAAAAAAAAAAAGAAATTTGCAATTAAACAATTATTTCATTCACTCATTCATTTTCTTTTCGGCTTAGTCCCTTTATTCATCAGGGGTCGCCACAGCGGAATGAACCGCCAACTTATCCAGCATATGTTTTACACAATGGATGCCCTTTCAGCTGCAACCCAGTACTGGGAAACACCCATACACTCTCACATACACTACAGCCAATTTAGCTTGTTCAATTCATCTATAGCGTATGTCTTTGAACTGTGAGGGAAACCAGAGCACCCACGCGAGCACATGGAGAACATGCAAACTCCACACAGAAACGCCAACTGACCCAGCAGAGGCTCGAACCAGTGACCTTCTTGCTGTGAGGCAACAGTGCTAAACACACTGAGCCACTGTGTCACCCATGACAATATTTTTGTATTGAAAAGTATATTATCACTCCTTTATAAAAATAATAGGCTAATAATAATCTATTCTGTTAGAAATCTGCTATTAATCAATTGTTTCAATAAAACTCAATTACTACAAAAAGATTAATTCAGCAAAAGGATGCAATCGATTACCAACCGCAGACCTGCCTCTTAGTTATTGTTCAACCTTTAAAGGGAGTTAAATCTATTACCCTGTGGAAAATGAGCAGATAAACGAAAGCGTTAAAACTACTGATTTTTCTCTTGACCATCAACATAAATAAGATCACAAATGAAGCAAAATCATTTAAAGATGTAGGGGACATTCTACCAGAAGCGTACATTATCTGTCCCTGAAATAAAAATGTAAATACAGTGAATAAAAGTATTTCATCCCAAAACTTTCTAAAATGAACTGATGGATGATTTCTGTGAGTTGTTCTGTAAAGGAGTGTCATTTTTTTGTTCTTTAATAAACACAAATGTACAAACCCTGTCATTGTCCTTGTCCTCAGCCCAATTGAACCAACAGCTTTAATAGATTTGTTATGCTAAAAACTTATTTAGGAAAAAAAATACTTAAGAAATAGCAAAGTTTATGTTGTTATCATTCACATCAATTGATTGAAAACATGAAATTATAAATATATTCTACAAATAAATACTACACTGTAAAACCCAAAAAGTTAAGGTAACTCAAACCATTTGAGGAAACCGATTGCAACAAACCATTTAAGTTCAAAAACTAATCCTAATGAGTGCTGTGAACTTAATCTATTTGAGTAAATAAAGCAATTTGAGCACAGTAAAATCCAATAAATAAAGAGAACTCAAACCAACTGAGTTCTGTAAAACCCAATAAGTTAAGGCAACTCAAACTGTTTGAGGAAACCAATTGCAACAAACCATTTGAGTTAAAAAAAACTAATATATATGAGTACTGTGAACTTACTCTATTTAAGGTAAAGTATTGAGGTATTTAATTAACTCATTACCTTCAACACTGAGTTCAAAACTCTTTTCAAATGAGTAGAATTAACTTTTGGTAAATTTAGAGTTAATTACACTCATTTCATTTTATAAAGTTGACTGATGGGTTTTACAGTGTACAAATATATAATACAAATAAATTTACAATTGTCCTCATGCATGTTTCTATCAGTTTCATTTGCATTAAATGTAACATAAAATGCGTCAAATACACCTTTAAGGTTATGAATCAAAGCAATTGACATCATTTGATGGAGTAGAAAAGTGATCAAGGATGCGTTATCATTGAATTGTGTCATTGAAAAAATTATTTTTTGACGACAACAAGCTTAAAGGTCAAGCCCTGTCACATTTTTTACAAGTGAAAATGTTTCTGGTTTCTGGTTTCTGGTAGAAGGTCCCTCTAGGTACTGATATGATGTTGTCAATGAAAAATACTTTGCAGCTAATCACATTCTGGATTATCTTTCCACATCTACATGGATAAAAGTAAGATATGTATAATAAAGTAGAAGCAAAAGCTTGTTTACTTATTCAACATGTGTTTTACGCAGCAGATCCCCTTCCAGCTGCAACCCAGTACTGTGAATCACCCACACACCCTTATTCACACACATACACTATGGACAATTTAGCTTACCCAATTCACCTAGCGCATGTCTTTGGACTTGTGGGGGAAACCGGAGCACCCAGAGGAAACCCATGCGAACACGGGGAAAACATGCAAACTCCACATGGAAATGCCAACTGACCCAGGCGAGGCTCAAACCAGCGACCTTCTTGCTGTGAGGCAACAGCGCTACACACTGCGCCAACGCACCGCCTCTAGATAAGTATTCCACTACTAAAACAATTCACAAGTGTTCCTCAAAATGTCACTGAGTGCAGTATTTAGGTTTGGTTCAAACACAATAGTAGCCTATAGAGGCAGCAGGACAGAGACAGTTCTGCAGATGCTGCTTATATCACACACACTCACACACAAACACACTAACTCATGGGAGCTCCTGAGCCGGATGTAGCTCTCCATCGATTTCCCATTAAATTAATTTGGCAAATGGACGTGGTTTAGTCTTAACGGCTCTAATCTCATCAGAGTTTTGACTTCACAGTGTTGGGCGGTGTTCGACCCGTCAACTTTCGAGATCCTCCACGAAAACACAACGCAGAACAAGTAATAATGGGCTTGCTCTATCTGACGAGGATAAACAAACAAACAATAAACAGCACGCAGGTACAGCAGACGAGCACAACTTGAAAAAGTAAAAGGCAATAAATAAGAGCGCGACTGAGATGCAGCAAGGCCAGTTGCGATGTAAACGCACAATAAATCACGGATTGAACTGCTGTGTCTGCGGGATTAAGTGTGAAGCTCCTCAGAATGAAAGCATCTCATCTGGGAGCGTCAATTATTGTTCTTCATCGTCCCACTCTAAGCTAGTGTGCATCGTAAGCATATAAACACACGAGCGTGTAGGCAAGTCATTGTTCCTCTCACCCAACACACTCATGCTAACAAAGCATCGCAGGTACGTTTACTGAATTATTGGCGGAATGTTACCTTTGCGCTCACCTGTCGTTGAAGTGTTGACGGGGTTCTCCGCCATCTTCCAACCGAACCTCCGGCTTTTCCAACCGCAATGTCACAGAGAGAGCCGCAGCGAAACCGCTACCCCCCCAAAAAATATTCAAGCCAAGAGAAAAAGCATAGCCAGCTCCTCCTGGACTGCCGCTGCGCTGCTGGGACCCGATCCGCTTTCCACAGCCTCAGCACAACGCGCTCTCTGCCGCTATCGCAGATTGTTAGGTTTGAAGGGTTGAATCGATTACAAGAGGAAAGTAACGTCAAGTTAGTTTCGCCCGGTGGATAGGGGTGTTCTTTACCAGCCGTCCGGTAGAGAGAATGTGCTAAACGCAGTAGCGGTTGTGGAGACTCTGGTGTGTGAGGCTGGACAGCGCAGTAGTGCTGAAACACTGAGTGACGTCATCTACAGCAGAGATTTCTCCGTTTCGAGCTGTTCATGGTAATAATGAAAACAATAGACAAATGCTGCAATATAAACACAAAATATCCCCTAGAGGAAAATTGTATTGGAATGTAAACATTATTTATATTAACTTGTCAATCCCCTTTAAATTTTGCCTTCTAAATAAGGTTAAAGAAGAGCATTTTAAAATACTTCACAAAATGTACCTTTATCTAAATTCATGGATGTTGACAATATTTGCACGTTTTGTAATATACACGAGGAAGACTTATCTATAACTGTGATGTCTCTCTAAAATTTTGGTATGTGACGTGTTATTTGGGCAAAGAAATGTTCATTACAGGATTTCTTTAAAAGATGTCATCTGCTCTTTTTCACACACAAAAAACATTTGAGTATGTTGTTCATTTTTACATCGTACAAGGTAAATATTGTATTCATAAACAGAAGTTTGCGAAGTGTGTATCAAAATGCAATATATATTTTTTAAGAAATGGAAACTTTGAAAAAGTCTCTAATGCAAATTGATAACAAAAATAATAACTTGATGTTAGATTTAATGGAGGAATTTTTTTCTGGTAGTGATCCCCTGCTGTAGTCAATGATTGTGACCCAATATATACATACATATATAAATATATACATAGATATATACATATATATACATAAATAATATACACATATAATTATTATTTTTATTATTAGCTTTTTAGCACTTTGCTATATTTTATTTATTTTCACTTGTTATGTTTTTGTTTTATTATCATCTATGGGTGAGTTTTTTGGTAATGGTCTTGGATATAGTTTGTGCCTGAATTTGTATTAATACTTTGTGTAATGTTTCAACGCTTATAATATAAAAAAAAAAAATTCTAGCTGTTCATGGCATTTTCCTGTGATGCCAAAATATTTTTGTATTGTTTGTCGTGGTTGCAGTTCCCTCAGTGGGATTGTTTAGAGCTAATGCCCAAAATGTTATTAGGCTACACCTTCAACATTCAATGTCTTTGATACTAACATTGGGAAACTTGCAAAATAAATGTTATAAAAATTATTTATTCTTTACTCTGAAAAGGCACCTCTGCTTGGTCTAATTTATTGGAATAGAATAGTTATATTTATTTATATTAAGGGTTATTTGGACCTTGCTATTAAAATATCTATTGGTAAACAAAATGAAGGAAGTGACCTTTAAAATTTTCAGATGATAGGCTACTACCGAGTTAATAATTTTCTTGTTAAATGAAAATATATAGATATATTGATTTGAACTTTTTGCAAAATGGGACCTGAAACTTTAATTTATTTTGACATTGCACACTTCATTTAAATAAAGAATTGAGTAAATATGTGACTGACAACATTGATCCCAATTTTTATTGTGTTTAGAACATGTTTTATTTGATTTGATTAATATCGCTTTAACAGGAATGAGTATTACATTATTCATTTAAGTTTTATGTACATTTTATATCTATAATTAGTATACAATTCTTTTATTTTAGTTCTTGAAAAAGAAGTTCAAATGTAAGTTTTAAATGTCAGTTTTTGTTGCAATAAAAAAAATTTATTCATTTGTGTAATCTTTAATATATTTTCATAGCCCAATAGCCACTTTTATTTATTTTTAGAAAAGTTAATTTTTCTTTGTGTAGATCTTTGTTATTTTTTCTTAGTGTAGATTTAACTATACCTTGCCTGGATTTTATGTATTTATTGTTGTAGTAACTACTGTTCATTGCAAATAAAAATATGTATTGATAAAATATGTAAAATATGAACTGACATTTTCTATGCTTTGCACCAATTTATTTGTGCCAAAACTGGAAAAAATCTAACAAAAAAACACAAAATAACAGTCCAAAAATTAGTAGACCTTCACCCAAATTAATATGTTGGGGGAAAATATTTAATATATTTTAAAATATTTAAACAAATTGAATAAATACTAAAATGTAACAAAAAAATATGAGAAACATAAAAATATAAAATTTTGCAGATTTGTAGTTTGTTTTTGTTTTTTTGCAATAACTCATTTTTATTTATTTCTCTTTCCATTTCTTAAGATGTTACGTGACCGTTTTCTTAATGTATATAACTGCTTAATAAATTTTGTTGTTTAAATGCACCAATAATAGTCTATGTTGACTGCGAAATGGATGAAAATATTAATATTCAAAGAGGGGTGTACTCATTTATGCTGAGCACTGTACTGTATTGTATATTAGAATAACGCTTATTGTATAAAGTAACATGTCCTTTTATTTTCCCACAAATTATAAGACTTTGCATATTCAGCAAGAATATGTAAACCTACAGGCTTCGACTTCTGCTGCCAATTAAACACGACATACATTTGTGTTCAAACTTTAAACCAATTTAAATGAAAAAAAGGTTTAAAATGCATGAAAAAAAAAGTCAAAGGAAAGTGTTATATGACCAACGGATGAGCCAAACACTGAATCACAGACAGAGTCAGCCTACAGTATATCTAGGAGTGAAGTCTGATGTGAATGCTCGCTCTCCGAGTGCTCTGTGGAGACGGATGAACGGTCCATGTGATCTGGATGAAACGTGGCAGTCCAATAGAGCCAGAGGGCCAGCAAGACTGAGAACAGTAATGAGTCCAAATCAAATGGGTCGACAGACTCCACTCACAAAGCGCAGAGAGGAAGTACAGCAACAGAAACAAGTCTAAACTATTTTATCAATGAGTTTGGGAACCTCATATAACCCCTATTTTTCAGGACTAATGGTATTTTTAATAAATCCATAATCATAACAGACAGACACATCTTTGTGTTGTAGTCTTGCAATCTATGATTGTAGAAGGCGACACAGAAATTGAACCCGCTTTCTGCCCACTAGTGGACAAATTATGTTACTGCTACATTTGCATACAAAAACAAACAACAAAACATAGAAATATATATCCTTTTATTTCATTCTCATCAGAAATTATTGTATATGCCATGAGGAAGAAGACCATTAACTACTTAAAATATAATAAAGCAAAAAGCAAATATACAAGAAATAAAGTTCAGCCCAAACACATAAATGGTTTGACTTTTCTGTAAATTCTGGATTTCTGTATTTTAAATCCCACCTCATACAGTGGAATATAATATAAATACTTTAAAAGGATAACAAAAAAAATGCAGTCTATTTTGAGTGGCTATCAGTAAATGGGAGATTTAAGTGTTCGTCAGATTACACAGGGAAGAAATGAAAAGCAATAAGCCTCTGGAGTGTTTCTCTAAAGGAGCCTGCAGTACGATACGAGGCATCAGTTATGCCCGAGTTGCAGTTTTTTTTTCCCCAAACAAGGATGTGTTTTTCCTCTCAGTGTAAACAATATAACCCACCAGCTGTCCTGAGTTAGATCTGTAAGAGAGGGGGCAGAAACAAACACATCAAGTATAGGTTTACTTAAACACTAGCATGTTGTTTCTGCAATGCTTCAGAGAGATCTGCTACACAGTTATGTACAGATAAACAGCCCGGAGGGAACCTCTACAGCAGTCAGACACAGTTTAATTACAGTTTTATACTTAATAGATCCAAGACAAAACATAATATTTGCATCTACAAGACAGTTCAAAGGTTTTTTTGGTCAGGTTTTTTATTTATATAAATTTTTTTTATTATATGAAATTAATACGACTGTTTATATTTACTTATTTTAATATTTATAAGTGACATTAGTCCAGTCTTCAGTGCCACAAGTTAATTTTTGTGGAAACATGATTTGTATTTTAGGGCTCTTTGAACAGCATTTCATAGAAATGGGTATTTGTAACCTAATAAAGACTGTCGAAAGTATTTAATGCATTATCAAATAACATTTAAAAAGCAGAAATCTAGATTATATTATATGCATTCTATAAAATAGTTACACAAAGTTGGATAATTGTCAACGTAACTTAAAAATCAAGAAAATATAATGCAGCATCTGTCATGAAAAAAACAATCCTGAACTTACGTCATCAATGTCGTCATCGTTTTCTCCAATATCATCAAACAGGATCTCATCGTCATCTCCAGGTCCAAATGTGTCCGTTTCGTTGATTTTAGCTGCAATAAATACACAATAAATCAGCCACGGGCTATGTATTTACACTGTCATCCTAGAGAACAGAAAATGTGTGTGTGCTACGCTAATGCTGACAGTATTTTGGTACAATGACATTATCATTAATGAAGTCAGAAAAGCCAGTCTGAGACTCACCGTGTTCTGGGAGCTCTCCATAGGCTTTAAGACTGCGGGCTTCGTCTGCATTGTACTTTAAAATGACATCTGCTTTGACATCCTGCAAAATACCAATTAAATATTTGAAAACAAACAAACAAACATTAATTCATTTTAAAAAATCTATTTATTAAAAATTATTATTATTATTAAAAATTGTATATAAAAACCTACCTGGTAATCTCTAAGACCAACAAGGATGATATCAGATGTGTTGATCCAGACCTAAATGAAATGCAACAATTTATTTAATACTTGGGACAATCATAAAACAAGGCTTTTGACCACAAAAATACTCATGGAGCTGCACCAAAATCCCTTATCTCTGGAAATAAACCATGTAGGGCCATAAAATAAATACTCTATACTCAAGTTCGGGATAAGCATAAAGGAGGTCGCACAAGTCTTCACACAGTTTTATATACGTTCCTCAGCAACATGGACACCTTCAAATAGCGTTGAAAGAGTTACATACTGTATTTATAAGCTACAATTCACTCAAAAATGTAAAAATGTCTTGACGTAATGATGTAATTGCACCCGCAAAATGACAAGTGAGCTGAGACTACTGAGAGGACGCACGCATGTCTGTGAATGATGTATACTTTAGTAAACAGAACCTGCACAGGCTGAGAATAACAGGTAATAAAGTTGTAAATAACGTTCAGTCTGTTGCAGAGAGTGATCGCATGAGAGCCGCGTGGGAAGTATGATTTGCATGGGGTTTTTTTTTTCTCAAAGTGACAGCAGCCATGACATGAACCAAACTCGGCAGTGAAGTGAAACCAAAAGCGCACACATCATTTAACTGAACATATCGCATTTTAGAGTTATGATTACGACAAGCATTTGATATGTTTTTCTTTCATAGCGAACACAAAGTTTTGCATGAAAATAAATGTTTGCTGGGTCACTATAACTACTCTAGGGAATCTGATTGTCGCCGCCAGTGGTGTAGTGGTTAGTGCGTCGATACATGCACTCCGGTGCTCACGGCGACCAGAGTTCAATTGCGCCTCGCAGCCCTATGCCAATCCTTCCCCTCTCTCTGCTCCCTGTGCTTTACCATAAATAATTTCTACTGTCCTATCTAATAAAGGTGAAAACCCAGAAAAAAAAAAGGGAATCTGATAATGGCAAATGTCTCATTTTGCCAGTGGGAAAAAATGGTCTAATAATGCTGTCAATGACAGATTGCAAGCATATGTCTCAGGCCCCGTTTATACTAATACTTTTTAGTTTTAAAACGCATACGTTTTGCTACGGTTACGCCATCCGTCCACACTCCGCCAAAGTTTTCGAGCCTCAAAAATGGAGCGTTTTGAAAACGATGAAGAGGCCGTTTTCATTCTAAAACGCTGCTGCTCTGTGTCAGTGTGGATGGGGGAAAACGGAGACATCTGAAAATGGAGGCAGGGCTGCAGACATTCGCCTATGTGATTGGGGCTTTTTCCTCAATATTAAGTAGCCTTCACACAGTTCAGTCTTACGTCCTCTCCTTGTAAGTTCAGACTTCGCAAGTTTGATATGGAAAAACTCTCGTGAGTACTGCATATAGAGTCATTCACATCACCTTGCCTACATTGTTTCACTTTCTTAACAATAAAATGAAAACATGATGTGAGGAACTGCCTATTTTCATTTTGATATTAGCAACTTAACAAACATCAAAAATGTTGAGGCGTCGTGTAGTTGCATGATATGAGCATCATCTTCATGCATATTAATAACAAAACAGAGCCTATAACATTACTGCCTCCTTTCATTTTTATTAAAAATACGAAACATACCCTCTCTTTCATTGAATAACAGTTTTAATAATCAATAATGACCATTATAAAAGTATAACATACAATAAGTTTAAACAATATAGGAAATAAAGGCAAGCAATCAGTCAGATGTGTAGAATCGATGTCCGCTGTTACATTGATTAATATATTATCTTTGCGCTCAGCCAAAACACGTTACCTTAGAACAAGTAATAGATTCAAAAGACCATAGTCGGGGAATATGTAGTTAGATATAGACAACAAGATGAATTAAATATCACGTTTAACAAATATAGTGAGATTAGATCCAGCGGTAGATCCGTGATGAACAGTCCGACGAGCACAGCTCGCATATGGGTATGTGCTCAAAACACGCTGCAGTGCATGCCAGAGAGTGTGTGTGGTCACGTGAGCTGCGTTTTCACCGTTTATATGTAGACGGAGAGCTGTTCAGAAACGCTGGGTGAAACGCTAGTGTGGACACAGATCATTTTCATTCTAAAACGCCGTTTTAAAACTAAAATGTACTAGTGTAAACAGGGCCTCCAACATAATAATTCAATTCGGAATTATGAATAGTTGTATTCTGATGTCATCACTTTACTATGCATTAACAACCAGGACCAATTTAAAGTCTGTTAAAGTCCAACGTTCAAAGTCTATACAAAACTTAGCATTTTAACCAACAGTAGACCTACACATAGGCCTAATATTATTGTTGCTTTACCATATGTTTGAGAATTATCACTAATAACAACCTTCTCATATTAACCTCTATTTTACATCTAGAGAATCGTGAGAAAATCATGATCTTGATTTTAAGCCAAAAAACATAAAATCGTGAATCTCATTTTAGCCAGAAACTACAAACTGGTATAAAAAATATCTAAAATGACATTAAGATATCTTTAATACTTCTTGAGTTACAAGCATGCAAGCTTTGGGACAAAGTACATATAGTGTGCTTTTTGTCTATCACCATTGGCACATATTGCAACAATTTGCAGATTGCTAAGTAAAAATAATCTACTAGACAAATCTGTGTAAAAATAACAATGGTGCTTGTTAAAATTATTTTAACCCTCCTGTAATTTGGCACCAATTATCTGATGATAATTGTCATTTTGACCCCCTCTGCAAAACATAGTAAATAAATATTCAAATATATAAATATATATATTCACCATGACTTTTGATTTTGTGGCTTTCATCTATCTTTGTTTCTTTCTATCTAAAATATTACCAAAATCTCAAATCTGAGCCAGAGAACTGACACACAAGATATAGAAAGAAAAACATCAATGTGCGGCTGTGTGCACATCTAGGAAAATCTTTAAAGCAGGCGCTCGATCAAGCCGAACTTTTTTTTTGACTTTTTCTATTGAAACACAACATCTCTATACAAATACAAATATATCCATAACTTGGTCATTATTAACTTCATCATACCTTTTTGCGGAGCTTCCCTCGGATGTGGCAGAGCCGTTTGACACCATCAAAGCACATGGCCTCAAGCCGTCCATTTCCCAGCATCTTTATCACCTGAGCATATTCTAGCACAAGACATGGGGAATTGTTGGAGGACTGAAACTTCTGAATATGTGAAAATACAAGAGTATGTGAAATGATAGTACTGTTTAAAGTGAATTGTTCTATATTCTATTTTTCACATGATTCTTCAGTTAAAGTGACGAATCAGTGTTTAGAAAACATTTATTGTTATTATTCATGCGATCGTCCCATTATAAAACCTATTTATAAATAATATTGGATTAAATAAATCATAATGAGTTTTTCCAGGAATATTTGATGAAATAGCTATTTTGTAAAAACTTCAGATCTATAGATCAGGATTTGGAAACAGCCAAGAAAGGTGTAAAATTGCATAAAAATTATGCAGAAAATAAAAAATATATTTATTTGCATTTATATACAGTTGAAGTCAGAATTATTAGCCCCCCTGAATTATTAGACCCCCTGTTTATTTTTTCCCCAATTTCTGTTTAACAGAAAGAATCTCAACACATTTCTAAACATAATAGTTTTATTAACTCATTTCTAATAACTGATTTATTTTATCTTTGTCATGATGACAGTAAATAATATTTGACTAGATATTTTTCAAGACACTTCTATACAGCTTAAAGTGACATTTAAAGGCTTAACTAGGTTAATTAGGTTAAGTAGGCAGGTTAGGGTAATTAGGCAAGTTATTGTATAATGATGGTTTGTTCTGTAGACTATCGAAAAAAAAATTAGCTTAAAGGGGCTAATAATTTTGACCTTAAAATGGCTTTTTAAAAAAATGTAAAAACGCTTTTATTCTAGCCAAAATACACCAAACAAGACTTTTTCCAGAAGAAAAAAATATTATCAGACATACTGTGAAAAATTTCTTGCTCTGTTAAACATCATTTGGGAAATATTTTAAAAAGATTAAAAAAAATCAAAGGGGGGCGAATAATTCGGACTTTAACTGTACATTTGTGATTTTAAATGTTATGCCACATGAAATATACTTACCCTGGCCATCCTCCTTGAAAACCAGCTCTCTCTTTTCTGACTCGTTCTCATTCTTACCACGTCGCCGATTCTTACCTCCTTTACCTGAAGACAACAAACAGAGATTCTGAATTATTTAGCAGTTCATCATACTTCATAACAATAAGATAAAGTATTGGGGTTTTTTGTCCTACTGTCTCAATTCTCTTTCTTATCCTTGTTAACACCAGTCAACAAAATCACTCAAAAAACATTATCTTTAAAGCTTACAGACATTACTGTAACTCTACAACACAACATCGTGTAATAATACATAATTAAAAACACTAGTACACTCATAAAACAATCAAATTCTTCATAAGAACAATGCATTGTGCAGTGGTCTATTTTTTCTCTTGTATCATATAAACTACAAACACACTATAAAACTAATTTTTCAGAATATTTCTGTCCTGGTAAAAGTGCATTACATAAAATGCATTTGTACATTTCAGTTAATTCCAACATTTTGTAAGAAATACATAATGCCACTTTTTTATTTTACAATTTTCATACAAAATTATAAAAAAATTTTCATTCAATATTACATTACAAATTATATTACATTTATAATTATAAAAAGTAAATGTAACATTTTAAAATCACATCTGCATATACACCATACTACGTTTATAAAGGCATCATTTTAGTTAGCTTTTTCAACAGTTCATAAAACAAAAAAATATTACTAAAACATTGGGTGATGCGAGTGGCAACAAATATTTATAACATGTTGTTCAATTACATCACAGAATCTATTTATAACTTACATATACTACATACAAATCCTGATAGAAAAAAAACAAATAATGCTACTTTCCGCAAATAATAATATCACAGTAAAACGACGTTATCCCGTAAACTCATCTGTCGTGCAGAAGGGCTGGCTGTTATTAAACAACTAATTTCAGTCATTGACTAAAAACAAATTGACTAAGCAAATACAAGAAGCAACAGAACAGAGAGAGTAAACTGCGTAGTTGTGCTCTTATCACTGGCGCTCAACTAGTGGCTTGACTCGGACATGCAGCGAGTACTGTAGGTCAGCAGCGCATGTGAGGAGAGTCGGACTCGCGCTGGTCACGTTGCAGCCAGAGAAAGCTAAGCTAACTCCAGCCCCAATAACAGTGAGGAAAACGTTAATAAATCGGTGAGCATTTTCCCTACCTTTATTCTTTGGCATGTTCGGATTACAGTCACTGCAGTTTCTGCTCACTAATGTCCTAAATCCGAGTCCCTGAATTGAGAAATATAACTTTCGATGGGGAGGCTGTCAAATAACTTGCCTCTTCTTTCTGAGCACTTCCCTCAATAATCTGCGCATGCGCAAAACGATTTACTTGCCAGAAAAACTTTATTTATAATATCAAAAGACGCATTTTAATGGGGTATCTGCACGACATCAAAAAGCTTAGAATGATTTAATTTCTGTCAGTCAGAACTAGGGCTTCCGGTAAAATGCCATCCCATACAAAATCGCCGCGTTTAAGATCTGATTTCTTTAAAAAAAACAGCGATCTTCACTGACACTGCCTGGCTAAGATACGCTATAAAGTGGGTATCAGATCAAACTGAAAGCACTGCATTAAATTATATTTTTCCACGCCATGTCTTTAAAGTATGGAAATTATTTTCACCCCAGTATTTCAAACTTCTGCATTAGCATGCAGCTAATGACGGCGCCTGCGTTTTTCAACGGTCTTTCGTCTTTTTTTACGCTTAAACAACCACATGGATGCTGCAATCTATTTAACTTATTATATTTGAATTACATTACATCTATACTGTAAAAGGAACCTTATGAAATTAAAAATAGTTACATAAAGCTCTCACCGGAAGCTCATCTTTGGCTGGAAAACACTGGCAGTGCATACGAGTTCAAGAGTTTGAGTCATTAAATGAAAAACATCAAAGTGTAATGCAAGATTTGTTTTAATACATGAATAAAAACCTGCTGCCCAAAGCACAAATGTGCTGAAAAATAAAATATATATGGCAAGTGTTATACAGCCAAGAGAGATCACTAGGACATTTCTGCACTGTGATTAATAAAATACAGCAGCAATAATTTATAAAAAAACAGTTGGACTAATCAATGTAAATTCATTCCAGGACAAGAGGACGCACCCGTGACCAGTCCCCTCAAACATGTGGCCTCACATACAAACATACAGAAAACGGTTCATCATCAGGTATAAAAAATAATACATTCTTAATAGTCTTTAAAATCATGATTGGAAAAAAAGATGCTTAATACAGCCTGCATAATTCCCTTTAACAAAAATAATACAAAAAATAGGAGTGTTTTAATCACTTAAGAGTAAGACAGCAGTATATTGGTCATTCCCAGTATTAAAAAACTGCTCTTATAAAGCCATCCCATAAAACTCTATCATATCCATTAAGAAAGATACAGCATAAAAGTGGTCTTGCGTGAGAAGGAAGAAGATTGAAGAATGAGGTCACTATATTGATTGTCTTTTATGCAAATCTAATGCTTTTAAAACACACTTATGACATTTTTTTTTTTTTGGACCATTTGCTCAATTAAAACACTATATTAGCAGAGAATACTTGGTTTGTGACATTCACACTACAATTCTAAGGACATACAACGTTTACTTGCATAGATCTCTTTGATTTCACACAAGTGGTTTCAACACTGTTCAAACACCATCTGAAGTCACACATAGTGGCAGAACTCACTCACAGCGCTTTCTCTTAAGCAGAAAAGCTTGAGAGAGGAATTTCAGCACACGAGGTCTGTTTTAAAGTAAGTGGCAGTTGCGAACATGCCATTGTACATGACATTATCACCGCAATACATCAGTCTCCTGAAGTCCAACAATACATGATTATCTCCACACAGACTGAACAGAAATACTTTTATATAATCCCATATGAAGTACATTTCTAGAGTATTTTCATAAAACAATTGTACATGAATTTAATATTCACCTAAGAGCATTGTATAATATTCTACATGGTCATGAGTGACAAGTACTGAAAAAGATTATTTGTTGCTTTTTTTTTTTTTTTGGTTTGAACTGCAGTTTGGTGATGATGGTAGAATCGCTATGAATCTCTCAATCGTATGTGCCATTTGTAGTTTGTGGCTCAGGTCTGAATGGTCACAGTGCGGTAGAGGTCAGCTTTTTGAGACCACGGCGCTGAGCCAGTGTGGAGCAGCCCACCGGATCCAGGACAGGAGGAACATTTCTGTTCAGGGCTGAATAAGTGGCTGCCATCGCTCCCTGAGATGAAGATAGAGAAAACAGAGGATACAGAAAATTAAGACTCAAAAATAAGCCTTAAAGGGTTAGTTCACCCCAAAATGGTCATTCTGTCATAATTAAATCAACCTTGTGTCATTTTCATTCATTTTGGGAACATGTATTTTGAAAAAAGTCTGTGAGCTTTCTGCATGTCTGTTCACTCTAATACTGTTGCTTTAAATTGTACATAAAGACTTAAAAAAACAACTAAATATATATATATATATATATATACACTCACCGGCCACTTTATTTGGGGTCCAACTGCTTGTTAATGGAAATTTCTAATCAGCCAATCACATGGCAGCAACTCAATGCATTTAGGTCAAGACGATCTGCTGCAGTTTAAACCAAGCATCAGAATGGGGAAGAAAGGTGATTTAAGTGACTTTGAATGTGACATGGTTGTTGGTGCCAGATGGTCTGGTCTGAGTATTTCAGAAACTGCTGATCTACTGGGATTTTCACACACAACCATCTCTAGGGTTTACAGAGAATTGTCCAAAAAAGAAAAAATATCCATTGAGCAGCAGTTCTGTTTGTTGATGCCAGAGGTCAGAGGAGAATGGCCAGACTGGTTCCAGCTGATAGAAAGGCAACAGTAACCCAAATAACCACTCTTTAACAGAGGTATGCAGAAGAGCATCTCTGAATGCACAACACATCCAACCTTGAGGAAGATGGACTACAGCAGCAGAAGACCACACCGGGTCACGTCACAAGATGGCGCAGAGCATGGCCGCCTTGTTGCCAGCTCCCAGCAAACTTCATTGTGTTTTGTATGTTTTACTTGTATTTTTGTTGTTTTTTGTGCTGGATGTACACACTCTTCAAGATGTAGCATGCACTGCACTTTAACAAATCCATACTTAAAACAATACTGCCTACGTATCACTTTCAACATTGCCAATTTTACATTGTCTTGTTTTTTTTTTTGTGAGTATGTTGTTGTATATTGCATTGTCTGCATTTTGCATTGTCTGCATTTTGCACTGTCGTTGTATTTACACTGTCTGTATTTTGCACTCTCTGGAGCCAGCAATTAAGCTTTTCACTCATCATAGCACACGTGCTGCTGATGATGTGACAATAAAAGTGATTTGATTTGATTTCGGGTGTCACTCCTGTCAGCTAAAAACAGGAAACTGAGACTACAATTCACACAGGCTCACCCAAATGGGACAATAGAAGACAGGAAAAAACGTTGCCTGGTCTGATGAGTCTCGATTTCTGCTGCAACATTCCAATGGTAGGGTCAGAATTTGGCGTCAACAACATGAAAGCATGGGTCCATCCTGCCTTGTATCAACAGTTCAGGCTGATGGTGGTGGAGTAAGGGTGTGGGGGATATTTTCTTGGCACACTTTGGGTCCATTAGTATCAATTTAGCATTATGTCAACGCCACAGCCTACCTGAGTATTGTTGCTGACCATGTCCATCCCTTTATGACCACAGTGTACCCATCTTCTGATGGCTACTTCCAGCAGGATGACGCGCCATGTCATAAAGCGCCAATCATCTAAGACTGGTTTCTTAAACATCAAAATTAGTTTACTGTACTCAAATGGGCTCCACAGTCACCAGAAGTCAATCCAATAGAGCACCTTTGGGATGTGGTGGAACGGGAGATTTGCATCAAATATGTGCAGCCGACAAATCTGCAGCAAACATGTGATGCTATCATGTCAATATAGACCTAAATCTGAGGAATATTTCCAGTACCTTGTTAAATCTATGCCACGAAGGATTAAGCCAGTTCTAAAGGCAAAAGTGGGTCCAACCCGGTACTAGTAAGGTGTACCTTAAGTGTATATAGCAATGTCTTCTGGACAGATCACTTTATGAGATGAACAGATTTAGTTGAGCTTCTGTTGTTCACTAATCAGTGTTTATAGATTAATAAAAGCCTAAATTAAATGTGTTACTGATTTAAAGGATATTTTTGGACATTGTATCTTATGAAACATGAATAAATATGCTTTCTATTGATGTATGGACATTATTTGGCTGAGATGCAATCCAGATGAAAATCTGTAATCTGATTGTTAAAAAAAATGTAAATAAATAAATATACTGAGAAAATTAAAGTGATATAAATAAAGTGCTTAGCAATGAATATTAATAAACAAAAAATGTTCACACTTTACAATTGCGTTTCATTAGTTACTATATTGACTAACAAACTAAGCATGAGCAATACTTTAGCCACATACAGTATATTACTGGGCTTTAGGTCTCGGTGTACTACCTGGAGCCAATGCATTTATTTATCATAGTTCAACATTTGGTTATGGAATATTAATATCTAAATTAATGTTTAATGCACCGTTAAGTCATGCTTAAAACAACTAACAATGGACTACTTCATTAAGCAACGTAAACAATTGTTCATTGTTTGTTCATGTTAGTAAATATATAACTAATACAATCTTATTGTAAAGCATTACCACTAAAGTTATTATACATTTATAAACACGAGGAAATTTACAAAATATCTATACTTAAAATTCAAACGATTTTTGCCATAAAAGAAAAATTGATAATTTTAACTAATTTTTAATGCTCATTTTTGGGTGTCCAAACTGTTTAACCATCATAATGCTAAGATAACGATATATTGGGCCTGTTGTGCACACATGGAAGATAATAAAATTAGTCAACCATTTCTAATAATATTAGTTTTACATCTGAGACCTTTATAGCAAAGCAAACCTTCACTAGGTGAGGAGCGTCCTGCCGGTTGAGTTGGTACTTGGGTAACTGGTCCTTGTTGATTATCCATGGATGGCGAAGTACTTGAGCAGCCGTTAATCTCTTATGAGGGTCGACATGCAGCATCTTTGATACGAGGTCCTGTCAGTTTAAAGATGTTAGATTAAATAGAGCATGTGCATTCATCAGATTTTTCATCCACAGCAACGAAGAAAAGAGGAACAAAGTGATTCATTACATTCATTGGGCTAAGAAGTGTGTTAAACAAAAAGAGAGCCTACAACCTTTGCATCGTGTGATACAGAATTCCAGTATCCACCAGTCAAGGAGAATTTGCCACTGCCGATGCGAGCCAGAATCTCTTCCGGTGTATCTTCTGGACCATTTGCAAATGGAGTGAACCTAAAGAAACAAGTATGGGGAGTTAAAAAATGATGATATGTACCAGGAATATACATTTAAAAATACAGGCAGAAAGTATGCATTGACCTGTGCAGTGTGTTATTGTAAAATATGACTTTAAAATATTGCAATAGTAAATAATATCATTGTTTTTACAATTTTTAAATCAAACAAATCCATCCCTGGTGAGCACAGTCAGTTGATTTTTTTAAAAATGAATTTTTAAACTATCAGAAAGCTAAAATGTAGACAAATTCTGACTCGATTTGTATAGTGAGTTACCGTACCCGGTGAGCATGGTATAAAGAAGAACTCCCAGACTCCAGATATCACAAGCTGCATCATAGCCTTGCTTTTTCAGGACCTGAGCAGGTAACACAAACACAAGTCATAATAGTGTAGAAAGTCACTGTATATAATACACTACAATAGACAGATCTATAGAGCCATATAATCTCAGGTACCTCCGGAGCAACAAAGTTAGCAGTGTAGCATGGTGTCATCAGCAGTCCATTTTCTGCTCTAAGTTGTTTAGCAAAACCAAAATCACAGATCCTGATAGATTCTGGGTTTCCAGATTCATCCACATACAGTATATTGCTGGGCTTTAGGTCTCTGTGTACTACCTGGAGCCAAACAGTATAATCAATCAATAATAAATCTTATTTCTTCATTCATTTAGGTTTTAATCAGCAGCATTGGCTACATTCATGAAAACATTGATAATAAATATTCAATGGATCATTTACAAAACGTAATTTCTTAATAAATAAGCACTATACAAAAAAAAAAAAAACCCATTCAGATAACAATACTAATAAAATGTCAGAATTTAATTATATGATCCCATAATTTCAATTTAGCCAGTGGCAAACCTTATATAACAAAAAAAAAAAAAAAAAATCGGTAACACTTTATAATAACTACACACTATGAATCATTTACTAAGCATTATCATCTAGTGAATTCATAATTTGTTAAGCATTTACTCTACATTAATAAGCGTTAGTTAACAGTTTATAACTGCAATCACAAATGCTCTATTCTTGACCTACAACCACATTTATAATGTGCTTAATAATTGTACTTTCATACTTTGTTAATGATTTATTTTTCATTTCTAAATTACGTATTGCATTATTTACAAACCATTTGTATTTAAGAGTAGTTAGTGGTTTTTAAGATCATTCAGAATGAGTTAGTAAATGATTAACAAACTATTGAAATCAACGTTTATATATCTTATTATTCAGGCATATAGTAATGGTTACTATGTATGTTAATAAATGCTTTATTAACTCAACTTCCTCCAGTTTTGTGACCTAATCTAAAGTGAGGACTATTTATGCTTTATAAATTCTTTATAAATGACAACTAAAGGCTCAGTATCAAATAAACAGTAATCTTTGCAATCTTATCTAAAAAGTAAAACTACTGTAAAGTTTAAACATTGCAGAATAACAGGAGTGTCAAAAAACAACAAAACTGGATAAAACAACAATATAATAATTTAACAATATAATAAGATGCAATGTTTAAACTGCACAGTAATTTTATTTTAGATAAGGTTGTAAACATTCATTTTTCATTTGAAGTACAGTTTCATTTGTATCTTCAATCAAATAGGTATGAATAATGTTTTTTATGTTCTTTTTTCCTGTTTAGAATTTAATTGACCCTTTAATTGTCATTTATAAGGGATTTATAAAGCATAAATAGTCCTCACTTTAGATTAGGTCACAAAACTGGATAAAGTTGAGTTAATAAAGCATTTAGTAACATACAAATGAACTAATAGTATATGCCTGAATAATAAGAATTATAAATGTTACTTTCAATAGTTTATTAATCATTTACTAACTCATTCTGAATGACCTTAAAAAACCACCAACTATGGTTAAATCACTGGTTTGTAAATAATGCAAAACTTAATTTAGTAATGAAAAATAAATCATTAACAAAGTATAAAAGTACAATTATTAAGCACATTATAAATGTGGTTGTAAGTCAGGAATAGACCATTTGTAACTGCAGTTATAAACTGTTTACTAACATTTATTAATGTGAGTTAATGCTTAACAGATAATGAATTCACTGTTTGCTAATGCTTAATAAACGGTTCATAGTGTGTAGTTATTATAAAGTGTTACCAAAAAATCTTATATTTACAGCAAATCTTATAGAACTATATACAAAGTTTCAGAGTGTTGTGAAAGTGATTTTAATCCATGATAAGTGTTCTTACCCCTTGGGCATGCAGATATTCAACAGTCTTTGTAATGGTGTAGAGGACAGCGCTGGCTTCTCTCTCAGAGAAAAACTTTTGTCGGAGGATTTTATCCAGTAGTTCTCCACCTTTCATCAACTCTGTGACCAGGTAGACTGAACGCCCATCATCAAAGACCTAATAATCCCAAACAGACTCAGAATAGAAGCAAACAACACCTGAGACTCACACAGTTATGGTCTGCTACAGAACAAATGTCACTCACGTCCTTCAGGGTGATGATGTTGGGATGTTGTCCGTACCGCAGCAGGATCTCAACCTCCTCTGTTGGATCTCTTCTCTCCTTTTTAATGATCTGCAATCCAATCAGAACTATTGAGACGTCGCTAAAGATAGTAATACAATTCTTATAAATATATACATATTTTAATATTTTATTTGGAAAAAGTACTGCATTTATTTAATCTAAGATGTCACATAAGCACCAGAAAATGACAAATATAAGCATCACGAAAATTAAATTTACTTTATAACAAAAGAAACGTCACCGAGTTTGGACACTTAAATCATATCGCAATATAGACTAGAGACTATTGACTAGATTGTGTTAAAGTTGGTTTTATATTTGCACATTAGATCAGTGACAACTTGTGACATGCTCCCTTATTTTGTTTACCATGGTTCTTTGAATATTCGGCCTGAAATCACATGCAAGTATGACTTGAAAACAACATTAGCACTATTTATTTGACTGTGAACAATGTTGTACTTTGATAGTCATTGACTGCTAATGTGATTTCACCATTTAGAATTTGCAAACAATATTTTTGTGAAATTATATTATTAAAGAGAAAATCAGTCCAATTTTACCCTAATAATGACTAGAGAATATAGAATTAAGACTATATAATTATTAATGCATTAACTATGAAAAATATTACACAGTTATAAACTCAAATATAATATAAACATACATTTTTCTGTTTACAATATTAAAAATAGATATTTTTAAATTATTAAAAGGAATATTGCCATATTACTGCTTTAATGAATTTGTTAGGTACACTATGATTATTAAAATTGATATGTGGAATTGCACATTAAGTAAAGAAAAAAAATCATAAAAATAACACATAGAAAAACATTTATTA
This sequence comes from Danio kyathit, assembly GCA_903798195.1. Classification (NCBI taxonomy): domain Eukaryota; kingdom Metazoa; phylum Chordata; class Actinopteri; order Cypriniformes; family Danionidae; genus Danio; species Danio kyathit. The sequence goes on from LR812523.1 coordinate 29,627,746, forward strand.
AGGCAATTAAAATTAACTTTAGGTCATAGTTTCATTATTTCAATTAATACGGCTTTATATTTGATAACGGATATTAATTTAACAATTAAAAGGAGAAAGAATCCAGAAAAAAAAATTAACTGGAAGGAATAAATCCAGAAACCAAAAAAATTTAAATGGATTTCAAAGGGCACAATCACAGCTTCTACACAAAAATCAAGCAGCACAACTATTTTCAAAACAAAAGTCTCTTCTTCAAAGTATCTTCTTAGACAAAGTATCTTGTCCAAACTTTTAAACGTATCAAAAACTGGTCAATATTATATTAAGCAACTCTTTTCTGCAACTGACAAACTATTCAGAACTAATAATGCACCTCTCTATAAAACTGTAAGAAACACTTCTCTACAATCAGACTGAATGGTTTTTAATTACAGTCAGGTAGGGTTCCAGTTTTAGATTCACATGATCCTGGTACAGAGTGGCACGATTACAACCATTCTCACCCTGAATTCTTGGTTAGACAGCTGTGCCAAGTCGTGCTGGCGGTGTGTGCGTGTGCATGCGTGCGTGCGAGCGAGAGAGAGAGCGAGAGCGAGAGAGAGAGACATTGCCACTATGTTGCCTGGACACCAGTTTCTCCATAGATGGCTAAACAGAGGCACGTTATTTCTTTTTCTGTTATTGAAGTCCCCCCAAAATACAGAAATAAACAAAAACATGAAAAGAAAGAGAACCTCTTCGCTCTCAAGAGCCTATTAATTGGATAGTTCGTACACAAATTAAAATTCTGTCATCATTTATTCAACCCTTACCAGTTCCAAAACAGTGTTTTTATTCTGTTAGACACAAAAGATCACTTGAAAAATGTTGATTTCCATCGACTTCCATGGTTTTTTTTTCCCCTACTATGCAAGCTGATGTGTACCAGCAACCAGCATTCTTTAAAATACATTCTTTTGTGTTTAACGGAATAAAGAAGCTTAAAGTTTAGGTTTAGAGTAAAAAAAAATAAAATAAAAAAAAGAGTAAACAAAGAGGTAATTTTCATTTTTGGATGAACCATCCCTTTAATGCTTCAATAGCACAGATAATGAGGAATGCCTTTACCTTAACAGCATAGTCCATTCCTGTGCTCTTTTGCACACATCGCTTGCAGACGGAATAGGAGCCTACACCGATGTCCTCTTTAACTTCGTATGCATCTGTGAACTGAAGCGTGCTCCGGTGGGACTGCTACAACAGACAGACATGCACTTAATTCCCCTTCGGTTCTGATGTTTTAGGTCTTTGAGAAGTAAAGTGTGCGAGTAGTGCAAGTTTACCTGGAGTATGCTGCTCATGTTGATGTTACTCTGAATGGGTGGCTGGCTCTCTTCTTCTACTCCCGTAGCAACAAAACTAAATCCTCTGAAGAGCTGATGGGCATTGGCACTTGGAGGGACACCAGGAGAGTCTGGGAAGAAAAATTAAGGTAAAAGTACAATTCGAATGTTGTGATTGGAAATGCATCTGTTGTTGGGAAGGAGAATGTTTGCATGACTAACCTCGTGGGGTTTTGGCAGTGAATTCAGAGTCAAAGTAGAAAGTGTCATCTGGCTTCTTGATGGCTGGCTTGAAGGGAGGAGGCACTTCTTTTCTGAATAATTTCTACAAAGGTGGAAAAAATACTAATTAAAATATATTTATTATTAAAATAATAAATGCATTACAATTAGGTATACATAGATATTATAATTCTGGTTAAATATATATATTTTAATGCATGTATGGAGTTCTACACAATTCTATTTAAATAATAATAATAATAATAATCATAATAATACAAAAGGGCAACATGGTTGCGCAGTGGTTAGCACCGTCGCCTCGAGCCTCGGCTCGGTCAGTTGGAATTTCTGTGTGGAGTGCTCCGGTTTCCCCCACAAGTCCAAAGACATGTGCTATAGGTGAATTGGGTAAGCTAAATTGTCTGTAGTGTATGTGTGTGAATGTGAGGGTGTATGGGTGTTTCCCAGTACTGAGTTGAGGTTAGAAGGGCATCCGTTGCATAAAACATATGCTGGATAAGTTGGCAGTTTATTCCCCTGTAGCAACCCCTGATGAATAAAGGGACTAAGCCGAACAGAAAATGATTAAATAATAAAAATAAAAAATAAATAAAATTAACTTGTAAAAATCCTACATGATACTGGCAAAATTAATTAATGTGTGATATTCTTGTTGGAGTATTCAGATAATGATATTTTATATTAATTATTAATTTTTTTTTATCATATATTTATGTAAAAATTATACTAAAATAAACATGTAATAGATATTTTCTGATGCAATTAAATGTAATTCAGGCTTAAAAAAAACTATGTCAAGGTGCAAACATTTAGACTTTAAAGCCCTCTTAATGACTGCAAACCTCAGCTAATATTCTAACTTTGCCATTTTCCTTCCTTTTCTCCACTCCCCATCATTCGTATTTATTTTTAACTCCCTTATTTTCAATTTCTCATGCAGTCCAAGTCTAAATGCATCTTCATTTTGGAAAAAAAACATGCATGTGCTCTTTTATTTTTATTTCTAAAGCCAATGATGATTTTGAAAGACAATATGCAGGGTTTGTTAAACTTGCAATTACAACTGTCACAAGCATATGACTGACAGATAAACAGTGCACTTTTAGCTTCAACCTGTGATTCATTTATTATTATCCTTAGGGAAAAAAAATAAATAAACTTACATTCCAGTCAATTCTGGTAAAGAAAGAATGTCTTTTGATTCCTTCTACTCCATCAGGTCCAGCTCCTGAACATTCAGCAATGAACAGACTGACATTTACCAAATGTCCTCAGCACAAACAAACTTCTCTTTGAAGCTAATTAAATAATGAGCTGTCTCACCCAAGCGATTGCCAGGATTCCTCTTGAACAGATTGCGGAGCAGAGACTGGGCTTCAGGGCTGAGGAACTGAGGCATGCCCAGCTTTGCCCTGAAGGCACAAAAACCAACGTCAGTACAAAGACTCCCTTATAAAAATCAGTGTTGAGGAAATAAGCCTCACTTTAAGATCATCGTCATGGTCTCCTTTCGGTCTTTCCCTTGGAATGGAAGTGCTCCAGTCAGCATTTCAAACTGAGGTAACAGAAATGCATCATAATTAGCCCACAGTGACTCAAATATTATTTCTGACTTTGGTACATCTGAAACCAAACCCTCTCACCATTAGCACACCATAAGACCACCAGTCGGCACTCTGGGTGTGACCTCTGCGGTTGACAACTTCTGGAGCCATATATTCCACCGTACCACAAAATGAATATGCCTTGTTCTCATGGTCAATAGACTCTTTACTCAAACCAAAATCTATGTAACACACACAGACATACCAAATCTAAGACATACTAACACATTTATCATTGCAAGACTCACTAAATGCTCAAAAAACAGGTATAACATTGATCTTTTATTATTTATGACCCAAATTCATCCATTATAATAAAAGCAATATGTTCTCTTGGATAAATAAAGCACACATATACCTGTAAGTTTGATGTGTCCATCATCATCCAAGAGAATACTGTAAGAAATCAAGAAATTGAGTACACTCATTAAAATGTGCACTGCATTGGTTTTCTAATTTCTATTGTATATGGTGATAGATAAAATAGGTTTTACAAGAAAATGTGTAGTGGTTACTGTGCAGTTTGCTGCTGTACTTTGAGCTGGGCCACCTCACATTGCATGTAATATATGGGTGAGAAACTCACTTTTCTGGTTTGAGATCTCTGTAGATGATTCCCAGTCCATGTAAATGGTCCAGTGCCAGAGCCAGCTCTGCTAGGTAAAACTTAACATCCTCCTCTGTAAACATCACCTACAAGAGAGTGGTAGAACGTTTAGATATTCTTACAGCATTTCCTTATGTTTAATGATTTAAAGCTCATTTAAATATTTACATCTCTAAAATGAGATTAAGAAATACACTACAGTTCAGATGTAATTTTCAGAGAAATTACTACTTTTTTCAGGAAAGGCACATTAAATTAATCAAAATGACAATACTGATAAAAAAAAAACATTTTTTCAAGCAAATGCAAAAATATCAGATATTACAAAAACAAATTCAACTATGATAAAAAGACATGCTTAAAAACGGTACTAAATCAACAAGATTGTCATGTTTTTAGAATGGCTTGTATTATTAGTAACACTTTTTCACAGCATTGAGTAATGGCTGCTGAAAAATGTATATTACACTCAATTTCACAATCTTACTGCAATTTCTGCTCCTGTACATGTGATTAAATAATGCAGCCTGGGATACTTTAAGAACTCTAAAAAAACAGTTGTGCAAATGGTAGGTTTATCGGTTCTTAGAACCAAAACTCACCTCTTTAGACAGCCGAGTGAAGAGATCTCCTCCTCTGAGGAAGTCCAGTATCAGATAGAGTTTACCTTCTGTCTGAAATGCTGAAAAATCAAAAATTCCAAATCTGTATCAAGGGTAGTAAACATTATTATCCAAGGCCTTGTTTGCACCTTGTGGTAAAATGAACTTTTAATTAATTAAGTTAATACAGCCTAAAGACTCAATTGTTTTTATAAATTATGGCATGTGTTATTGAAGCCCACTAGCCATACAGCTTTTAAACTTGCTGATTTTTTCTCCAAACATATAGTTTCAGGTGCCAATGTTATTGTGAACACAAAGAAAGTTGTTTGGAAGCATGTCAATAACCAAACAGATCTTTCCACCTACTCACTCCCATAGTATTTATTTTTCCAACTATGGCAGTAAATGTGTGTCGAGATCTGTTTGATCGCTGACGTTCTTCCAAATATCTTCCTTTGTGATCAGCAAAAAAAACAAAATGTTTATGGGTTTGGAACAATATATATGGGAGGGCAAACTATCCCTTTAATATCAAGTGTAAACAAACTGGGCGAGGCAATGGAAACATAACATTTTTAACAAACAAACGAATACAATTAATAAGCAGTTAGATAGCAAGTTTAAATTAAAGTTCAACAAAAGTACCATGAAGTGTAAGAATCTGTTCAGTGACAAGATGTTAAACACTCACCATAGTGCAGTTTAACAATAAATGGATGGTTGACCTCAACTAGGATGTCCCTCTCCATTTTTGTACGCACTCGATCTCGCACTGAAACCACACACCAGATTATAAACGAACATTAATACACTTAAATTTCCTTTAACCATGTGTGTGCATTCAACAGGGTTTCTACCGGTTTCACCAAGTTAAATTTAAGACTTTAAGACTTTTAAGACCATTATGTATGAAATTTTAGACTTATACAAGGCTAAATGCTAATGATTGATGATAAGATTATTAATTTAATACTGTACATTTAATAACCATAATTGTTTGAATATTTTTTATTAAATTTCAAATATAACCATAACCCTTACCAAATAGAACAAAACGTAGCTGTTAATTACTTCAGTCTACAATAATAATAATAATAAATTAATAATAAAAAAATGTAAGTCAGGCAGTAAATAAATGGAGAACCCTAAAGCAAATGTTACTGTGAGGAAAGTAATTAAATGCTATTTTTAAAATAAAAGGTTTTAATGAGATGGATTGTTGGTGATTGTATGGGTGTTAATGGCCAGATTGGGTAGCAATACATGAACAAAGGAAAATTAAGACCTGTAAAAAAAGATTTAAGACCTACAACACAATATTTCAGAAGATTTATGACTTTTTAAGGCCTAAAATTTACCTTTTAACATTTAAGACATTTTAAGACTTTGTAAGACCCCGCGGATACCCTGTTCAATGATGACAGCAATACACACCTTTCAATGTAGCTTTCTTTAGCACTTTCATAGCATAGAGTTGTCCTGCATCGGGCCCAGAGATCTTCTTGACAAGAAACACCTGTACAAATCCAAACCATTAGAAATTGAAGCCAATGTGACAATGCTTAATGAAACAAACAATTTCCAGTAGTTCTCCTCATATCTGAGCAGTTTATCTAACCTTGCCAAAAGAGCCCTGACCCAGCACTTTGCGGAGCTCAAACTGCCGTGCGTCTGCCTTCTCTGAGCCCTCTTTGACATGATGAGTGATGCTGATTTCCTTCACCGAGCCCTCATCCTATGAAGGAGACAGAAAAGATATCAGGATGATTGTGTCAAACGTGATTAAACACCAAACACACATCTCAGTTCTCTTGCTTGGTACTGTTAGAAACACATTAATGACAGCAGTGTAAAACAACAACAACAACAACACTGAAATCAAAGGTCAGAAAACACCAACATCACTTCATCACCTCAATACAAACTCATGCCCAAAAAGTTACTGACAGTCAGGCAAACACACACACACACACCCACACAATGATAAGATGTTAAAGAGAAGCCTGAATGGCTGGTGTCTCTGCAGAGGAGCGATGTGTCAAAGCCTGTGGAAGAAGAGAGACAATAAACACCACAAACAAGCAGCGCAGGTTTCAATCTTGGCCCATCCGACTGACATACAAAACACCCTCAAATAAGCAGAAGAAGAGATTATGAAAGGCAGAAACACTGACACAGAGAGAGATGCTGTCAGGATCATCCAACTCTGGATGCTAAAATGCTAATTAGTGGTAAAATGGGTTAGTCGGAGATGAACGCCTGCATTCTCATTCAAATGGGTTTTTTTTTTTTTTTATCTCTGCTTCTTCCCCTCTCTCTTATCCTATTATCTCGGCCTATCCCCCATTTCTTTTATTCTTAACTTATGAAAAATAGATTGGTAGTAACTTTTAACAATAAATTGCACATAAACCAGTCTGCTATGTTAATATTAATGAGAAGAAATGGTGAATGATATCTGGTAGGGTTGGGCAATGTCAACCAATTTGGCATCATTCGATGTCTAATGTGAAACATCACGATGGACGATGGCATCGTCGTAGGCAGCAGCGAATTAATTATTTATGAATAATTAATTTATTCATAACAAATTAATTATTTGTAGCCTACCGTTTCAACTACCTGACCCGCATGGTCTTTGTTTTACCTATAACCAAATCATAAATAAATACAGATAAGTTACACACAAATTACCACCTGTGAATCACTTTTCCACGGGAAAAGGTGGTATAAAAGGTGCACAACCAACAGGAACCAATCAACAGTATCTGAGGTTTTCGCTAAAATTACTAAGTACAAGAGTGAAAGCGATAGATTGAGGCAGTGGACTGACACTGCGACACATTACCTGATAGACTCAAAAGACAGAAGAGTCGTTAGATAGAGACAAGATTAATTAAATGTCAAGTTTAACAACTATAGTGAGACGGGATCCAGCGGTACATCCTTGATAAACTGTCCGACATGCCTGGAGCTCAGACGTGCATGTATGCTGCAGCGCATGCCTGTGTGTGTGTGTGTGGTCACGTGATGTGTGTTTTCAGCGGTATAGTGTGGAAGGAGGGCTTTTGTGTGAACATGGATCATTTTCACTCTAAAATGCCATATTAAAACTAAGACATATTAGTGTAAACGGGGCCTACGTATTTATTTTTCGCGAGCGGGGCGGAGGATCGCATTGCCGGCTCAGCATTGGGATGTCAATCGACATCGGCAATATGGGATTTTTAAATGACCACAGAGAGTCAGAACCTCGGTTTAACGTCTCCTCCGAAAGACAGTGCTCACTGACAGTATAGTGTACCCTTCACTTTACTGGGGCATTAGGACACACAGGTTGAGCCCCCCTGCTGGCCTCACTAACACCACTTTTAACAGCAATATAGTTTTCCCATGTGGTTTCCATCCAGGTGCTGACCAGGCTCAGCCCTGCATAGCTTCAGTGATTAACCGGTCTTGGGCTGCAGGGTGATATGGCTGTGGCATAGGTCAGAAATTAGGGCTGCATGATATTGGAAAAATCTGACATTGCGATATTTTGTTTTTCTGCAATATTTCATATATATATATATATATAGAGAGAGATATGAGTACAATTTCACCAGAATAGCTCCATTTGGAAAGAATTTAGATTGACTAGGTTGATTTTGTAAGGGTGTGAATGATGTATCAATAAACAAATAATATCATAAACAATTAAACAAGCTAAAATTATTAAAATAAAGCATAAAAAACAGAAAGAAAAAAAACAAACAAACAGTGCATCATGGTTTTCTGTATAGTCAATCCGTATTCAGCTACAGAAATGGAATAATAAAATGTAAAAACACTTTATAGTCTTCACTGTATTAATAATTCAGTAAAATTATTCTTCATTAAAGCTACAAATGTACATTTTTGTGCCTGAATGCTTTACACTCTCTTGAAATACCTTTAAAAACACATGCAAATGATAATGTTTCACTTTGTTATGGATATACTTTGCAATGACTCCATAATGCCGAGTTCAGACTGCACGATTTTTCAAAGTAGTCGTGTCACAGATGTTTTCACACTGCATGACTATCTGGGCTAGAGTGTAGTCTCTGCTGTGTTTATATTGCAAGATGTATCGGCAAAAGGGGTTTACACTGCATAAATTTACAACTTTGTCTCAGTCCGCAAACTACAATCTGGAAAGTCCGCAAGTCCAGATATTTAGCATGCCAGATAGCTGACAGGTTTCAGCGACTCATCTGCGATTCACTCAGATGGTGTCTTGGATAATTCACACAGTGTGATTGTCACTCACGTGAATGAGCACCGATTAGACTGTGATTTCAGGCATTTGTCGGCTAAAATCATGCAGTCTGAACTCAGCATAAATCTCATGTATTGTCAACTGTTGTTGATCAACTATAATCCCAACTCAACATTGCATATCCTGCGATGTGATTATTGTGGACACACACATTGCGATATCGATGCACAATTGATATATTGTTCTACCCTGTTAGAAATTATGAAAAGAAAGCAGTGGGACAAAAACATGCGTTTGTGCACTGGCAAAGCAATAATTTCAAGTAAATGAAATATTTGCTGTATGTATTCATAATCAAAATCATTTCAGAGCCAATTTCTTTCAGCAAGCACAGTCTTTTTATCCTTTTGCCTTGCCCGTGTTTTTTGGGAGACTGCGTACTTCATTATTAATCAATGCTTCCCTCCTGACCTGCTTTCACTAGCAGCTCGAGCTGTTAGAATAGTTAAAAGCTCATCAAATGACTGACAGTGTCAACAGTAATACAAGGATGTTTTAATAAGCAAATTCATAAAGTGCTAAAGGATATATAGACATCAGTGGTTTATACATCATGCACTTTAGCATGAATGACACCGTATTTACCAATCAGCATAAAGAAACAGAATTATACATTTAAAATTTTGCTTCAGACAAATTTACACTAAAGGTGGAACAGAAGTACCTGCCATCCTGTGGACTTTAGGATTGTTTAATGTTGCTTAGGAGGTGACGAATGCATTTGCTAAGGAGAGTCAGAGAATGCCAAATTTTTTGCCTGGCTTTTATGCAGCATTGCGTCTTCACAGACATAGAGAAGACTTAACTTGATGTAGAGACACGTCAGGTAAAGGGTTCCGAAACACCAAAACACATTTATTGAGATGTTGACAGTCATATACGTGTCCCACGTTGCTAAAAACACTATCAGGACAGATATACTTCACAAAAAAAGTGAAAATTGGTTGTTTTTGCAATGTTCAGAGCAAATTTGTTCCTCCGGTTTAAAAATAAAATTTGAAGCTGCGCCACGGAGATAAGATCATTGTGTAAGTTCCAGTGTGGAGATTGGCTGTCTGTTTCGGCCGGTACAAAGTGACGTCATTGAGTTTTCAGCACATCTGTTCATTAATTTATGAGAAAGCCTTGGTTCGAACCAATCAGCCACCTCTATTGTGAATGAGATGCAACTTCATTAATATGCATGTATAGCTTTGAAGACTCCTTTTACCTGTTACAGTGTTCAGAGAGACGCCACGTTGTGTTGCCAACCATAATTAAAACAAGTAGTAGTAGAAGAACTGTTCAGAGACATGGGTCATCAGTGTTGCATTTATAAGTGTGCCGCAACAAAGGTTTTGTTTCCATTTACCCGCGATGAGAGCACAGCTTGTGTGTAGACCTACATGTGTGGATTACAGTGCACGGCTAACACACGACAAAAGTATGTTTTTAAGGAACATTTTTCACCCGAGAGCTTTTCGAAACTGGAAATGGTGAAAAAAAAAGATGCTGTTCCAGTTCGTGTTGATTGTTCGGTCTTTACGGATTTGGTAAGTGTGTGATCAGTGTTCCTTGTTTATGTTTATTCAGATGGCAAAGATAGTTAGTATCTTCAGCAGTACTCTTTCAGTTTTTAAAGACATACCTTAGTCAAAATGATTTAGTTACTAAGTTTACAGTAATGTCACTACAATATTATGGACTGAAAGTCCTCCACTTCCACACAGCTCTCAGATCTGCTGTAAATGCTTCTCTCCGAATCACAGTCTATCTCCCCTACATCTGTGTTGCCGCTGTGAAAATCAAAATCAGAAAATGTGCACGTAATGAAACTCCCTTTTTCAAGCAAACCCTTCCCTTTTTCAACACTCGACACACTCAACTAAACGAAGCTGGACTCACCCACTTTCCTGACTTTTTGCAAACTAGAGGTGTGAAAACACCGTGCTGAGATGGGGTAGGTTCATGGCCTTTCATGGCCCTTTAATAATTAAAGGAATACCTGTTGATGTGCATCACTGTATACGAGACAGAAATAAATGTTTGTTCTTTGTACAATAAATTACTTTTAAGTGAGTCATATTCAGTTGTAAGTAGGGATGCAACGATTATAGATTTTGGTTGTAAGATTATAGTCTGAGGAATAATTACAGTTTCACGGTTACCACGATTATTATGCATTCATTAATTTCAAAACACTACTAGTTTAGAAAAACACATGAAAACTCCTTAATATTTAAAGTGTTATTTATTGCTGCTCAGTAACCAATTAATACAGCACAAAATAATAATTAAAAAAGCACACCATAGCCCATTTCTCTTTGAACTTTTAAACATAGGAACAAATTTTACACTGAACATAAATGACAAATCAATGAATAAATAAAGTATTTGTGTAATGTAAATCTAAGCAACATATTAGCTAAATATTTCCCGTTTAAAGAGAACAAATGTTACAACCAGTAAACAATTCTTACAACTAGGTGCGCCTGGATTGAGTGAGCACATCGCAGCCAATATGCATGCAAGCTGTGCGCCTCCAATGGAAATAACAAACTTGCGCGTACAAAAGAGAGGATATGTGAACGGCACTTAGTGAAGAGCCTCAGCCATAGTTAAAATCCAACTTTAATCCAGTGCGTGCTTATTAGCCTCGGTGTACAAGCTTGGAACAGTTTTCTTCCGTGCAGAAACACGGTGTTAAGAAGCCTTTTACGATTAATTATCCGCAACGAATTAAAATCGCGATTAATAGTGAAATCAGTTAATCATTGCATCCTTAGTTGTAAGTCTCACATTTCTTACAATACTTCCATAAATACAACAAACCATTTGTACATTTAAATGCAAAAAAAAAATCAATCAAAATCAACAATGGGGCCTTGTAGAGGTTTTGGAACAGATGGTGTGACTAAGGGGGCTGAACTTTTTGGAGAACCAAGCTGAAGTGTGATCGAGGATGATGACTGAGGGACACCTCACAACAGGAACAGGAAGTGAGCGTGGGTGTTACACACACTACATCAAAAACATGACTCTCGACAGTCTTCCTTCCCACACACACACACACACACACACACACACACACACACACACACACACAATAGGATGAGCCTAAAAATACACTGTTCAAAGGATTCAGGACAGTACATTTTTATCCAGTAAAAAAAGTTAACTTTTTTTTTTTTTTTTTTTTACATAAAATGTATCAAGTCACTTGAAAGAATCAAATTGTTATTTAAAATCTGTATTTAATGACGCTAATCATGCTAATTGTTTATTTTATCAAATAATCCTAAAAACAAAATATCCACCAAAATACATTGATGAACAAAAGTGTTCTTTAAGTCACTGAATTGTCACATTAATATGATTTCTGGAAGATCATTAAATTGTAATAATGTTTCATAAAGTCATCATTTACAGCATTTTGAGCTATTAAAAGCAGCCTATGGAGACAATCTGCCCCATGAGTTTTAAAAAAAAAAACATTTTGCTGGCTTTGTGGAAAATTAAGCTCTGCTTAATGTGAATGCTGAACATCCTCTTTTCCTACTGGCTGTTTGCCATGTCACTCATCCAACAGGAAACCAATAAAACCAGGCTATCCTCTGATACAGGAAACGTGATGATAAAAGCTCACTAGCTTGCATAGGAAACATATCTTTAAACTGAATGATAGTAGGGCTTTACAGTAGATCAAATTGTCTTCATGATGTGACCAAACAGCTTGTCTGATAACCTATGGACCATCAGCATTAATTATGACAGATATATTCTGCATACTACACAAACTCAAACAAAATACACACAACTGCTCACCAGATGACATTAATCGCTCTATTCGGATAGAATTAATTAATTTAGATTGAGCGGGAGCATTCTGTAGGGGAGTGAATAATGGTTTCAAAATAAAAATGAAATATTAATCTAATTAAATTAAGAGTGCTTTTTGGTTTCCTGAAAATTCAGTCAATATTTAAATACAGAAATTTTAAAATCAAATGTAAAATAACATTGCATCTTCATTGTATAAATAATCCAATACAAATTATATTTAAATTGTAAAGTTACAAATGGTATATCACACCCGAAAACTTTAAACTCTCTTGTAAAGCTCACACAGTCACAGGCCTTAAAAACCAATGAAAAAAATAATAAACTTTCGCTCTCGTGTGGTTAAACTCCAGTATTAATGCTAAAATCGATAGATTGTGCAGCCTACACAAAACTGATAGAACATATCCACATAAATTAACACACACATAGTTAGTCAGTCAGTCTTCAACTTACGTGAACAAGAGAATCATCCTCAATCATGGAGTCATCCTACAGAACAGAAACAGAAATGACCTTAATAACACAAAACTTTCTTACATTATTTTATTATTACAGAAGCATTTACAGCAATGGTCTCAAACTCCATTCCTGGAGGGCCTCAGCTCTGCATAGTTAAGCTCCAACCACCTCCAACTCACACCTGCTTAATAGTCTCTAGTAGTCTTGAACACCTTGATTATTTGGATCAGCGCTGTTTGATTAGGATTGGAGCAAAACTGTGCAGAGCTGCGGCACTCCAAGAATCGAGTTTGAGACCTTTGATTTACAAGGACTATGATTACATCAACAGTTACTAAAACATGTACAGGATATGGCTGCACGATATTGGAAAAAACTGACATTGCAATAATTCATTTTTCTGCGATATTGAGTAGAATTTCAGTGGAAAAGAATCCTTATTTTAGACTAATTGGGATCATTTTATAGAATATTTGCAGAAACTATTATAATTGATAAATTGAGTAGAGAAAAGATACAAATAAAATAAACTGTTTTATAGTTTTCTGGGATTGTAGCAATAATCAGGTACAAAAACTGAATAGTCAAATGTAAAATAACACTCTATAGTCTTCATCGTATATACAAAAATACAATTAATCTTTCTTAAAAATTACAAACATTATGGGGTATAACGGATCACGGTTGATCAGTGATGGGTACAGATCACAACCCACAGTTCGGAAAGCACGTGACCAGCTGATTAATACCTTTTTTTTTTTACTTGTAGGTTAATCCAACATTTATAACAACTGCAGCGAGATCGCCTCCAGCATCATACAAATCACGTGTATGAAAGCATTTTGGCTTTCCTGTAAAATATAATGATGACGGAAAAAGTTGTGACGGGACCTACCTAAATGCTTTCTTAGGTTATTAAATAAAGGTGTTTTCTGTCGCTGTTTGTTTAGCCTGCATTAATGCATTCAATGTAAAGCTGCACAATTAAACATTAAAATATTGTGAATCAGTCAAAACCTGCGCAACATGAACGATAAATGATAATGATTTGCATATGTTCATTAAACCTTTGAAGCGTTGCATTCAAATCTGCATTTGATTGAGAGTGATTCAGTTTTTACACCTTTTCAGTTCGTTACAAACAATTAAATAACACAAAAGTAATGGGAGAACAGTTTATAGTTCTGATATAAACACTGATGTTTATGGTAAAGAATCAAAATCACCATTTAATGGAATTTGACGCTGGTAAATGTTGCAGCAATTACATTGTATAACCAATAGGTGGCGACAAACCACCATCAAAATTATGTCACTGAATAGGTTTTCAAAAATGCTACACCTATAATGAAACATGTGTTATGTGTGAATTGTTGAATCATTATTGAAAATGTATGTGATATGCTGTACAAGATGTTAAATTTCTATATTTAGCATTATCAGCAACAGTAGCGAAGATAATTTTTTGTATTGAATATTTTCCTTTTTTTCCAGCTGGTTCTTTTTTGATTTTTCAAATTACTAACCTGTAATTTTATTCAAATTACAGGTTCTAAGTTCTGTTTTTTTAAAACCAATGGTTTTTGCTGTAATATTAATGTATAAATGAAAAGCAAATGACATTTGTCTCCTCCCTTTTTTGCTGATCTGAAAAATGATCTGATCCGTGACTCAAAAACAGTAGCGTGATCTGAACCGTGAGATTTGTGATTCGTTACATCACTAACAAACATTATAGTTTATTGTGCCCAAATGCTTTAAACTGGCTTAAAATGCTTACATGGGCCTTAAGAAAGAATGCAAATTTCAAAGTTTTTGGTAAAATTGTGGAGTCACTGCAAATTGTAAACTAAAGTCACTTGTTTTTCCAACTGTGTCTACTAGTCAATCCTGCAATGTGACTATTGCAAATGAACACATTGCGATATCGATACTGAAACGATATATTGTGCAGCCCTAGTACAGGACATTACAAATAGAAGGTATAAAGTTAATTTTAATGACTGCTAAATCATAAATTTTGTAAATATTATGGCTCCACAAGGGATAATGACCATTTGAAATGTCAAATTATCTTACCACATGTTGACATAAGAGTAAAACAGCACTGTGAAAGATTGTTATTTACGTGTAGTAACAGACCGGGTGATTATTTATAGGTCCACACAAACCACACAGGACGGCTATTTTCAGAACCCAGGATTAACCCGGATCAAAGGCACGTTAACTAGGGAAAGAGTATAGCGATGACAGAGGGCTAACAAAGTACCAGGGACAATGCATGTTATGATTTGGCTACTCTAATGACATATTTATTCTAAAAGCACTTTAAAACTGTACACCGGAGTGTGCAGGGTTTTTGTGTCATACTCAAAGTTACACATGGAGGATGACCCATAAATGTTTTTGGATCATTACACATGAGGTTTGGAAAATGTTTAGCATATTTATGCTCTCCAATACTACATGATAGGGCTGGGCGATTTGGCCTAAAATTAAAATCTCGATTAATTGGACATTTTAACGATTATGATTAATGGACGATTATTTTATTTATTTATTTTTATACATTTATTTTTGCACAGTAAATATGCATTTTCTTTGGTATAAGCTGCTCTTGTTGCTCAGTTGTCTTAGTGTTTAGTTTGTCCATGCTTGACATGTTGGCGAAATAACATAATGGAGCAGGGTCACGTGACTGTACATGCGGTAGGGAAAATAATCGAAAACAATTGACCTGGAAAATTTTAATCGATTATACTTTCTGAATGTCAATTCCGATTAATCACCCAGGCCTACTGCAAAATTTGATTAAAAATACAGTAATATAGCTATTACAAGACAAAATAACTGTTTTCAACTTAAATGTATTCCTAAGGCAAAGCTGAATTTTTTTTTTTCTCTAAAGCACTTTTAAATACTTTATTCAAAATTAATTACAACTGAATTTACAGCAGCTTTAC
This sequence comes from Danio kyathit, assembly GCA_903798195.1. NCBI lineage: Eukaryota > Metazoa > Chordata > Actinopteri > Cypriniformes > Danionidae > Danio > Danio kyathit. The sequence continues at coordinate 29,643,653 of LR812523.1, forward strand.
CTCTAAATGTTCTTTGATAAACAGAAAGGTGCATAAACAGCATTATTTATTTATTTGTGTAAACTTGTCTTGTGACCTTTTACACACTTCTATATATATTTATTTGGGATTAGTGCAATTTAATTTAATGGTATATTAAATCTCCAATCCAGATAATTTCACTATAAAACAGGAAACAATTATTGAAATGTAATCCACGGACTAAATCTGAACACAGATGAACAGATACAACCCTGAGTGGGAAATAATTAAAGTCGAATTTGATCAAATGCTGACAACAGCAAGTCCAAGATATAAGTAACAGTAAGATATTTGTAAGAAACATTTATACATTTGAAAAGGTTTGGGACAATGTTCCTCAGTTTAAAGTACACTTCAAATACATTTCAACTCATTTTTGCAGAGTTGCCACTGAATTTTTCAGTAAACTCAGATTATATATAATAATCATACATCAATGTTTAAATTACTAATCATTTCATTTTAAAAACATTGTGCAAATCCCTAGTAGTAGTAACAGGTATTAGATGTATCTACCGTCATGTTGTAATGCTTATTAATAACATCAATCAACTTGAATCAACTAAATGCATTCTTTATCTTTAATATCTTCTGGGATGTTATATATGTTGGAGGTTATGTTTACTAACTGATGTTTAAAATTACACTGTCCAAAAATTTTAATTCATAAATTTGTGGTTAAGAACAATTAGGGGGGAAATATTTTGGGAGTACACAGTATTTCCTATTAAACAAAAACAAATAAGAATAAAACGCAGTTTAAAAGAATTGGCTTTTTAAAATATATTTTCTTTATTTTGTAAATTATTTTATTCTATAATTGTATAAGTCAAGTTTATATAAATGCTGTTATGAGGCTGTTGTTTCATAATCTAAGTAACACCCTGGCTGTGTCTCAAAAGCTAATGGGCACTCTGTCTTCCTAGACAGCATTTGGGGGTCTCATAAAGCACGTTTGGCACATTATGGTATTTTTAGGCATGCCTGTGACGCCCAAAAAAATTGTTTAGGTATGCAGGCAGTTCACTGGGTTTTGAGAAACAGCCTGTCAGAGTATATGAGAAGTTAGTTCCCCACCCTGAGCTTGCCCAATGCATACTCAAGTCAAACTTCAACCAGCTTCAAAAACAAGTTAAGTGTCCTTTTTAAGTAAGAATGAACCAAGTTAACTTGCATCGAGTTGACACACACACACGTACGTACGTACAGGGCTTGTCTGGTCAAGTCTTCGACGGCTTACACATTCTCCAGCTTTTCCAAGTAGCAAAGTACTCTATGCTAATAAAACGTCCAAGTTAACATTTAAAAGAAACACGTCGTGTTGCTTTTAAAATTCCTCCGAATAACTACGAAGCACACACTTTTCTGCTTTTTACGTTACGTGCGTGAAGAGTGGCGTCAATCTGAAACTTTGTGTTTGAATACAGTCTTTGCAAGCTGTAAACTAGCAACCCGAGTAAGGTTATGCACTGCAAGTCTGGACACTGAGATTTCCCTGCTGCAAGAAGTGTCGGATTAAACATGATATCGTACAATCACCCATCGGTGTTGAAAACATAATAAAAACCTACCTCATTCTCCATATGCCCCACCGGCAACTTCTGCCAGGGGTCTGCACACTGCGCCAGTGGCATCTTCAGGACCCGATCTTTAACTTACGGTCGCCCCGTGAAGTGATTTGACGGTCTGTCAGTCTGTGTAAAGTTGCACTTAAAGAGTCCCACAAAGAGAATGATTCTTATCTAACGCGTATATCAATCGCGGATTATGTTCAAACGCCTAAAGGGAAGCTTTTTACTTCTAACGCGTCCGGTTCCTCTTCGCAAACATTCAGAATATGTTTTTAACAGGGGAGTAATACACTTCCGTTTTCGCTCAACATGGCGTCTTCGCCCCGTTCACCTGTCTGTCAGAACGAGGCTGGATATACGTCATCGCACGTCATAGAGCGGGGGGCTCCGTAGCCACCCACTGACACCTTCACTGGACATTTGTGCTCAGGTAAAGTCAAACTTGAAGGAATTATTCTTAAAAATATATTGGTTTAATACATTACATGTATTGTTTTACTGCCTTTAAAGTCGACGCAATGACGCTGAAGCATCCTTGGTCCTCTTTTTTTGCTTGCACAGCAACTACGTGCTTACATTTATTTGTTTTTTTAAGACAACACACATCACACACACTCTTCTTAGTAAATAAAGTGCACAATCAATAAAAACACTGCAGAGGGAGGGAAATCACAACACCAGGCTGATAAATATTCATCCAGCAGTGTCAGAGGGCTTAGAATAAAGCTGATTTGTGCAGGATTGGGCTTTATTTTCTCTCCCTTTTTGATCAGACTCAGTTCATTTGTGACCCATTTTTCCAAAGCGTTTTTGTAATCATGCATTACACAGGAAGGATACAAGGCTCTTCTACAATTGAAAAGCTCATTTCTTGTTCACATTCTACATTAAACTACCTTGCGTTTCTATTATTAAATTTAAAACATGATTAATAGTGAAGTATCAAGTATGCTACAGTGAAAAAATAATACAAATCCTGTTACTAAAATAGTGCATTTTATTCAGAATTGCACAAATTATTGCAAATATATGACAATTTTGTGCAGTTGTTGTTATGTAAATGATAAAATATGTAATTATAATTTAAAAGTAAAATATCTGATAGGAATTAAGTTGAACGTATGAACGCATTAGATTTTTTATTGCAGTATATCAAACAAATTTGATTTGTGTGAAGAAGTATTTTAATTTAAAATATATAGATTGAAATGAATACATTTTAAAGAGTCCCTGTTTTGCATTATAAAGTGTCATATTTTGGTTTTGGGGGTCTCCAACAACAGGCTGATATGCATGCAAGGTCAAAAAACACTTTCTTTGTATTATAACGCCCCATTCACACGAGGCTTCAGCTTCAACGCTTGACAGAGGGCGTGTCTGAAGTTGGGGCTGACGCAATCGTCATAGCAGCGTCAGCCAATGAAATTAGTCAGCAATAGGCCACTGTTGGAGCTGGTGTATTTGCATACAGCGATCTGATTGGCTGACGCTTCCGTCGGCGCTTGAAAAGTTGAGCATGTCCCAACTTCTGCAGCGAGCAACGCCTCTGAAGCGGCGCAGACGGATCCACAATGCAGTTCGGCAACGCCTGACGTCACCCATTCAAAGTGAATGGGAAGCGTTGAAGCTGACGCCTCGTGTGAATGGGGCGTAACATGCTTTTATTTTTACCAAATTATCCCAACGACTCCCATATGATTTGTTCAGCGATTCATTTGTTCCCAAACCCCTCCTTTGCATGAGGCTAATCTGCTGTGATTGGTCCGATGACCCAGTCTGTTGTGATTGGTCGACTGGGTTCAGTGCGAGACAGAGAGAAACGCCCACCACGTCTATGAAGTAGCACAGTATGTGAGAGCCCAATGCAGGAATGCAGTAAGGCAATGCAGTTAAACACCAGCATATTACTCTACTTAACCCTAAGCCCAAGTAATAACGACACACATTCAGTATTAATCTACACAGTGGCAAAAATTGAACTATTTTGAAAATTGACTGCGCCGCGATTATGAGGAACCGCTGATGGTGGCCATAGCAAAGACAAACGACAGAGGATGGCGAGTTCAGAAACGCATTTAAATCAGTAAAGGAGGAAGCACGTGTCACGTTAATAATGTGGTTTTGGATGCAATATGTGAATAGCCTCATAAAGATTTAATGTATTTTAGAAATACATTACAAGCACCGATTTATAATAGATAAGTGCGTACAAGTTACAACACACTATTAAATACATATTTAATATAAGGGTAGTGCATGTCATAGTAACATATTTAAATGCTCAGTTTTATTATAAAAAGTCTGCAGTTTGTAACAAATAAGATGAGTTTGTATTATAGAGCTTACTGTATCCGATCTTAAACTATTTTTAATAATTTACTTTAAACAGCAGAAGATAATATAAAAGCACCTAATCACAACAAAAGTATTTGAATTATTTATTTGTAGTTGTATGTTATAAAGACCACATTGAATATCACATACATTGCCTGATCTTCTTGACTTTCCATCCTAGTCGATACAACATAAAAGGTTAAACCTGTGATTCCCACCTTTAACCTCCCAACAGCATCCTATCATCCTACTCCAACATTTAATACATTCCCAATGCAGAGAGATTTTAAACAAACATTAAAAACAAACATTAATACACTAAAATCGCCGAATTTTAAGATGTATCCCCAGTAACATTGCTTGTAACAAAAACTTTTTTCATAATAAATATGTGGAAAAAACCCAGTTTTAAATAAATGTTCTAGAGTGAAAGGAATGGTGAGAATCAAATAACCTTTTCCCATTCTAAAGCCACGTTTTAGTTTTATTTGAAATCTTATGCATTAAAATATATATTTTAAAACACTTTACAGCCTATGAATCAATCGAATAAGCAGTTTTATGATACTACAAAAAAATAAAACATCCCATACTAAACCCCCTAAATAGTACACAAACCTTTTTGTAGTATGGCCACAGAGATTTACATTTTATCTGTTAATAAACACTTCCCTTTAAATGTTTTGTAAAGCTAGAACTGCAAGGCTGCATTTCACCAACATCTCAGTCAAAACACACACACACACACACACACTCCTGCTGATATATAAAGCTGTGAATGTGTGAGCGTATGCATGTCTGTGAGTCGACAAAGTAAATATTCTGCCATTGCGTGGACGTTGTAGAGGTACTGGAAACATTTGGAAAGTACCAATAATTACAAGCCAAGTCCTGCCGCATTTATTCACATATTACTGTACATGCTATTTGCAATAGATGATGTAAAATATATTGAGGGTTAGTGTTGTAACTGATGAAGACAACAAGAAAACAAGGCAATGATCAAATGTGAAATGAGGCAACTTTTCTCAATGTGGCTGAAAGATTTGGCTGAGTTTCCCAATAACTGTCTCTGAAACCTATAGCCACACTGGAGGGGATTTTTTTTTATCTGTGCGCTTCAATAGGAGAGGGTCAACCAGTAGAAAGAGGAGGAGGAGGAGGAGGAGGAAGGACATTTAGCTGATGGACTTGAGCTTGGACCAGGGGTTGGTGCCACGCACTTCCAAAGGAGGGTCATTGTAGAAAATGTGGTTGCAAAGATCTTCCAGCGGAGGCTCAGGGTCTGTGGTGGCAAACTGAGCTGCGTCTTCAATCTCTTTCCTTACCTCCACATCAATCTCCTGCAAAAGGTGTCAGTGTTTAGTGAAACTGCACAATCCTTCATTTAAAATGATTCTTATTTTTCACATTTTTAGTAGAACTGAGTAATCCCGCTTTTATATTAATACAGCATGCAGTAATTCTATGACTGCCTTCAAAATATCTAATTGAGTGCAACGCTTTTTTTTCTCTTGTCAGGTGTTTTTTTTATTTATTTTTAGGGACCATTCACACAGAACACATCTTTGCATCTAAAAACTTGCAATGGCTTTAAAAGAAACATAGTGTAAAGAGTTTTCGGACACAGCCATTGAGCTACAGTAAACAGAAGCTTGTGAGTACTTCTGATTGGTCCACAGCTTTGGAACTGACATTCATGAGTGGAGCTACTTGTAAAAGTTCTTTCAGCTTGAAATGGCATCTTTTTTATTGAGTGCAGTTTTTAAAAAAAATTACAAAAAGTGTCTCTTTTTGAAATGGCATTTTAAAAACGTGGCACTTTTGCATGGTGTGGCAAAAAATGCAAGTCTAACGGTCATGCACATCCATCCATCTGTTTATATACAAAAATAGGGGAAAAGTAGTGCAATGGAATGGAAAAATGCATTCTGTTTAAATAAGTCCTGCATCAAATGACCTTTTTAGCTTTTAGCATATTTAATCAACCTCTCCCAAGCTGTTTTTGTTTAGTCAAGTTTTAGTTGACTGAAAATCTAGGAATTGTAGTCTAGTTAACTTGCCAATTGTGACAATTAAAAAGTCACGTTTTATAATGCTGCATAATGGGCACATTATTATGGTGCTCAAAATTGCTGACGGTGATTGTTGTCCTTTGAGAAATTGCATCAGCATTTTTGCACTCACAGCACAGATCTAGAGAAATGTCTGCTAATAGTCATGGTTTATATTACTACATTTAGTTTTGTAATTTATTATTATATAACATTATATATGCATTGTAACATAAATCACGCTAAAATAACTGCTAGTAAAACTCAAAAGCTAAAACAGTGCCATTACAAAAATGAATTGCAAATTGAATACAAATTTCAGGTCTATGACTGTTATACCATGTTGTAGTTTTATTCTCTCTAGCCTTTTTTAATTTAATGGGTGCCACAGTATTTGTATACCTTGTATTGTGGCTTCTTATTGTGACTTGATTTTTTTTATAGTCATGATTCAAGTCATTTATTTATTACATTTCATCATTGAGAAGGTTTGAAGGCAGATTTGCTTGTAGAAATTAGCTTTGTTGTATTGTCAGTTGAGCAGAACCTCTAAATGGAGGTTGCTTAAATACAACTTACATGGTTGGCCATGTTTTTAGATCATCAGCATTGTTTGTGCAGCATAACTTGTTAGCATGTGCAAATTGTAGCAAAGTAAAAATAAAACACTGGGCAGAAAACGTGTTTAAGGAGGAAGCTTTGATAGAGGTATTACTATAAACTCTTGTGAGCTACATGTGTTTTTCTACTGTTTATATTGTGTTTGAGAAAAATATAGAGAATTCTTAAATAGAATCATTTTAAATTTAGATATTTAAGATATTAGGTATTTTTGGATAGTTTAAGCTACATTTTAGTCTCATCTATTCTTTCAATATTGCTCATTGATAGTCACAGTTGTTGTTTAATGATGTCTGTGTTGTATATTGGTCTTGTCATCGAAAAATCATCCAATTGTTTTTGTCGGTTTTCATGAATCAAATGATTGGGGTCTGTCCTTTTTCTAGGAAGCTTGTGAGGTCTGACCTTCAGTTCCTCCACACTGGCCATGTTGTTGCTCAGCATGCGATCCTTCAGCAGCGAGATAGGGTCGCTCTTGCTGCGCACCTCCTGGATCTCCTCACGTGTGCGGTAGCTATAGAGACGGTGGATGAGGAGAGAAAATCACATATGAGCACGAACAGAAAAAAAAAAAAGCATCAGTTACATTGAAATACAATCTGGAGCAGTTTTACGGATGTATCCAAATCTAAAAATATTTGGATATATAATATATGAAAATAAGCATCTTGTGGAAGACTGCTGAAATCTGTAATCGAAGGAATAATTAATATGTTGCAATAGCTTAACATTCTTCTTAATAACCATTTTAACAAAAAAAAAACTCTAAACAATGTTTTTTTTAAGTTAACTTTTTCGAAAATGGCCCCAACAATTTTGACCTGCCAGATATAAAACCATTTTTACACCACAAAAACTGAAGGCATACACATTCACACTCCTATATTCTTAATAAAATAAATGCAGCCTCATGAGCATAAGAGGTTTCTTTCAAAGACTCATAAATAACCTAACTCTAAATGATATCCCAGATGAAGTGTTTTATAAACAAAAACAAATGCATTTTAATTACTAAACCATTATGGCACATATGTGGTTGAATCTGCTAACTAAACATAATCCAGGAAATGTTGACTGCATGAAGCAATACCAGTGAGCTTTGTTTGAGATTTCAGAAGACATTACCTGATTCCTGGGTCACTCATACTGTGTCCATGATAACGATAGGTCTGCAGCTCCATCAGAATAGGACCCTGGAATTATCCATATAATTATTGAGATTCAAAAAGAGAAGTCCAAATAATATTCTTTCTAATATAACTAGTAAGATGTGCAATTTTAGAAACAAGAGAGTTATTATAGAGGCATTCTAATAGGCTTCATCACACAGTCAATGCTTTCGGGCTATCAAGACATGTTTTGGTTTGTTTCCTGCAGCAAGTGATATTTCTAATAATCTCAGCTCGCACATCAGTAAAACAATATTATTGTACACAATAAATATCACACATCTGTTGTTTATAATAATAATATTCTACATATCTATATCACTCACCTTTCCTGATCTGCAGTGTTCAGCAGCAAATTTGGTGGCCTCCCTCACACAAAGAACATCCATGCCATCCACCTACAAAACCAGAGAGCAGGTAAGAAACCATTCTGCCTAATTTCAGTGCTCTATTTATATTGTGACAAAAGAAAGACAACTAGCAAATGTCCTTCCAGCATCATACCCTCAATCCAGGAATAAAATCGCCTCTTTTGTAGTAGTCAGTACTAGCGGCCGCTCTCTCCACAGAAGTACCCATGCCGTATTTGTTATTCTCACAAATGAAGATGCACGGCAGCTTCCACAGAGATGCCATATTATACGTTTCAAAGATCTGACCCTGCAGAAACAGTGCAAAAATGTACAAATCACAACTAGAAAACAGTAAATCAAATATTAAAGTGCCCCTATTATGGCTTTTTTTAAAATTACCTTTCATGCATGTGTAATCTAATTTAAATCTAAAAATGCACTCTGTATAAAGTTATTAAACAAGAAAGAGTCGACTCAGAGTTGTTCATATGAATCGCCAAAACATTGCCTGATCACTTGTTGCATGTGCAGACCCGAGAAAACATGAAAATTTAGCGTCACCCAATGGAGAGGTTTGGAAAAAAACTAAACAAACCACATAGAAGTCGTTGGCATAATTAGGTATAAATAAATGCATATTATAAGACAATAAGTGCTATCAAATGATTATACAAGTTTAAAAGTATAAAAGATTTGTATTTACATAATATATTCATGTTTACAATGTACATTTTTGCATAAATGCAAAGACATACTGTACATAAAATACAAAAATACACAAAAGAAACATACAGTATGTACATATTTATTTGTATGTATATATAATTGGTATTATATATACATATAAACAAATATTTTATGCAATATATCCATGCATGTATTTATATACACAGAAATATACTCAGTACACGCAAATACATTTTGTAAATATTAACTTTTAATTTTGGATGCGATTAATCATTTGACAGCACTAAAGACAATGAAAATGTTAGATCAGCCTTTTGTTGTGGACTCCCAAAACCTTGGGAGTTTTTTATGGGGGGGGTCTTTTATAATCCAAAATAGGGGCACTTTAAGACTGCACTGAACACGGATCTGTGTTAAAGAGTTATTAATAGTAGTTATATCTGTTGTTTGAAACTTTACAGGAACGTATACAAAAGAATGAGCTTTTACCAACCATGAAACAAGGCCTAATAATTCTGTTACCAAAACCAAATAAGGATAAGAGATTGGTAGACAATTTATGCCCCATAACACTTTTAAATACAGATTATAAGATATTCACTAAAATGTTGGCTTTTAGACTAAAAACTGGTATATCACAAATCATTAGTGAGACGCAGTCAGGTTTTTTAAAACATAGGTCAATCCACAATAATATTAGGCTAATCCTAGATTTGATGTAATATGGACATCTAATTAAAGGATGGATTTGTTTTATTTTTTGGATTTTTATAAGGCGTTTGACATGGTGGAACACTCATTTATCTTTCAGACTCTTAATCATTTTGGCTTTGGTGCCAAATTTATAAACATTATTAGAATGATGTATAAAGATATAAACAGCTATGTATCTCTTACACAAGGTACAAGTCCACGTTTCCAGGTAAAAAGAGGTATTAGGCAAGGATGTGGCTGTTCACCGTTGCTCTTTATCATGGTTGCAGAAATGTTATCTATTTTGATTAAAATGGCAAATGTATCCGGTATTAATTTAGAAGGGAAACAGTTTATTATCAGTCAAATTGCTCATGATACGACACTTTTTTTGAAAAATGAAAAGCAAATTCCCTTAGCACTCCAGTGTATAAGAAACTTCTCAGAAGCTTCAGGTTTATGGTTAACTATGTCAAAATGCAAGCTAATGGCCATCCATGATCACACCAACACATCATTGTACAATATTCCAGTTAAAAATTAAATTAAATATTTAGGTATTTGGCTATCTAAAAAAACAGGAAATTTAGAATGTTTAAATTTTGACAAAAATTTAGAAAAATGTAAATTAATATTGACCAGCTGGTTACAGAAAGACATAACAATCTTTGATAGAATCTTATTAACGAAAATAGAAAGCCTCTCTAGATTCATTTATCCATGTTTTTCTTTAGCAGTGTCAGCTAAAAAGATAAAAGCCGTAAATAAGTTGAACTTTGATTTTATTTGGAAAATGAAAAATCACTACATACGGAAGAGTGATATGATTAAAGATTATGAGGAGGGAGGTCTGAAAACAATATACTTTGATATAATGAATGGGGCCATGAAACTTAAATGGCTACAATCTTTCATTAAATATGAATCTTCTTTTTGGTTTGAGATTCCTACAGTTATATTTAAGAGATGTGGTGGTATTAGTTTTTTGTTACAGAATGATTTTGAATTGTCTAAACTTCCCATAAAACTTTCTGCTTTTCATCAACAAGTACTATTATATTGGAAACTGATATTTAAACATAATTTTAGCCCACATAACATATCTATTTGGAATAACAGGTGTATTTTGGTGAATAGAAAGTCTTTGTTTATTGATGAATGGTGGAAGAATGGCATATGGTCAATAACACATGCTATGGATAATTTAAAAAATATGTTAAGTCATGATGCTTTTTGTAGAAAATACCAAATAAGTTGTTCTCCTAAAAGATATGATAAAATTATTAAGAATATACCATTGCAAATGATTAACCTAGTAAAGGAACAAATACAATATTCAACGATAAATCCCAAAATAATTGATCTTAAGATAGAAAATGTTAACTTTACAGATAGAAAATGCTCAAACAAATTTTTGAGAGATTGTCTAACACAGTGTTGTTTTCCAGGCTTATATTTTGTCTCATTATGATAAGAAAAATGTGTATGATATTAGAAAAAGATTTCTTTCATTTCCTGTTAATTCCAAATGTAAAGAAGTGCGCTTTAAAATTATGAACCACATTTACCCTACAAAAGAATTTCTAAGGTTAAAATTTAATATTGGTGACTCAAATGTATGCCAGTTTTGTAATTTAGATATTGAAACAACTAAACACTTGTTTTTCCATTGTAATGCGGTACAAAGATTTTGGGACAAAGTATTAGTTTGGATACAACAGAAAATATCTATAAGACTTGTCCTCTCATGGGGAATTATTAAGTTTGGCCTAATACTTAAGGATAAAAAGATATCTTTTATAATGAATAACTTGATGTTATTATTAAAATTCTATATTTATAAATGTACATTTTTTAAAATCCCCCCCAAGACTAGTGGTGTTTAAAGAAGAATTAGTGATGTATTCGAAGACATTAAGAGAGATGAAAAGCCAAAAAGCTAGATATTTATATTCATCATTAGAGGATTTTGGTTTCATATTTTGAGAACTTTAACTCCCCTGCTACTTAATTTTCTTTAGCTTTTTTTTTTGTTAAGTTTTGTTATTTTATTTATTTATATATGTTGCATTATTAATGAGGATGGAAAGATTGTGAATGTATGCAAATTGATTGTTATCCCAGTCTTTTGTGTAATTTAAAACGTATTAATGCCTTTTTGTTACTGTTCAAGCATTGTTAATAAAAAAAGTAGCTATATCAGTCATTACCTGATTAGCAGCACCATCACCATAGAGACAAACACACAGCTCATTCTTGCCCTGGTATTTGCAGGCCAGCGCTACACCTGCCCCAAGAGGCACCTGTAAAATACATAAAAAGATGAATAAATTAACAGTGTGTATCGGCTCTATTCTCAAACGGGACTTAAATATATTCACTCAAAATACCTGAGCTCCCACAATTCCATTTCCTCCATAGAAATGTTTAGTGTACATGTGCATTGAGCCTCCCTTTCCTTTGGCAATACCTCCTCTACGACCTGATGGAGAAACAGATACACACAAATGTTATATTAACAAACATATTAATAAATAGAAAAACAATTACTACAATTAAGAAAACAAGAGAGAAATAGATAATAAAAAGTATAATAAACACACAAAAAAGTATCCTAATGGAAAATAATCACTGGCTTTTGAAAACTATTGAATTATATCAGTTTTGCTGTTCTCACCAGTCAGCTCGGCCATGATCTCCCGAACGGTGCCACCTCTGGTGAGTGTGTATCCGTGGGCACGGTAGGCTGTGATGAGATGATCCGATAGATTAATACCTGCCTCAATACCCACGGCACACGCTTCCTGTTAGAGGACACAATGCATTTAGAAATGTGTCCACTAGATTTTTTGTTGATTTATTTCATGGCATGGCAAATATAAATAAATACATACAACAATCATTACATCAATATAGACAACTTCATAATTCCACTAGATTGTCAACCGATTATACATGGCTGCACTCCAGATATTTGAATAATGTTAAACAACTCGTAAAGATGACGTCATTTTGTTTGCAATGTGTTTGTCACCTGTCCATCATAAAGGTGACAGAAGCCCCTGATGATCTTCTGCTTGTACAGCTGATCAGCTTTGAGCTCCATGCGCCTCACGGTCTGCATTGTTCGGTAGTATTGAAGGCCTTCTTCTCTGGTTAGCACGGCCTGCACCGCTGGGCCCTCCTCCAGCTTGTGCACATCACATTTCTACAAGAACAAGCGCATTTTCATGCTTTCAAATACATGATGATACAATAACATGCTCAATATTATCTACAATTTGAAGTTAAATAAATTTATATTAATAAAAACAGTGATGCGCTGAAGTACAAAAATCCTTCTGTATTTGAATGTACTGATAATCGAATAAAATATTAATCCAGTAAACGAACAAAGTACTCCTTTTTATTTAACTTGAGTATAATGTGCTTAATTTCCTTAGTTGTACTAGCTCAGTATGAGTTTAATTTGTATTGATTTAATTTAATCAAGTTTAATTTGTATTGATGCATGTAATGATGCAATTTTATTGCAAAATCTTGTCAAACACTCATGGGTACTACTGATAACTATTGTCAAGGATCAAGTCAAAACAGAAAAATAATATACTGTACAAATGACGAAATTTAATGTTGACAAATATCAACAAATTTAAATAATACAAGGTCAAATCTGTTAAGAAAAGCTCTTGCAACCATACACATTTTATAGTGATTTTTATTTTATTAAAAATACTTTGTTACTGTCCACAACTGTTTATTGGACAGATTTGTTTTTTACTTCAAATAGCTTTATGGTCACTTTTGATCCATTCAATGAATCCTTTTTCAGTTAAATTTTGTTCAAAACAACTGACTTTATACTTTAGAGCAATAGTGTATATGCAATAAAATATAAATTATATAATACTGCTTATCTGATAGAACTCACCTTAATATCAAAGGTGGCCTGAGGGGTAAAGTCTGCATATGTCCTGGCAGATACCACCACCCTTGCACCCTAGGAAAAATACATAAAACATTTTAAAAAGAATTTAAATTATACAAAAATGGATCTAAAAAAATAAAATAAATAAATAAAAAAAAATATTATATATATATATATATATATATATATATATATATATATATATATATATATATATATATATATATATATATATATATATATATATATATATATATACACACACACAGTTGAAGTCAGAATTATTAGCCCCCCTGAATTATTAGCCCTTGTGTTTATTTTTTCCCCAATTTCTGTTTAACAGAGAGACGATATTTTTTCAACACATTTCTAAATATAATAGTTTTAATAACTCATTTCTAATAACTGATTTATTTTATCTTTGCCATGATGACAGTAAATAATATTTGACTAGATATTTTTTAAGACTCTTCTATACAGCTTAAAGTGACATTTAAAGGCTTAACTAGGTTAATTAGGTTAACTAGGCAGGTTAGGGTAATTAGGCAAGTTATTGTATAATGATGGTTTGTTCTGTAGACTATCGAGAAAAAAAATTAGCTTAAAGGGGCTAATAATATTGACCTTAAAATGTTTTATAAAAAAAATAAAAACTGCTTTTATTCTAGCCGAAATGAAACAAATAAGACTTTCTCTAGAAGAAAAAATATTATCAGACATACTGTGAAAATTTCCTGAATCTGTTAAACATAATTTGGGAAATATTTGAAAAAGAAAAAAGAATTCAAAGGGGGGCTAATAATTCTGACTTCAACTGTATATACAGTTTTTTTCACAGTATATCTGTTTTTTTCTTCTGGAGAAAGTCTTATTTGTTTTATTTCGGCTAGAATAAAAGCAGTTTTTAATTTTTAGGTCAATATTATTACCCCTTTTTTTCTGATTGTCTACAGAACAAATCATCGTTATAAAATAACTTACCTAATTACCCTAACCTGCCTAGTTAACCTAATTAACCTAGTTAAGCCTTTAAATGTCACTTTAAGCTGTATTCAAGTGTCTTGAAAAATATCTAGTCAAATATTATTTACTGTCATCATGACAAAGATAAAATGTACCAGTTAATACAAATTAGTTATTAAAACTATTATGTTTAGAAATGTGTTGAAGAAATCTTTCTTCGTTAAACAGAAATTGGGTAAAAAAAAATAAACAGAGGGGCTAATAATTCTGACTTCCACTGTATATATTTGACCAGAGAGAAGATGGTAACCAAATAAAGGCTGCATGGAAACAAACACACAAATACAACCCCTGGAAAGTAAAATATATCTCTAATAAACTAACCTGCATTTCAAGTGTAATTGTACTCAACAACCATATAAAAAACCCTGCAGTCTAATTCCAATAAATCAACCCAAAGGCCTAGATGTAACACATAAAACTGACACAGCACATGGTGTCACCAACACTCACTGTGTGCACATTTCTTAACATTGAAAGAGGAATCTATCCACAATTAGATGCAGGACCAACATGCTAGTGACACCAACCAAAGCATTGTGAGTTGGAAGAAACCTCCGAATATGTGAGTGCTCTTGGTAAAGTTGAAGGGCCATGCAATATTCCAAAAAGGAGGGTTAAAAGGACATTAAGCTGGGTATATATGAGAGAGAGACAAGTGTATAGTTTTAACATAGGGGCTGCCAGTACTCACAGCAAGCTGTGGCTCTGGTAAGGGAGTCCCTTCAGCCTGGCTGTGCGTGATCTCTGGGAAGGATTTATCAAGTCCCAGGAGGCTCCCGGATGGTGAGGGGCTAAGGGACACAATGGGGTCTGTGCTGGTAATGTTGGAACTGCTGTTAGCTACTGCAGGGATTAACTGAGTTGGGCTGGGGACTGGGTTAATAGGTGACTTATAATGTGTAAATTGTCCAGGGGATGCAGGAACCCCTGTAATGTTACTTATTTCTATTGTTGGAATAGTTTCTGTAACAGATGGATCTACGTTTAATTGTTCTAAGATGGATAACCCACTGGTCACCACTGGTTCTATGTAAGCTATTTTCCGAGCTACCGCCTCTGAAGAAACAGCATCTGTCAGAGGTCTGTCGGGTGGTCCTGATTGTCCTGAAGACTGGCCACTGGTGGTGTGCATTAAAGCTTTGTATTCTACAGGAGTGTTGAGAGGAGTTTGTGTTAATGGAGGGGAAACTGAAGTGCTTTGGCACTGTGTGGGGTATGGAGGGGGGTCAGGATCATGGTCGTGTGGAGCGGTCAAATTTGCATATTCGCTCTGGACCGCCAGAAGCTGCAGAGCGGCCTGGAGAGTGGAGGACTGCAAAAAGAAGGGCACAGGTCACTCCAGAGGGTCAGACTCAGCCAGCCATAAAATGGAGTGTTTAAGATCAAGGATCAGGATGAGATCTTTAGGTGTCTACAGACCACAAAAAAAAGACATTTTACTGCACTAAACCAATACAATTCTAATCTATGTTAACCTACACTAACCTACTCAAAGACAATAAACAAGAGTTGATGGCTACCTACACTGAAATAAATGTATAAGAGCTTTCACTGGGGCTGTACCTTTAAAAAAAACTTTAAGGATTTATAGTAGGGCTGGGCGATTAATCAAAAAGTAATCGAAGTCGACATTCAGAACCTATAATTGATCTAGTTTTAGGATCAATTGGTCCGGCGCTGCCTTCGTGTGGGCGCATACCCCTCGCCGTGGCTGACGCCGACACGCACCTCTCAAAAAACGTTACTACACGCTGCAGTGACGTGTAGCGCAAGCTCTGGGATTGATCGGCTTGGTAGCGTTGATGAGTGTAGGCAGGGCCGAGAGCCACAGGAGAGCAGCAAGCCCATTGGAGCGAGTGTTTACAAGTGACGAGTTATTTTATTTAGAAAAGATACTGCTTATTTTCTACTTGAAAAAAAACATTGGAAATAATTTATTTTATTTCCAAAAGTGCAAGTAATTTATTTTCACATTTTTAGAAGAAAAGTGACAGTTGGTTTTATGCAATGTGTGTTTTAATTTCAGTTGTTCAACGCTGATGTTCATTAAATCATCATAGATAGTAGATAGTGTATGTTTCCTTCAATTATTTTAAAATCAAGTAATGCTTCCCTCATTTAAAAACTTGTGATATGTGAGCACATTTACTGTACAAAACTTATGAGTGAACAATGAGGGCAAATAAATAAATAAATAAAATAATCGTTCATTAATCGTAATCAAGTTAAAATGTTAAATTAATCAAGATTTTGATTTTAGGTCAAATCGCCCAACCCTAATTTAGATGTACCTTTAAAATACCAATTTGGACCATTTTGATACAAATGTGTACCATTTAAAACAGCTCTCATACCTTTATTCCTGAGACTGCATCGGGTCACATTTAAATTATCGAAATGGCCAATATCTAGCATACAGTGTGCCCACTAAACAATATAATGCTGATACCTACACAATAGGGATGCCTCCATATTTAGAATACGTTAAAAATTCAGTCAAAAAAGCAAGGCAGAAATGATTTTGAAGGACCATAATTGTTGACCGAAGCAGTGGTGTAGCACTCTGGTGGCACAATTTGACTTTTCAGTGTTCAATTCGTTGCATGGGTAAAAAAAGCAGAATTATTCCCTTCACACCAACAACACAGCAAACTAAAAAAAAACACACAATAAGCAATAAGTAAAAAGAATGTAGTAAAAGAGTGAGACGTCAAAGCCAAACAAGTGATTTGCAAGAAAGAGAAGATGATAAAGGAAAAGATGACCCAAAAATAATAAACCTTTTTAAATGAAATAATTACAAGCAAAAATAATTCAGATCATAAAAAAAGTGCAGATGCCACAGATGCCACATCAATAAACCCAGTTCTAAAACTACCATCTCTTACCTCTGATACCAGTTCGGCTCCCTTAAAGGCAGCCCATGTAACAGTAAACAGTAAATGATAAAGAGAGAGAGTGTAAGAGAGAATTAGTAGAGAGTTGATTGAGAGAGAAAGAGTACCATTAATGTTTATACTGCTATTTTATTGTGCTATGTACAATGCTTTGGCAATAATACATACCCAAGTATGTCATGCCAATAAATAGATTAAAATAAATTAAACTTAAGATGAAGTTGATAAAAGTGTTTCGTCATCATGAAAAGAAAGACTTGTTCTGTAAAATTTCTAATTCTATTATGTCAATATATCTTTTATTATCAGACTTCTCTGTACAGTGAAAAGTAACTCTCTAATAGAAAAACTAGAATGCAGTAAATGTCAGGGTCAGATTAGAAAGAATGGAACAGACTCCCATTGTTTTGATGCTTAAATCCCCCTAACATCACTGGTCTATATAATATATATTTAACTGAAAAGACTAAGTTAAACTTAATAACTGGAAAAAGAATAATGAGATATAAAACAGAACATCAGTCATCTGGAATAGAGGTAAAGTTGGTTTTATATTCGGATATTCAGACTTTCTCCTTAATAATATAATTTCATTAAAGTATTCTTTGCAAATTCTAAATAGGGAAATCATATTAACAGCCAATGACTATCAAAGTACAACATTGTTCACAGTCAATTAGATAGTGTTAATGTTGTTTTGAAGTCATATTTGCATGCTAATTCCGATCGAATATTCAAAGTAACATAGTAAACAAAATAGAGACTTCTAAATGAACGAATGTGCGAATATAAAACCAACTTTACCTCTATTCATCTGGACATCTGCCACTGCTCGTGATGAAATGCAGACTACTGAGGTCACCTTTTATTTACCATTTACTCTTATTTTATAACAACTACTTTTTAAAGCCATCTTGTTTTATGAGCAGACTCAAATCTATATTCTTGTAACGTTTTATTTCAGGTCAGTTGAATGGCAGCTTGATGGCAAACCAGTTTTAGACGTTAACGTTACCATCCCAGTGGATGTTCAGCTAGCTAGCCAAGCTAAATCTCTTTAGCAGAGAGTGACCAATCTTACTACATTTACATCTTTAAGGAAAATAAGCGTTACATTGATTGGCGTTTAATAAACAGCAACAACATGAGACTTTGTGATCAGTAGATTTAACAGGGTGTCAGCCGGGCCTTGTTGTATCCTGCAAGGTCAACATGGCATGACTGCGCTTCGTTAGCCGTCAAAACAGACGTGATTTTGGATTTACTACATAAAGCGTTGGTGTTATGATTTACTTGTGAAAATATACTTACGTTCCTGCTGGCGCCGCCCCTCAGAACGTTAGAAATGATGGTTAGCATCTTTCTCATGCTATTAACCCACAGCTAACCAGAAAAGTGATCTCCTGCGGTCCTCCACTCACAGAAACCAGCCCAGCGAGCGAGGTTTACAGCCGCTGCAGATTCGCTGTGCATTCCTCTGGAAATACTGCCTTCTGCTGGCCGGAGAACACACTACATCTGTCTCTCTCTTCTTTCTCCTGTTCATGAGGGACATGAAGAAATGTCCTGATTCAAACAATCCACAAACAATGCCCATTTGTGTGTGCTTATTAAAGCATTTAATATTAAATATTAACATTTCAAGGAAAAGTTCAAGCAGAAATGACAATCTGTCATTGTTTACAAGATGTAGGAAATTTTTTCTTTTGTTGAGCATTAAAAGTAGAGTAGTTCACCCAAAAAAGGGCAATTTTCTTATTATTAATTCTCCCTCATGTGGTTTTACTTTACTTTCTTTATTGTCCACAAGTGGTAATTTATCTTTGGCTTCACCACACAACCACATCAGCATTCACATTACACATTCATTCATTCATTCATTCATTCATTCATTCATTCATTCATTCATTCATTCATTCATTCATTTTCAACCGCTTCTGGGGCCAGGTCACGAGGACAGCAGTTTTAAGAGAGAGACCCAGACTTCCCTCTCCCCAGACACTTCCTCCAGCTCTTCCGGGGGGATCCCGAGGCGTTCCCTGGCCAGCCGAGAGACTTAATCTCTCCAGTGTGTTCTGGGTTTTCTCCGAGGCCTCCTCCCGGTGGGACATGCCTGGAACACCTCCCTAAGTAGGCGTCTAGAAGGCATTCGAAACAGATGCCCGAGCCACCTCAGCTGACTTCTCTCAATGTGTAGGAGCAGCGGCTCTACTCCGAGCTCCTCCCGGGTGACAGAGCTCCTCACCCTATCTATAAGGGTGAACCCTGCCACCCTAGGAAACATATTTCGGCCGCTTGTATCCGAGATCTTCTCCTTTCGGTCATTACCCAAAGCTCATGACCCTAGGTGAGCGTAGGAACGTAGATTAACTGGTAAATCGAGAGCTTTGCCTTTCAGCTCAGCTCCTTCTTTACCACAACGGACTGGTACATCGACCGCATCACTGCTGCCGCCTGTCAATCTCACGTTCCATCCTTCCCTCACTCATGAACAAAACCCCAAGATACTTGAACTCCTCCACCTGTGGTAAGGACACATTACACATATCACAGAAAAACAAGCAACACAAATACATTCAATGTCATCACATATATCACATTAAAAACTCTATTTAAAACCCTATACTTAGAGCCCAGTATTTCAAATTCTAATGGCAGTCGGCACAAAGGACATTTGATAAACATTTTTTGCCTAAAACGTCTTTTTGATGGCAAGAGCTGAAATTTTATATTTAAAGGTTTACTCATTTGACTTTTTATTTACTTTATTTATTTATTTTGTTGAAATTTTATATTTAAAGGTTAAACATTTCTGTTTCTTCTGTTGAACACAGAATATCAAATATTGAATGTGTAGTCCTTTTAAAGTTTTTCATGAGAAACACCCTTATCCCACTAAATAGTCCCTTTTTTCATACTCTAACACTCGACAATATGTTCATGTTGCATTTCAATACAAATCATTTAGCACAAATCATTAATGATATGTGCTGCTTACAATCTCCACTCCACAACAATTTATTGTACAAAATATCTTTTTTTAACAAGTTATATGTTATATGTATATTTCAGTTTACAGACGTCCTGCAAGACACATTTCATTCCACTACATGTCCACATACAGCACAACGACAATCAACTCGTCTTGACACACACACACACACACACACACACACACACACACACACACACACACACACACACACACACACACACACACAACGGTAAAACATGAAACACATATAATAAATCAGCATATGATAATGATGCAGCATAAAAGTTCATGAATGTATAAAAGTAACTGGCTAGTTGATTAAAAACTTAAGTAAATTAAATTAAGATAATTTCAACTTAAACTGTCGAAGGCAAGGGTGCTGAATAAAACAATTACATATTTATTTTTAATAAAATATTAATAAAAAGTATTCATATCTTAAAGTAATCAAATATAATTTTATTTTAATATTTGCTGAATTTGTTTATGGTAATATAACAGAAATATTATACCTGATACAAAAATATAGTCATCAGCTATAATGATAATAATAAGTACTTATAAGTAAATAAATAACTAATAAATAAATAAACAAAAATAAATAAAATAAAAATAAATGATAAAAGTTTATACAATATAAACCTTCAAATGGTTTTGAAGGGGCTATAGGGTACAAAATTTACTTTAAAAAGTAGCTACATTAGTAGCTTCATTATTTGACAAAGTACTAAGTGATAAAGCCCAAAATATAAAAAAAAATTACATTTATGAATAAGGAATTTTGCAAAGCATAAAAGGTTATTGACCAGGTAATGCTGTGTACAATCTTACACTAAAGTTTTATGATATATGACATGTCACATGACGTAGTTATAATATAAAAAATACAAGATGCAAAAAAGACTATGTTTTTATTTTAATAGCTCGTCCTAATGACTCTGCGTTAGTTAAGGTGTAAACGAACGCCATCTGCCATAAACTATATTTGATTTAAATCCCACTGTCCTAGTCTGACTTTGCCCCGCTTCACTAAGGACGCGTTTGTTGTTTCTCGGAAGTGACGAAACCAAAGTACCGATGGCGGCTCACAGTTTGCTCCCGGATATGCACTAAAACGAATTTGATGGCGTCCGATTGGACTTTTTGCACACTTGGCCGATTGACTGAGGTCTCGAGATTAACATAGAAACCGTCGAGCACAAGGGTGGTCAATCAGAGGAGGGATCGTTTGTTGCAGAGCTCGCCAGATCCACAGCTAGCAGCCTTGCCAATGAAATACAAGTCCAGCTAGCCTGTGATCGCAGAGGTTTGTTTGTGTGCGTGGCTGCACACTTTTGACACCTTTGACATTTTAGCAGTTTTGTGACACTGGCTGGTCCAAGTGCAACAGAGCCTTTGCTTGTCTGTAGTTTGCCCAGCGGCGTTTGCTTTACTTTACAAGCAGAGAAGCGGCGGGAAGTGGTTAGCCGACCTGATTAGCTCTAGCCGCACACTTCAGCTCTTCAGTTCATCTCTGCGGATGGTGAGAGTGTTTTCTATGATTGCGCCGATCATCGACTCAGCATGTTGAAGACTCGTCAGTGTTTACTGGGGATTCGCACCTTCCTCGGAGTGACGTCTAGAATATGGAGTTTCTTTTTATACATCCTCAGGAAGCATCTACGAACGGTGAGCATCACATCAACGTCTGTCTGGGTGAACGCGAGATCATGTTTTCAATATATTCCTACCTGTCACCTGTAAACAATATAGTTTTTACCTCATTTGAAAGTGCATGTCTTCAATTAATATACAAATAACTGGGGTTTGACATTGATTTAGATGTATATGCTTGATAAATGTCATGCAGTACTTCCTAAAAGTATCACGTTGTATTGTGTGTGTGTGTGTGTGTGTGTGTGTGTGTGTGTGGGTAACAGTTTATTGAGGAGCTGTTAGTCAATCAAGAATATATTTCCAAAGCTGTGGATTATCCACATTTTATAACCCTCAGTGCAAACAAGCTGGTGTAGCATCTAATGAATAACTTGGTATTATGATTGGTAAATGTGAGTGCTTTAGATTGGTATATTTCTTTTTATTATAATGTTAACAGTTTGTGATGTATCAGAAAAGTTTAGTTAAATTTTGGCCTTTGTAACCTGTGTGTTTATAATGCTGTATGTCATTGTCCTCATTACATTGAACTCTGGACCCCTCCTATATGTTTGTGTCTCAATGTGTGACACAGAAGCAAAACTATCACTTGTTTTGATAGAGGAAAACAAGATGCATTCCTAGTTTCACAGTTCTTTTTTTTTATTCTTCAGGTATCTTTTTTTAAATACAAGTATTAACCAGATGTAAAGTGATACACTGTGTGGACTGTGGACAAAATGTGTAAAAATGAGACACGCTGAGATAGCAGTATATCTGATATTGAATTATCGGTTTGAACAAAAACAGAAAGTTTTATAATTGAGAACTATCAAAAAGGATAGTAACGTGCATTTAGAAGTCACATGAATGGAGAAATAACATTGTTTGGTGCTCAGCTATTTTCTGTTTTAATAGAGGGAAACAATATATCTATTTTTAGTTTCAGTTTTACTCGTTCTTCACTAAAATAGTGTACATTTTGTTCATGGAGCCACACTTGTATCCCTATATTTGTGGAAATTTACCATACAGCACCTTAAAATTCAAGCTACAGAAAGAAAAGTTTGTTGAAAACCAAAATCCAAAAGGGTGAAAAGGAAAAAAAAACACACACAAGGAATGTAATAAGTAATACACTTATTAATTTCTGTGTAAAACTATTAACATGCTCAAATTTTTAAAGTAACCCTCCACCTCCAGATATCAGGTGAAAATTTACATTTTAAACCACATCTCATAAGTTTACATTAAGCATCACATTTTTTAACTTTTAAAAACAGAAAATTGTCAGTATTTATAAGTATTGTATTTGTTATAAGCAAGTATTTTTCAGCAATACACACAACAACATTTGATGTAAATAAAAACAATGTAGGGTAATTTAATGTCAACTAAACCAGAGGCTTTGGAAGAAAGAAAAAAAGGGTAATGCAAGTTAAAAAAATGTGATGCTTTATGTAAACTTATGAGATGGGGTTCAAAATGTAAATTTTCACCTGTGCACCATTTAAATTGGTGTTTCCATATAACTAAGGGGCTTCTCTGGACAAACAACTCAACATGACATTGGGTTGTTTTATATAACTACCTGAACCAACAAAAGTGTTGTTTTGAGTGTTAAACTAAGCCTGATTAAACAGTCTGTTGTGGTTTTATTGCTCCTAATTCTGCTGCCCTTCTTAATGTGAGTTTCCAAATGTATCAGTGCTGCTCCAAAAGTTTCAGATTTTTTTTTATAAGTTTTATCTTAATCACATAAAAAGGTTTGCATTGAAAACCTAAATGTATGTACGAAAAGTACACAGATTTTCCTACTTGTCTTAAACTTCTGTGACTTCTTTGAACAGCTGTTTTGGTGGTTTATTAATAGTCGTGACAGTATGGGGCCAACTGGGTGGGTGTCTATATAGTTCTCTGCTACATGATGCCTCCATCAGAGCTTTGCACTAGGGCTCAAAGATGAAGAAATTGATCATAAAAAGTATTAGAACTATATAGAATCTTAATGTAATCTGTGTGTATTTTGGGAGCAATGAAATTACTATCTTGTGTGCGTCATTGACACTGTATTTGTTCTGTCTTCTACAGATAATCCAGTACCAAACAGTGCGTTATGACATATTACCTCTCTCCCCCATTTCCAGAAACAGACTCAGTAAGTTCAGTCCCTTTTTTTCATGTGTTATTTACAGCTCTGTCCACTAGGAGAACTTCAAACCACACAGCTGAAAGTTGCAAACTGATTTGAAGAGTCATTTGTGACATTAAATATTTTGTAAACCAATCACTGTCAACAAAGTTTTGTTTTTATTTTAAAAGATTGTTATACTTAAACTGATTTTGTGAAGCACTATTTAAAATATTAAAAGCCATCTCTTGGAAAAGACTTTGTGACCAAAGTTCATCACACAAAAAGTGAATAGTCGACTTTGCTTTAAAGAGAAATGAGTAAACTCGTTGCTTTTAAAGCAGTGAATTGACTTTGCTTGAAAAAAAAAAATGAGTAAACCCGTCACCTTAAAACTAAGTAAATTAACTATGTGTTTATTTATAGAAATGAGGTCTACTTAACAGTTCTAAGTTACAAGTTTACTCACTTTAAGTAAAGTCAACTTGTTGTTTTAAGGCAACATATATACTCACTACTTTTTAAGTTAAGTAACTAATTACTTTTTACAGTGTACTAATAGTGTGGTACTATTATGAATCAAGCTAAGAATACATTTCAATACTAGAGAGGCTGATCGTTGTTTAAAGAGTATGTTTCTGGATGTAGAATCACCACTTCTCTATGTTTGTGATGAATGTGTTGACTATTTGCTTTAGATGCGGTGAAGAGGAAGATCTTGGTGTTGGATCTGGATGAGACTTTGATTCATTCTCACCATGATGGTGTCCTTAGACCCACAGTGAGGCCAGGAACACCACCAGACTTTATCCTCAAGGTACAAACTCACTGCTCCATCAATAGAAGTTTACTTTGATATTTTTAATAACTGCTTCTTGACAAATGCAGGTTTTATTTCACTGGGTATTTTACTGTCCTGTCCATTCATTAATAATAATAATAATACATTTGATTTATGATGCGCTTTTCTTAAACTCAAAGCGCTACAAGATATACAATCACAAATAAAAAAGTGCAGATAATTACAAGCTTGCATAACATCCCAGTAAGAAGCCAGAAGTCACACTGCAATGATAAAACAAAGAACAAGAAATAAGCAAAATGTTGAAAATTGCATAAAAGTGACAGCGATGATCACAAATTAAATGCTTTGCTAAAAAGATGTGTCTTGAGAAGCTTTTTAAAACATTCCTGATGATTATGGGTTATGCATTCGATAATTTAAGCGCACTGTAAGAAAAAGCCCTACCTCCCATGGTTTTTAGTCTGCAGTGTGGCTGATACAAAGTTAGTCCAGAACAAAGACAGCGAGTAGGAGTAGAAAAAGTCACCAGGTCACAAATGTAATCTGGAGCTAACCCCTGTAATGCTTTGTAGGTTAAAATCAGAGTCTTAAAATCAATACATGGCTGAACAGGGTACCAATGAAGTTGCTGAAGGACTGAAGTCCTGATGTGATAGTGTGAAAATGTTATTTGTCATAATTTGAAAGTAATACTTTTATCCAGAAAGGGATTAAACCTAAAGTTGTTGCATTGTGTTTCTGATTAAATAAATAAATGCAGCCTCTGTCAGCATAAGATAATTAAGTTTTAAAAAATACTACTGACCTCAAATATATGAATGCTGGTATAGATTTACAATGAAGAAGCAAAAAAAGTTGCAAAGCCAGCATAAATCTGTTAAAGCTGAGGCTTTTTTTAATGCACATTCTATAATTATTATTTTTTAGGGGTTTTCACCTTTATTGGTATAGGACAGTGGACATTTTACAGACAGAAAAGTGTGGGGAGCAGAGATAGGGAAGGATCGGCAAAGGACATCAAGCCGGGAATCGAACTCGGGTTGCTGTGTGCACCTCAATGCTATGTGTCGACGCACTGACCACAAGGCTATTGGCGCCAACTTTAATGTGCATTTTGTCAGTAAAGCTGGTTTTAGTAAACCTCCAGCATGTTTACCACACAGAGCCGTAGTTTACTGCACAAAAATCAGTTTTAAAATCGAATTTAAATTATTTAGTCAATAATGGCAGCGAGATAGTCGTTCTGGGATGATGACAGCTGTCTGTGTAGTTTCTCAATGAACTATGGCTCTGTCTAGTAAATGCTGCATCTGAAATTACCACATATATGTAATATCATGGTTTTACTCCAAACTCACCTCGTAACTTCAGTCGAATGTGTAAAATAAATCCTGTGAGATGATTCTATAGTCATGTGTTGATTAGTCACACTGAATCAATGAAAGCAGTCAAATCTTCTGTTTATAATGCAATGCCATGGGAGAGCGCCCTCTGGCCTTTGGAAGTGGTTTACTGCTGATCACATTGAGCTTTCCTGACAAGATGTGCATGACAATTACAGCTTTGCTCAAGAACATTTGCGATTAAAATTCAAATAAACGCCCAGTGCCAATTAAACCTCATGGTCAATTCTGATTACTTTTTGAACATGTTTTTTTTTCCTTTCTCTTGTTCAGGTGGTAATAGACAAACACCCAGTCAGGTTTTTTGTCCATAAAAGGCCACATGTTGATTTCTTTTTAGAAGTGGTAAGTAAACTCTCTTATTTTGGCAGATTACCAAACTAATGACATTTTCTATCATACATTAATTGTTTTACTTGTATTTGTATTGTGCACTAGTTTTACTTTTGATAAAACTCCCCCATTTTTCTAATGAGTACATCCATGTTTTCTTTTGTTTTCAAATGTCAGGTTAGTCAGTGGTATGAGTTGGTAGTATTTACAGCTAGTATGGAGATATATGGATCAGCCGTAGCAGATAAGCTGGATAACAACAGAGGCATCCTCAAAAGAAGATACTATAGACAGGTAAAACCCACTGGCCTCAAATTGTATTTTATAATCTTAAAACATGACATTTGTGAATCAATCTTGCCTAATAAATAGCTTTTTTATTTCTAATTGTCCTATTACTGAACTCGTCTCTCATTTTCTCACCTTTTGCAGCACTGCACTTTGGATCTAGGGAGCTACATTAAAGATCTGTCTGTAGTACACAGTGACCTCTCCAGTATAGTTATTCTGGATAACTCCCCAGGAGCTTATCGAAGTCACCCAGGTACATCTTTTTTTTTTTTTTTTTTTTTTTATAAACGGTCCACTTTAATTTTTTACAGTTGATAGTAAAGGTGTTTTAATTCTGTCTGTGTGAAATTTAAAAAATATGTAATATAATTTTAACCCCCAGACAATGCAATACCTATAAAGTCTTGGTTCAGTGACCCAAGTGACACCGCACTTCTTAACCTGCTTCCGATGTTGGACGCATTGAGGTATGAGCAACATCTTAAATACTGATCATAGTAACTTTTTAACACTTATGTACTGTTAGGGATGTTTTCATCCACTCTGGGGTGATTTTGAGTTTTAATTTGGCCACAACTTTCTCTGTGTTTCAGCTAGCAGAATGATTTTTGGTGACAAATCTTATTTTGACAAAATGCTTTAAATAAAAAAAAAATTAAACGATACACTCTACACACATTTACTACCCTTTTGTTATGTTCAGACTCAAACTTACACTTAATTAAACTGCTGTAAAAATGCATCAGATAAATATTGTTTTATAAATCTGTTAATCAACCTCAGTCCTGATTAAAACTACTAAATTGTTTAGAAGATTATAGGATTTAACTCTTTAATTGGCAATTTCATAAATGATGTCACTGATTTGGTGGGGGGAAAAACACACACACAAAATGACGTATTTTCAATATAAAAAGTAATTGTGGACTGAATTTGTTTTTACCTTTTATCGCAGTCTTAGACATGTGAAACAACTTTGCCTTTGATGCATTGTTTTTTATTTATTTTCATTTTTTTTCTCCTAATTTACTGTTGGTGGCTGTTTTTGCCCTATTGACTTCCATTATAACAATATTCTTTTGATTACAAAACCATGACAACATATAATCATGCATTTTAATAAATTAGGGAGAAAAAATTAAAATCTAACAATGCATCAAAGCCAATGTTGTTACTAATCACTCACATGTCCAAGACTGTGATAAAAGGTTAAAAAAAAATCCAGTCCACAATTACTTTTTATATTGAAAATACTTCATTTTGTGTGTGTTTTTTTTTTTTTTTTTTACCAAATCAGTGAAATCATTTGTAAACTTGGTGATTAAAGAGTTAAAATCCTGTACATTTTCTAAACAATTTAGTAGTTTTGATCAGGACTGAGGTAGATCAAACAAATTTATGAAAAAATATTTATATGATGCAATTTTACAGCAGTTTAAATTCATCCCTAACTTAACTAAAGGGTAGTAAATTTGAACAGTGCACAAGAGTTAATCATAACTAGGCCCTCATAAAATTATTGCCCATTATAATATAATATTACTATTAATTGAGTAATATACTATTATGTTATCGCTGTTTAAAATTTGTGTTATCACTATTAAATTATTAGCAATAATTAATTTTTTCTTTAAATACTTTCTTTTCTGGGACAATTTATAGCAAGTTCAGATTGGACTGATTTGGGCTGATAGTCATTATTATGGATAAAAAGAGCAATATACTGACTGGTTGTCATTTCAGAGGGTTCATAAAAAGGTATTCATAATAAGGTAATTAGTTAAAGTTATTAGCAGCTAATGAAGTTATAGTAACTAAAACTTATTTTGATCGTAATGGAATAATGTGCACTTTTTGTGAAGCTGCTTTAAAACTATACTTATTGTGATCATACAAATAAACTTTAATTGAATTTGAAAATAACATATTGTTTGGTGTACACTACCTGACAAAAGTCTTGTCGTTAATCCCAGTTGTAAGAGCAACAAATAATAACTTCTAGTTGATCATTTAGGAAAGTGGCAGAAGGTAGATTTTTCAGATAAATCATCTGTTGAACTGCATCCCAATCATCACAAAGACCTATTGGAACCTGCATGGACTCTAGATTCTCATAGAAATCAGTCAAGTTTGGTGAAGGAAAAATCATGGTTTAGGGTTACATTCAGTATGAGGGCGTGCGAGAGATCTGCAAAGTGAATGGCAACATCAACATCAAGACATTTGTGCTGCCCATTACATTATTGGGGTAAGATGGAGTAGGCATTGAAGATGAATCCAAGGAATCTTGATGAACTCTGGGAGTCCTGCAAGAACGCTTTCTTTGCTATTCCAGATGACTTTATTAATAAGTTATTTGAGGCATTGCAGAGATGTATGGATGCAGTCCTCCAAGCTCATGGGAGTTATACACAATATTAATTCTTTTTCCACTGCACAATGACTTTATATTCTATACTGTACTTTATTTCTGTTAAGTGACAAGACTTTTGTCTAAGGAAAGTCAGACCTTACTGCCCTAATTAAATAATTAAAAATCAAGGCATGATTTTATCTTGGTAAAATACATGTAATCTAGAGGCCTTTGCCTTTCATATAAGCCACTTTTGATACCAAATGATCAACCAGAAGTCAAGTTATTATTTGTTGTTCCTAAAACTTGGGTAGGCGACAAGATTTTTGTCAGGTAGTGTATATTACAGTTAATTTGATATTTATTTTATTTAAATTAAACGTAAAACTATTATAAAAATAAGCATTTTAGAATTACAAAGTATGAAGCATGCACTAAATTACAATACGGACAGGTTTTGGGATTTTTGTTTTGTTTGTTTGACCTGTTTTATGTTGCTCTTTCTGTAAACTAACTTCACTGTGCTTTTATTCTCATTTCTAGGTTTACCTCCGATGTTCGCTCCGTCCTCAGTCGAAATCTCCACCAGCACCGGCTCTGGTGATCCTATCTGTCAGGACCAGTTTCTCTTCCGGTCACCGTCTTGATTTTACATGGCTCTGCCCGCTAGGTGTTAACCTCTCCTGCGCTGGAGTTTCAGCCTCTCGTCATCATGTGAGCTCCCATCAGTCATATGGACTCCTCTGAGAAGACATGGGAGGACAGAAAGGAGAAGAAACTATTACAAATGAACTCAACGAATTGAGAGGCATTTTTCTTGTATTTCTTTCCTTAAAAAAACGGAATCTCTGCCTTACAGTTGTTGGATTCAACGTGTGCATGTTGGAGTATTTCTGATTGGGGAGAATGTGTCTGATTGCAACTTTACCCTTCATTTATCGGGGTAAACGAAGAATCATTTAATGGTTTATAACTACTGGTCAGTTTCCACAAATCATTAGCACTTCCGCAGTGTCTTTGTTTTTTTTAGTTATGTATGACCTTAGCACAAATGGTCATTTCCACTCATTTTCTCTTAAAGCTTCTGTCCTTTTCTCTCTCTTTTTTTTTTTTTTTTTCTTCTTCAGTCGGCCATCTCAGGTATCTGGCCTCTTCTCTGTGTTAAGAGCTGAGAGCTGTTAATACCGTTGTACTAATAGTATGCTGTGGTAGAGATAACTGTAAGGTCAGCAGGAGTGAAAACTACAGTCCATTATTACAGCTTATGGTATTAATTTTCTGTGTATTTTTAAAAGGCTCATGTGGAGCCTCTGGTTAAAGCCGAGATGTTTTATCTTCTATTTCAAGGACAGATTTTTAGATGCTCTTCGATGTGGATACATCAGCCGCTGTGAGACAGAGAGAGACACTGAGAAACAAGGACTCTGCTATAACAGAAATAAAATGGAGCCTTTTGTCAACAACTGACACCACAGTCTCTTCCACTTTTTTGTGGGGTATGCTGTTTTATTTTTAGATCCTGGTTAAGGCCTGTAGACTGAAGACAATACACAAGCACACTTTCAACAATTCGCATCTTTGTATTTTACACAGAGATGTAAAAAGTATCATTCTTAAAACTGGTTTTACTGGTTTTTGCAATTTCAGGCCCCCTAAATGCAAACACTGCTGTTGTGTAAATAAGTGGGGGGAAATGCAAGTCATTCATTTGTAAGGTGAAAAGTGTGAAGTGTTCATCCATCAATGTTTTTTTGATCCAATTTTTAACATCTGCCTAAACCTTGCACTTTTTCCCCTTGCACCTTTGCAAGCAGCTGAAACTTACATGTAGATCTGCTTCCATTCAATCACAGCCTACATTTCTTTCTCAGGTAGCTGGTTTTACCTCAATGTACATAATACAGTAAAAAGTATGGGTCAATATTAGAATCACATAACTTTTAACTTCACTGTGAAGAATATTGCAGTTTAATATAAATTATTTATCGTATAATATTTATATATTTGTTTAACTAACATAATGATTACCACATGAGCAAAATCAAGTCCCATGATACTTTCTTAAAAAGTCATTTCTCTTGCATAAACTGTCACAATAGAGAACTTCCTGTTTATGCTGATTTCAATGTGAGAATGTTAGTGAAGAGGTTCTACGGAGTTATATGACGTTTCTGCTATATATACTATATACATACTCTTTGAATTTTTTTTTTTTTTTTAATATTTCCCATGTTATGTTTAAGAGAGCAAGGAAATTTTACAGTATGTCTGACTATATATTTTTTTCTGAAGAAAGTCTTATTTGTTTAATTTTGGCTAGAATAAAAGCAGTTTTTAATTTTTAAATATCATTTTAAGGTCAAAATTATTAGCCCCTTTAAGCTAGATATTTTTTCGACTGTCTACAGAATAAACCATCATTATACAAAACCTTGCCTAATTACCATAACTTGCCTATTTATTCTGATTAACCTAGTTAAGCCTTTAAATATCACTTTAAGCTGTATAGAAGTGTCTTGAAAATATCTAGTAAAATATAATTTACTGTCATCATGGCAAAGATAAAATAAATCGGTTATTAGAAATGTTATTAAAACTATTATGTTCAATATATAAACTATATCTAAATAAATATATATATATATATATATATATATATATATATATATATATATATATATATATATAATTTTTTTTCTCTCTCTTATTCCCTTATTTGTTAAACTTGTATAATGATTTCCACATGGACGAAATCAAACCCCATGATACTTTTTTAAGAAGTCATTTCTCTTGCATAAACTGTCACAATAGTGAACTTCTTGTTTATGCTGATTTCAATGTGAGAATGTTATTGAAGAGGTTCCACTGAGCATCTGTATGCTTTTCTGCATTATACACACACACACACACACACACACACATTCAATTTTTACACACAACATCATCCATGTATTTTTCAGGTAAGAGTGCCAGAAACTGAATGGGGTTTTGAGTACAACATTTAGAGTACAGTAAAACAGGTTCAGTGGTTTGCTCTGTTGATTGCTTTGGTTTGTTTGTAGTTATTGTTTGATTGTTTTTATTTTGTTTTTTACAAATGCATGATTCTTGCTGAAAAAGCAACCCAATATCATTATGCTAATTCTAATATTCTTGATGATGTGCAAAACTACTTTCTGTCAATCATATATAAACCACTTATACAAGATAAAACCATGCTTGTATAAGATAATTAGGGGATAATTAGTGTGAGAATGATCTATTCAGCTGTTTAGTCTGCTTTTGTTACTAGAGTAAGGTCCAGCATGAATAATGTTGGATTTGTGCCATGGGGCACATTTATTTTCTCCAAAAATCTCCATCTCATCTGTAGTTAAAATACGGCTCCAAACAAGACCAAGATTAGGGGATAGTTCAACCAAATATTAGAATTCTGTCATCATTTATATACCTCTCATTCCCTTGGTCTAATCATATTTGAGTTTTTTTACATTTACTCAGCAAAAACGACATTTTGAAGAACATTAAAAATCAATAGTCATTGAATTCCAAAGTATTTATTCCCTATATGTGTGCCTGTGTCCACCGGTTTCTGGCATTCTTTAAAATCTTTTTTTTTTGTGTTCAACTGAAAAAAAGAAACATGAATGTTTGGAAGCACTTAAGGGTGAGTAAATTTAATTTATAAATGAACTATTACTGTGCACTGCATTCACTCACAGAATTAAATGATAATTGAAATGCTAATAACCAAAAACAATCTTGCATGTTAGTTTTGTTTATAGCTTATCTTGGGGGGAAAATCAAATAAAAGGGAAGTAGCTAAATGTGTGTCCATCTAATTGTGTAATCAGTTTTGTGTGCTTGGTTACAAGCTGGTTGTTGGAGAAGCAACACTGCAGGACTGTGCCTCAAATGACACTAGCAGAATTCAACTGGAGGAATAATATAGGTCACAATGATCATTAACTGTTTGTCTGTGAACAACAAATGATCAAGCACTTGATTTTGACCTGACCTTTTGGATTCTCAAAATATGTCTCAGATGATCAAATCATATTTTGTGCACCTGTCTTTTTAGGTCATGTGCACAAGTGTCCTCAAGAACAATTAAATGTTTTATTAAGGCAAAGTTTTTTTTTTTTATACAAGTAGCCTACTATGGTTAAGATAGCAAGTGTAGCAAAAACTATAGTAAATTTGTGGTTACCATGGTTTAACTACAATAACTATGTGTTTTTGGTTTTGTAGCAAAACCATAGTTAATTTTAGTGGGGTGTCAGTTTATGATTGATTCGAACTTACAAACTTTTCTTTACCAGGCCAGATCTCCAAGCACCTGCTTGTGCACTTTACCACCATAGGCTACTTTTGCCTTACAGAATATACTTAATCTACTTGTTTTAGCGTTTACTTTCAGGTTTTGCCACGTAGTACTCCTGTCCCGACCAGTGGCTCTGATGATCTTCAATACTGCTGATGTCATTACGCAGCTGACGTAACTTGACGTACGCCGCCTCCCTTGTTCCTTGTATATCCCTCCGCCCTCCGACGCAGTTGTCAAAAAACCCTGATCTAGTTAGTAAACACTGTCGACGGCAGGTTTTCTTGGAGATTTTGAAGATCTCCCAAACCTTGACAATGAAGTTTATGTACAAAGAGGAGCATCCCTTTGAGAAGCGACGGTCCGAGGGGGAAAAAATCAGAAAGAAGTACCCGGACAGAGTGCCTGTAAGTCAGACAAATGAGTTGTTTTTGTTGGGCCCTGCGCTTACAGATAACATAGACTTACCGACGAGTTACACCGTGACAACGCTGATTTATAATGTGAAATCTTGTGAAAATGGCGTATTCGAATAAAAAACGTGATGTAATGCGTATATTTGTTTAATTAATAGATTGTTGTTTTGAAGCTGTCCTTCAAATATGGAAGAACTAGCGTTAGCGTCAGTTAACGTTAGCTTTTGGAAATAGTGGCATCGTTTAAACTACTGTGAATAGAAGATATGATATATACTGATATATGATACTAACGTCATATAAAGTGTTAAACATACAAAAACATGAACCATGAACTGCTTTGCATAATATTTAATTATTTAATTGAGCCGTGGATGTTTTGACTGGGTTGAAAACAGAATGACTAACGTTACATAGAATATGAGGTTTTCTGACATGATAATATGTGGCCTCACACCAGTTTATTTTTCAGTTGCATTATGTGTCGTAAGTCAAAATATCAGCAGCGAATCTAGGGGAATGCCCATTACACTCATGTTATTGTAGCACTAAAAGATGCTGTTGTTTTCACATGACTGGCACATTATTTTCAGCACTGATTTGTTTTCCGCAGGTTATTGTCGAAAAAGCTCCCAAAGCCAGAATTGGAGACCTGGACAAGAAGAAATACCTTGTCCCGTCTGACCTCACAGGTTAATCTGTTAAAAAACTACAGAAACATTTGTATAATCTTTTTAACGGTGTTAAAATATGAAAATATATTTTGACTTTTTTTGTTATTTCTGAAGTTGGGCAGTTCTACTTCCTTATTCGAAAAAGGATCCACTTGAGGGCTGAAGATGCCCTGTTCTTTTTTGTCAACAATGTCATTCCTCCCACATCAGCCACTATGGGACTGCTCTACCAGGTACACATCTCGTACCCTTTGAAATGTATCTGAACCGAATTATTTGTTTGTTTCAGCCGACCCCTTTGCTACCTGTATGCTTTCATAAGATAATTAAGCATTTCTCTTTGTTTCTCATTTAGGAGCATCACGAAGAAGACTTTTTCCTTTACATTGCCTACAGTGATGAAAGTGTGTATGGGGATGTTTTGAGAGACGTGTAACCAATTTGCTCCACATTACCAGTCTTTAAAATAAAATGATCAATACGTTAGGCTACTTGAGGTGTACATGTTGAATGCACTTTCATATCCACTTCCTAGTCTGTTTATGAAATCTTGTTTGTACTATACGCTGCCTGCATTTTGTTTTTTTTCTGCTTAAGAATCCCTAACACCCCCCCCCCCCTCTCTTTCAATGTTCTACACTTCTCCTTTCACTTTTCCTCATTTTTACTCCGCACCGCCATGCATCATGCAGTTGTGCTACTGCAGCTTAGTTTAGTTGGATTATTTTTTTAGCCACCCTATTTGCACAGACCAAAATCATTTATAATACTGGACTATCATACCATGTAAAGTGTGAATGTGTGCTTGTGTACTGTTGCCAATTATTATTTTAAAATAGGTTGGGATTGCTGTTTGTTTGAATAAACTGTTTAAAAGGTTTCATTTCAGTTGTTGTAGGAGATTGAATGTTTATTTGATTTTTATTATTATTAAGGTTCATGAGTTGATTGGCTTTTTTGCACATTTGTATTATGGATTGGTGTTTTTTTTTTCTTTTTTTTTCCTAAAAGCTTTAATTGTAATGGCCACAAATCTTAAGCTTGTCACCATTATAAACCTGATGTGAAACAGTAATTGTCTATGCGAGTCTTTGATGGTCTTCATTAATTTCATCTGCTGTGCGTCTTTTTTGTTGTAGATTTAATCAATAAGTGAGGTAAGCGCCCGCTTAGGGCCCCAGGAAATCTGGGGACCCCGAATAAATTTCTAGAAGTATAAATTATACCTATGAACCATATATATAATGTAGTTTTCCACCATAATTTGTATGGTGAGTGTTACAAATACAATTTTAATGTAATGGGCTATATGCACAGCTAGTGTTTTTCAGCCAATGATAAACTTCTGGTGAGAGCTTTATGTGGCTATTTTTAATTTCATAAGGTTCCTTTTACAGCATAGATGTTGTAATGTAATTCAAATATAATCAGTTAAATAAACTAAAGCATCCATTTGGTTGTTAAAGCATAAAAAGAGACGAAAGACCAATAAAACACAAGGCAGCGTAATTAGCCGCACGCCAGTGATCAAAATCCATTGAAAATACTGAGGTAAAATTAATTTCCAAATTTTAAAGACATGGCATGGAAAAATATAATTTAATGCAATGCTTCTTGTTTGGTCTGATAAACACTTTAGATCATATCTCACCCAGGCAGTGAAGATTGCTGTTGTTTAAGGAAATCAGATCTTAAACGTGGCGATTTTGCATGGGATGACAATTCACCAGAAGCCCTGGGGCTGGCTGACTGAAATTAAAAGTCTGTGTGCATATAGCCCATTAAATATTATTTAATATACAAGAATCAAATTGAATAGAATTATAATAATGTAATGTTATGTAATAATAATAATATTACAAAATAACATATCCATCATAGAGCAGTCCAGCAGTAAAATTTATTTAAAAATTAATATTATTTTTAGTTGTAAATTAATTTACATTTCACTATTCATTTAAAATGTTGAAAAGAAAATTGAGTGATATAAAAAAACAGCAATATAAATAAAAATTCAATTAAAGTAGAAAGGGTACATTTCAGGAATTGGTCCCTATGGCTGGAATTGCTTAGGGCCCCAAAATCACTAAATCCGCCCCTGTGCATATACACAGATGGGGGAACATTAATGTTAACAGAAAAATTTAAAAAATAAAAATTTAATACTATTATATTAAATCAAAATGTTGAACTGAAGAGAAAATAAAAATAAAAAATTATTTTAAATATGTACAAACAAATACAAGAATATACATCTCACAACAATTATGAACAAATAAAATAAAAATCAGAGAAAGTATATTAGTCATACAATCAAAGTATAAACAGATGCCAGGGGTAAAACAAATAAATAGGTGAGATAATAATAATAATAAAATCATTTATTTAATCAAATTAAATTTACATAATGCTTCATGTTTTTTAGCTTTACGGTTTCTAATGTTACATAGTGCCATATTGTTTAATCTCCTTTATAAAATGTTCACAATTTGGCTTAGCTTTGGCCCATTTCTTGACATGTATATGATATTTTCCAAGTAATTTTATTAGCTGTATAAGAATACTTTTTGAACCAATTCCATCTTGTACTAAAGCAAATATGACATCATATCCAATTTGTATTAGTGTACCAAATGTCCTTGAAATAAAGTTAGAAACATCAATCCAAAATAATCTTGAGTATAAAAAACAAATGAGTAACAGATTCTTTAACAATACCACAAACATCGCAAGAGTTTTCTCTATCCACTTCAAACCGCTCAAATAATTCTTTTGCAGGATGAATTCTGTGTAAAATTTTAAAAGATACCTGTCTTACTTTATTATTATAAAGAATTTATTTGTTAGTAGCCATACTTTCTTCCACTCAATGTTTCCAAATTTAGATGACCAAAAGACTGCTGAAGATGGTATATGATTCTTTTTTAATACATTTCTAATATATCTATTACTACATTTATCTTTAACAATGTTAATATCACCAATAAATATAACATCATCACTTGTCTTTGGCTGTTGGTCCACATTGTATACAGAATTACCCAACAGATACAACTTGAACTGAAGAGAAAAACACGGTTTGTACCACTTTTACTTGCCGTCATCAAGACACGCCCAGCGGAAGTGCGCCAAACTGGGTTTCCTGTCCTCTTTATTTTGGTTAATTACTGATATACTTGTTTATTTTTTCTTTACGGAAAGCCTTCAGACAAGCTCAGCATACTTTTAATCTCAGAAACGGACAAAAGTGCGTTACATGAAGATTCCAAGAGTTTCATTGCAAGAGTTTTTTTTAATTCAGTGCGCTGATTTTGCAAGCTAGCTGACTAAGCTGTTACTTGAGCCGTTAGCCTGCTAGCCTGATGGTCAAGCCTGCTAGCCTTATAGTCAAGCCTGCTAGCCTTATAGTCATGTGTTAATCGATTTTCTGGAAAAAGAAAATACTGAACTCACTTTCGCCTGTAAAAGTTTGTCTATTTTCTTTATAAACTATTTTCTTGAACAACTTAGCACACTCGATTATCGAAACATTGAGGTTACTGCAAGCATAGCCAGCTAGCTTGTAAGTCGTTACAGAGCTAATAGGGAGTTTGCTGCATTTTATTGCTTCTCATTACCACATACCTTTCTTTTAATTCACATTTTGCTCTAACTCGTAGTCTTTTGTTTTTAGAATTGATATGGTAAGTTGGTTTATTAAACAACGTCAGCAAGGCTTGTCAACTTTTTGACAGTTGCCTTTAGTTTGTGTTTGTGACTTGTCAGCCTGAAACAATGTGAAATAACTAACTTAAATTGTGCTATTTAGCATTAGTAATAATGTTATTAGGTCAGTTATGCGTTTAACACCTGTCATTTAGCAAGGTAAAATAATGAATTGTAAGTGGGGTAAGGGCACTAAAGTCGTAAATTAATCTTAGTGTTGAAAATGTAGATGTTAATACTTAACTGTAGGTTTTAATATATGGAGTTTGTATGGAGTATAGTATGATTTTCTTTTTTTCCTCCTGCCATCTACTCCAGCTGGCACCACCAATCCCTACCATCATGCCGGCTCTTCTGGAGAGGCCCAAGCTGTCTAATGCCATGGCACGTGCCTTACACAAGCACATCATGAGAGAGAGGGAGCGCAAGAGGCAAGGTGAGTACAGGCCAGGGAAGAAAAACTTTAAACAAACTCTATTTATTACACTATATACCCAATAGGTTGTTTTCTCATGACGTCATTGATGACGTGCGAAATTTAGATGGAGGGCTGGAAATGATTCTTCTACGTAGGAATCAGTATCAGAATATCACAATGTTTCTGTTTTATGTTGTTTATAATGTTTAAATCAGCCAAAATAAGAAATGCAGAACTGTCCTTATAGACTTCAATTAGTTTTAGCTCATAAAGAGGAGAAATTTCAAGAAACTGGCTGATAAACGGAGGAAAAGGCGGCATGTAATAATCATGTTTTCAATAAATCCAAGTATACAAACTTTTCTTGGATGCGAAAATTCATTTGAGAGCGCCAATAAAAATTATATATGCCTAGCTGTGTATAAATATGTTAATGTGTTATATAAAAATCAGGTACAAACAACACCACGCTTATAGAAAATCCAGAAAAATACAAATAATGTACCCTGCCATGTAATCGCTGCAATGAAATCTCCTTCT
The DNA here is from genome assembly GCA_903798195.1 of Danio kyathit. Taxonomy (NCBI): domain Eukaryota; kingdom Metazoa; phylum Chordata; class Actinopteri; order Cypriniformes; family Danionidae; genus Danio; species Danio kyathit. The sequence goes on from LR812523.1 coordinate 29,683,030, forward strand.
TGTTTCGCAATAATCCAAGTCTTTAATGGCATTTTGGTGGAATAAACAACCGTAACGTGAGCATGGAGATGCGCAGCAGCAGTGAATGTTTGTTGATGGTAAGTTCATCGACAGAACAAAAAAGAAATGCTACCCTTGCAACAAAACTAGACGGTTATTATTGTGGAGCACTTTTTTTCCATTTACAAAAATAAATAAATAATAATGTAGACTATGCTTCCACGCTTTTGTATGCTTTCATCTGTTATTTCGTGATGTCTGGAAGATGTCCGCATGGGGGAAAAACTAGTAATTTATAATAAACATGTTTGTGAACCACATATGTATAATGTGTACAACTCTTTGTTAATAAATGCTACAGAATACTGAAGCATAGTAAACTCATAAATTGTAATAAATACTGTAACATTAGTGTAAACTGTGGTGGAAGCCTGTTGAATAATTTATTACTACAGTTGTGTCGTACCACAGCAACAATATAATTACCACGACAGTTTAATTCAAGTAATTATCTATTGCAGGGATGTCCAAACCCGGTCCTGGAGGGCCGTTGTCCTGCAGATTTTAGCTCCAACCTGCCTTAACACAGCTGCAAGGATGATAGAAAGCATAGTAAGAGCTTGATTAGCTACCCCAGGTGTGTCTGATTGGGGTTGGAACTAAACTTTGCAGGACACCGGCCCTCCGGGAGCGAGTTTGAACACCCCTGATCTACAGTATGCTTCCAAACACTATAGTATTTCATTCATTCATTTTCTTTTTAATAATAATAATAATAATAATAATACCTTTTATTTATAGGCGCCTTTCAAAGCACTCAAGGACACCTTACAGCAGACCACAAGCACATAATAAAAATACAAGCAGTAAAAAAAAAAAAAATAAGAAGCGGCATAAAATTAAACCAGCAAATCATTAAAAGCTATCCTAAACAAAAACGTTTTTATCTGAGATTTAAAATTGGAAATAGAGTCCATCTGGCGAATGTGCAAAGGCAGGGCGTTCCATAACTTTGGTGCTGTACAACTAAAAGCCCTGCCACCAAATGACTTCATCTTAAAGTTTGGGACAGATAGGAGTTCAGCAGAAGATGATCTCAGTGAGCGCGAAGGAGTGTACAAATGAAGAAGATCAGAAAGATAGTGAGGGGCCAGGTTATGAAGAGCTTTGTATGTTAAGAGAAGGATTTTGTATTGTATACGATAGTGAACAGGGAGCCAGTGCAGGTGAAAAAGAATTGGAGTTATGTGATCAGAAGTACGCGAGCCGGTGACTATCCTAGCCGCTGAATTCTGAATTAACTGTAGTCTATGAAGTTGTTTTTCAGGGATGCCAGATAGGAGCGAGTTACAATAATCAATCCGTGATGTAATCAGAGCATGAACAAGCACTTCAGTACTTTGTTGAGATAGTGAAGGGCGAAGTCTTGCAATGTTACGCAAATGAAAAAAGGCAGAACGTGAGATATTACTAATATGAGAACCAAACGAGAGCATGCCATCCAGTATAACCCCAAGACTTTTCACGTGGGTTGAGAAATTGACTGGGGAGTCATCAATAAACAGGGTAAAAGATTGAGCTTTGGATAAGACAGATTTTTTTGGCTTAGTCCTTTTATTAATCAGGGGTCGCCACAACGGAATGAACCGCCAACTTATCCAGCATATGTTTTAGGCAGCGGATGCCCTTCCAGCCACAACCCAACACTGGGAAACGCCCATACACACTTGCATTCACACACATACACTATGGCCAATTTAGCTTATTTAATTCAACCAGAGCACCCGGAGGAAACCCACGCGAACAAAGGGAGAACATGCAAACTCCACACAGAAATGCCAACTGACCCAGCCAGAGCTCGAACCAGTGACCTTGCTGTGAGGCTATCGTGTTACCCACTGTGACACTGTGACACCCACTATAGTATTTACTATAGTATTTTTTCATGTAACATACTTATACATTATGTACCGCATCGACGACAGGCAAATATATTTGAGTTCAATAGAAAACTCGTCCCTCTTCATGATATAAGGATCATGCCCAACATATGTGGTTATTTTTTATTTCTATCTCTTTGGAACTATGATATAAATCACAAAAAATACAGACTTTCCTCTATGTCTTCCATTCAGTTTTTTACTTGCTGGCCTTTATCTGAATTTCGCACATCACCAGAACCACGAGATTGACAACAACCTAGGGTCCGTTCTTCGTACCTCGCTGAAATGATTTAAGATGATTTTTATGATTTTCATGACTTTTAATCTTGATAAATGATCTCTGGCTAATTTAGTTCTTCAAACAAGTTTGCATATCAGGTTAAAATGTCTGGATGAACTGATCTGAGATTGCTGCATGTGTTGTGAAGGACAGATCGATCGATCCTCGAAATCATGATCAGCAATGCAACGATTGGCTGATGGCACAGCAGCGTAATGACATCATCTCATTAATATTCAATTATCCATGTGAGCAAATTGACTTAAAATTTGTAGTAAACGGTTTGTTAAATATGATACGCAATAACTTTCCACCTTTGTTGTGGGCTGCATGCTTTACACTTTCATGTATCAAGAGTATTTAGCAATTAATTTAGTTTTACAGTTAGAGCGGATTTTCTTTATTATAGTAGTCATAGTAGTATTATAGTAGCCGGTTTCTTAATCTGGAAAAAACTGGATGTTTACAAAAGAATTTTGATATCAGTAAAGGGGTCTGCAACTTTTGTGAAGCATCAAATCACTGTCATATTAACTGTCAAAACATGTTCATGACTGCATAAATGTATTATTGCTTTAAAAAAAAAAAAAAAAAAAAAAGTTGCATATTGTGCATGTCTATTATACACAAATTGTACTAAAGCGGTCTAAAAAGTTCATATCATAAACTTTTTTTTCTTAAACCACCAGGTGGCAGTCTTTGTACTTTTATTTCGGAGTGCAGATTGCATAAGTTTTATTAATATATAATTTTTAACTATATATATATATATATATATATATATATATATATATATATATATATATATATATATATATATATATATATATATATATATATATATATATATTAGTTAAAAAATATATATTATTATTATATTACAGTGTATATAACTACTACTGTACGAAAATATCAGAATTCGGTACATACTTTAAGTATTATCTGTGCTTGAACTGACCCGATCTAATCCAGTTTATATGAAATGAGCCTGCTCCCAAGCAGGTTTGAGCTACCAGAACTGTTACTTTGACAACTCTCGGATGAGTTTCAAAGAACGAAACGATCCTGGATCATGTCAAATCATCAATAACCAAATCCAGCTAACTGAGTAATCCACGTACGAAGAACAGACCCCTATGGTTTAATTATCTTTCTGACAATAAGATTTGTATGTTCTCTGTGTTTTTATAGACCACATGTGGTTATATTTATATATATATATATATATATATATATATGTATGTATATATGTATATATATATATGTATGTATGTATGTATGTATATGTGTTTATTATAGTTTAAAACTAAAATGTAAAAAATGTCAACGAAAATGTATATATATAAAAAAGTGTATGTAAGTCCTGTATAAGTCTAAAATTTCATTCATAATGGTCTTAAAAGTGTCTCAAAAAGTCTTAATTTTGACTTGGTGAAACCTGTAGAAACCCAGGTTGTATGTATATTTTTTTTTTTACTACAAATGTTAATATTGATCGTATACATGTACAGAGATAATAGTTTGCATATGTTGCTAGTTCTATATTTCTATATGTCTTTTTGCTCATAATTCTCTCTTGTTATCTCAGAGGAGGAAGAGGTTGACAAAATGATGGAACAGAAGTTAAAAGAAGAGGAGGAGAGGAAAAGGAAGAAGGAGATGGAGGAGAGGATGTCCTTAGAGGAGACTAAAGAGCAAGTAAGTCTGTATGATTGCCTCGTTTTAACATTGGGAGTTATTTGCAGATATTGTAGCAGGATTATTGTTTAAGAGTCCTCGGCAAGCCTTTATTTCTCTTGTTCTGTCTTCAGATTATGAAGATGGGAGTGAAGCTGCAGGGCCTTCAAGAGGAGAAGCACCAGCTTTTCTTACAGCTGAAGAAAGTTCTACATGAAGAGGAGAAAAGACGTCGGAAAGAACAGAGGTAAATATTTAAAAAACACACTATATACAGCTGAAGGCAGAATTATTAGCCCTCCTGTGAAATTTGAATTGCTTTTTAAATATTTTCCAAGAGCTGTTTAATGTTTTTAAACACATTTTAAATCATAATAATTTATTAACTAATTTAATTGTTTTGCTGTGATTACGTTAAATAATGTCACTCACTAGTTATTTTGCAAAATACTTGTATTCAGCTTAATGTGCAATTTAAAGGCTTAACTAAGTTAATTATGTTAACTAGGCAAGTTTGGTTAAGTAGGCAAGTCATTGGACAATTCTGCAGCCAATAAAAACAACATTTTTAATGGCCTAATAATATTGACCTTTTATTGATTATATTGACAATTTTAAATATTTTAGTTTAATCCCAGTCAAACAAAATGAACTAAGACTTTCTCCAAAAAAAAAATATAATAGGAATTACTGTGAAAAATGTTCTTACTCTATTAAACATCACTTAGGAGATATTTATATAAGAATACAAATTTCACAGGAGAGCAATGGAGAAAAAAAATATATATATAAAATTTCAGAGGAGAACAAAGGAGGAAAAATAAGAGAACACTGAAAAATTCTCATTTTTAAAAAATTTATTGTATAGTTTTGCGTTTGAGTAAAATATGTCATTTTTGTTATATTTTGTGAACTGCTAGTGCTTTCGTTTGTATAAACAAAACAAAAAAGATGCCATATTTTCATACACGTACTTTCAGACTACACAGTACAAGTGTTTTAACTTCAAGAGAGATATGAAATCAGTACTTGGTGGAATAATCCATATTTACAATCACAAGAATTTAAGGCCCCAATTACACTAATATGTTTAAGTTTTAAAATGGTGTTTGAGAATGAAAACGATCCGCATCCACACTGGCGTTTCACCTAGCGTTTCTGAAAAGATTTCCGTCCACACTACACCTCTGAAAACACGCATCACATGACCACACACTCTCGCATGCGCTGCAGCGTATGCGCATGTCTGAGCTCCAGCCAGTCAGCGGGTGCTTTGAGCACACCTCCTCAGATGAGAGCAGCGCACATCGGACATTTCATCAAGAATCTTCCACTGGATTTAGTCTCACTATAGTTTTCAGATGTCTCTGTTTTCCCCAATCCACACTGACATGAAGCAGCAACGGATTAAAATTAAAATGTTTTCAGGGTTCGAAAACTCCGGGGTAGTGTGGACAGAATGCGCAACCGTAGCAAAACTTGTGCGTTTTAAAACTAAAACGTATTAGTGTAAATGGGGCCCTAAACATTTGTTATTCTTTTTTTGCTCAAAGTGTTTTTATTGAACATGTTAGATATAAAACATTTAGTACAAGTAGCTTTTCAATTTTTCTTTTTTTTTTTTAAAACACTACAAACAAACAAAACTCGTTGCGCACACATACATTTAGGTTCTATAAAAATATATGAATAATATAAAAATAAAATACAAATAAATAATACTATTAAGTAAAACATATTTTACTCGTATATAAAAGAAAAGAAAATTATAAATTAATAAAAAATAACAAGGCTCTACTCTTCTAAAATAACTGAAGGGTCCATCATCTTTGTGATCTAAAACCGGTTAAACATTGGTTATTCTGACCCACTGTACTTTTCTGAAATTAAAAATGCTCTAAATGACTTTTTAAACTGCAAGAAATGTTACTTTTAAAGGAACCAAATAAATAATATACAATTCTTTTGTTTGTTTACAGTGACATGACAACCCTGACTTCAGCGACATACCAGGCAAACATGGCCATCCACCCTAACCAGCACATTCTTAGCATGCAAGGTGACCATTATTTATCATCTTTAGTGTCATTTAGACTATTTGCTTTGTTTTGTTTATTTTTAAATTGCCATGACTTCATTTTGCTCCATGCTTGTTTCCCATCAGCGGGTCAGGTGAGTCATGGCCGTCCAGCTGCTCTGCTTGGGGAACGTAGTAAACAGCTCTTTCAGTCTCCGGTCATTCCTGTGAGTCAATGTAGATGAAACTATTTCTGCCTGCAATGTTCAAACTTATATACATTTAGTATTGAGAGTCACCTGGTTCAGTTTAGTCCCACAGTTGTTTAATATGTTATTGTCGATCTTCGTGCTTGTCTCTCACCGCTGCCCAAGGCACGTCATTTCCAGTCTCAGCCAGGATTTAGTGCAGGCGGATCAGAGCATGGCCAATATTCGGGAGCCCAGACAGGTCACAGCCCATATGGAGTCACCCAGACGCAGCATACATCACCTTTTGCCTCCAGTCAGCCTGTGCCAGCCAATTATGCCAGTAGTTCACAACTTAGAGGTGCCTTGCTTGTATTATTTATGTTTTTTGTTGTTGTTGTTGTTTTATGAGAACATGTTATGAATTTGGGTTGTTATGTCTTTCTGTTTCAAAGGTGCATCAGCATTTCAGACCATGCAGTACCTGCCCCATCAGCAGCAAGGCTATGCAGTTCACAGTCACTTCACCTCTCAGCCAGGTGTGTGTGTGTGTATAGCAGAGGCTAGCAACCTTTTAGGCATCAAGTAGCCATCACTTTTCTACCTGTGTATGTGGAATTTTGTATACCATTGTTACGACCTTCTTTTAAGTCTAGGGATTTTGTTCGGAGGTGTAACAAAGAAGACTAAAATTGTTGGTAAATAATATGGAATTAGAACAAAAAAGGTAGATGTGGAAAACACACTTCAATCTTCAGCCCCAGAGTGAAGAGTCAGCACAATGTTTTAGAAAAAATAAACAGCAGAATTTATTTAAAGGGGTGGTATGATATCATATTTTAAACTTTAGTTGATGTGTGAACATAACATCTCTGAATGAAATACACTGAAAGTTCAATGCAAAGGGAGACATTGGCTTATGCAGAGTTAGCTTAGCAAAGCCTAGAGCAAACCAAATTTGGGGACTTCAAAAAAATACATCCAGGCTAGTGAGATCACAAACACTTCACGGTACGCACCATGTGCATACACCCCACACGGCGAAGGCACGTGGCCAGAGGCAGTCTAATGTTATAAAAATGTTATAAAGCTAAAATGTAGTCCAAACACTGCTTTTCCACAGAGCTTGTTCTGTTTTTGTATTTGGGCTTCCAAAGGACACGACACAGAGAGAGAGAAGTGCTTACAGTTTATTTTAATTATGTTCCAGAGAATTATAAAAAAAGATATAGCTAGCATTTGACAAAGGACAGCTTCCAGAATATCTCCCCGTTCAGTGCTGGATTCAGTTAACTCCTCAGACCATAATAGGTGAAGCTGTGGTTTGTGAGCCACAACCTGTAAGTGTTTTTATTTGTTAAAATTGATCAATTACATGCATCGCTTCTAGTGTTAAGGGTATGTTGCAGCAAGGACGTAGACAAGGATGTAAACAACAGGAAATGCTGTTTGGCACAGTTAACAATTTAGCTACAAATTCATATTTATTCGTCAAACCGCTGTAAACACCCACAATCTTCAGCAGCGCTGCAGTGTCTCTCTATGCGGTGCTTTCCCTGCGTTCCACATCTCAAATAACAAACTCGCAAAAGATATGAGAAAGTTTAATTTTACTTACACATGCTTATAACTTGAATATACGTGAAAGACACTTGTCAGATTTAATTTAGAGAGCAGGCGTGAGGTTCAGCTGTGTCCTCTGTATCAATTATTGTGTGTCATGTATACTGTGTCCTCACAGTATTTACACAGCAGAGGCAAAGTGCGTGCTTGTAGGGGTGTGACACTTTTTCTGGTGACGTGGAGCCGATCCACGAATCACAGTACATTATGTTAGCTGACCAATCAGAGCCTCTTGAGGGCGGGCCTTTCAGAGGAACTAGGATATATGGCAGTCATTTTCATGTTAGCTGAGTAGCTGTATATAATTAAAGTAAGATATAACATGAAAAATAACATGTTTTTCTACAAATGAAGCATGAGCACACACTGCTTTGTATTTTATAAACATGACCAAGACTTAAAAATACACTCTGGACCACCCTGTTAATAGAAATATTGGAACTTTAACACAAACTGAATGTCAAACTGAGTGAGTATACAACAAACAACAAACAAAAAGCAGCTCCAAAATATCCATCATTTACAGTTTTTAAATCCTTTAAAAAAAACTGCAATCAATTTCTCTAATGTTTATGTGGCAGTAATTGTGCCAATGCTGGTATGAGTGCCACAGGTTTATAAACCCTGTGCTACAGAATTCTTTTGAAATCAAATATTTATTTAAACATTAGTTTGAATTAAAAGGATATTTATTGTTGCGGTTACAGCTTTAGGTACGTTACCTACACTAATGAAATGTGTATGCAGATAACTTTAGAGAAGAAAAATATGTTGTAAGAATAAAAATAAATAAAATAAAAAATGTTCAAATTAATGTCAACATTTTAGCAGCAAAATTTAAATCATAATCTACGATCTTCATTTAGTTAGCAAGCTTATTAAAAGCAGTAAAACAAAAACTGGACCTACCCCTCAATTTAAAACATCTAAGGCCGTTTTAGTTTGTTTTGTGATTTGTTTTTTAAAGTATTAACTAGACCCTCCAGGATTATGTGATTCCACAATCTCTTAACCCAAAATCAAGCAAATGTTGAAATTTTGAGAGTTAGTTTTTTTTAAATGCCGCTGACTTTTTTTTTTTACACAGTTCAAATTCCAGCCATGTCAGAGCGTCATCTGCTTAGTCATTCAAAACAAACTAGGTCACGTGACTTGTATCACTCACTAAACTTCTACATATTGTGTATATATCATCCTGTTGTCATAGGAGTAGCCCTCTCTATTTTTTTTTTTTTTGCGAAATCCTTGAGGAGCTGATTAACGAGCCTTTGTGACTACATCATTACTATACTGTATGTACCCAAACAGGCCTTTAAATGCTTTGTAAGTAATACAATGTTAAATGGGTATGGGTGGGGAACTCAGTCAGACATTATTTGCAGGGTGGTAATATTTCCTCTGTCAGCTTTTTGGCAGACAACTTCACAAACCCTTTGTTTTCTATCTTTCTTTCTAGGCTACATCCCCAGCGCTGGGATTCCCCTTCAGAAACAGCTGGAACATGCTAACCAGCAGTCCGGCTTCACAGACTCTGTAAGTGGAGATGGTCAGGAAGTGCATTTCTTTTAAACTACGTCAGCTCAGTGGAAGAATTCAGCTGTGTTTGTGTAATTAAATTAAAGCCTGATTCCCATTGATGTTTTCAGAGTCCCCTGAGGCCCATGCACCCACAGGCTCTTCATGTCAGCGCTGCGGGTTTGCTGTCCACTCCTCCTATTGCTGTGCAGATTCCTCCTGGCAAGGTCAGAGCCACAACCACCGCATGAAATCTGTATTAACACAGTCTTGATTCTGCATCATTGCAAATATTAGGCTTTGCTGTACTATAATTGCTTTAATATAAAGAGGATTAAAATAGATGCTTTGTATTGCTCTTGTAGTCTGTTCAACATTTAAAAAAAAAAATCTTTGCTGTGTTCTTTTTTTACAGTCTGGCATATCTTATACACATTCGCAAAGGCCAGCATCTCCAGGTGCATTTTCCCATGGAACACCCTCACAACAAGCACATGCAGTGAGTTTATTTATACTATGACTTGTATTTATGTTTGTTTAAAGGTTTCGAATAAGTGAGGTCTTTTATTTCAGCAAGGTCGCAGTAAATGGTTAAGTAATCTAAACTTTTTTTACAAAGAATTTTATTAAAAAATAAAAAAACAACTGGAGTAATGGCTACTTAAAATTCAGCGTGGACAGCGTAGGAATAATTTATTTATCACATTTAAGATGTTTTAAAATGGAACATTTATTTAAAGTTGTAATTAAGAAAACTAAAAAATATTTAATTTATTACAATTTTAAATAAATGTTTCATTTTAAAACATCTTAAATGTGATAAATAAATTATTCCTATGCAGGCTAAGCTTTATAAGTAGCCATTACTCCAGTTGTTTTTGTTTTTTTAAAAATATTTAAATATAAAGGTAAATATACTCTTCTATTGACTTTTTTTTTTATTTGGCCATTTTCTTTACACCATGAAAATCTTACCATCCTCATATGTTTGAGTGATAGTATGTATGATATCTGACTGAGAAAGACTAAATGTATAGTGTTTTTAATGAACCATTAATTGCTGGAAGATATTTTTTAGTATTTGATTGATATACAGTGCTGTGCAAAAGTGTTAGGCCAGTAGTATTTAGACCAAAAAAAGGTTTAAAGTCGGTTATTTATATATTTTTATATCACATGTCAGTTTGAAATCTAAAGCTATCTGAAAAACTATGGGCAAGTGTTTTAAATGCAAAGTGTTGTCATACCAAATGTTGATTTAATTAAGTTAATTTATTAAAATGTATTTATGCATTATTTTTGAAGCATCCTCATTTTACAGTATTTTTACACACATGTACTGTAGCTTTGCAGGTGGATTTTTTTTAGCATCTTAGAGATGTTGCCAAAGTTCTTCTGGATTTAGTTTGTCTCAGTTTGTTCTGTTTCTCTGGAATGTCCTTCAAGACAGACTGGATGATGATCAGATCTCTGTGTGGAGCACTGGCTGTTGGCAGACTCCTTGTGTAGTCAATATTCTCCATGTTTATTTACAATTCATGACAAAAATGATGTTTGGAAATGGAAATAGTTTTTTCAAACTGACAAAAACATAGAAATAACTGACTTCACTATTATTTTTACTAAAAAAAAAAGATTTAAAGTTGGTTATTTCTATATTTTTGTCGATTAAAAAAATCAATTTCCATTTCCAAACATTATTTTTGTCATAAATTTTAAATATACAGTCAGATTGTCTACACAAGGAGTCAGCCAGTGCTCCACACAGAAATCTGATCTGATCATCATCCTGTCTGTCTTGAATGACATTCCAGAGAAACAGAACCAACTAAATCCAGAATAACTTTGATGACATCTCTAAGATGCTTCAAAAACCCACCTGCAAAGCTACAGTACTGTTCAAAGTTTTAGGCGCTTGTGTAAAAATGCTGTAAAATGACACTTGGTACACTTGCCCATAGTTTTTCAGGTAGCTTTTTATTTCAAACTGACATGCGACAGAAAAATATAGAAATGAATAATATTTTTAAAAAAAAATACCTACCGGATGCACTTTATGTATGGGATTCAACATTTGCTTTCAATTTATTATTTTTAGAAATATTGTGTTTTTATTCCTTTTTCTGTCATTTAGTTCTCAGTTGCTGATTATTTTATTAATTTGGTTGTTAATATACTACATAGGCTATTTTATATACATCTAAAATGCTTGACTACAGACAATTCCTTTGTCTTCATGCTTGGTTTGTGCTGTGACATGCACCGTCAACCCTGGGACCAGGTCAACTCCAATTAAGCTGCTGAAAATACTGAATGACTTTATTTTGTTTCTCCTTTTGCTCTACAGGCTACATTTCAAAGCTCCTCTCAAGCAACTCCTCGCCACGCCTACCTCTCTCACAGCCAATCAGGGCAGAGGTTTTACCACCATGGCAAATAGCCATCCATTTCTGTCCAATGCAGAATGTTGGGGTAGAAGAAAAGATTCGCCACTTACACTTTGCAGCCTTTTGGATTAAAGCTACACAGCCCGCAACGCCTGGCATCATTGTGTTACGACATCGAACACATGACTGTATTACTGTCACATCCCAATCGCTTTTCTCTCTCTCTTAGACCTGCCTTTGTAACAGGGTTTATTTTAACATTACAGTGAGATGTGTCTGAATGTTTCTTTTATTCATTTGACAACAGCTGTGCCAACATTAGTCATATTAAATACTACCCCAACATAAGTTAAATCTGGCTTTATACCTGAACTAAACAATGCAGCAATGCGTTCAGATAATATCATTTCAAGTTTTTGAAAGTCTACAAGAGCTGGAAGTTGCTGAGGCTTATTTCAGTATGTTGATATACTTCAAACTGAACTGGAATATGGATTAGGGGCGGAGATTATTTTGCACATCATTCCCTCATAGCAAACTAACGGTCGAAGGGCTGTGGTCTGAAGCCGTCAAACTGAAGCAAATGTTAGATTTTGAAGATTACCAAAACACTTTTTAAATTGATCGTTCACCTAAAGAATAACAATGTGTGCTAACAAAACAAACATTGTAAATATTGATTTGACAAGGACTCCCACTCAGGGCCATCTAGAACTTGCATTAACATTGATGAATGCGGAGGTAAGCTGCCACCGGAAAATGATATTTTCATATGATTTTAAATTGTAAATGTGATGTTTTAAGCCAACTAACTGAATTTCACAAAAGTGCACATAAAATAAACAGTTTATTAATGTGTTAAAGGAGCTTGTTAAAATAGTAATAAATGGTTGTGTAGAAAACTTGTTTTTGGTTGTCATTTTGGTATTTGTAGTCTGTTTGAGGAGTCACTTAATTGTTTGGTTGAATGGTTATAGTATGACCTGACATTGGATTATAGTATGATTTGATATTTTCTGTCAATAATTTAGCAATTTAGATCTTTTTAGCTCAGATTAGATACAGTGCTCAGCATATATAAGTACACCCCTCACAAATCTATCTTTTAAATTCATATTTTTAATAGGAAGTAATACAATATTATATTTGTGCATATTCATTAGATTAGTCAGTACTGAAGCCAAATCTGGAGCTTATCTAACAAAATAACTTACAATAACGGTCCAAAAACTAGTACAGCCAATTAGAAATATATTAAATACCAATTTAAAATAGAGGAAAAATCAATTGAAAATTTTAGTTGAAATTTTATAGGTTGTAATATTTTGCAATATTTTGCTTGAATTTAATTATATTATCTTTTCATTTCTACATCTGTTTGTTGACTAAAATATTATTTTAATAAATATATCTGTTTAATAATTCTGTTTTGTTTAAATGCACTAAAATACATTGCCTATATTCACTGAGAAATGGATACAAATATACATTTTCAAAATGGGGTGTCCTATATTATGCTGAGCACTGTATGTTCATTTTGTAGGCCGTCCCTTGAGTACTGGTGAACATCTCTTTTTTTTGTTGATTCTATATTTTTTTTACATGTTTAAGCAATCATATAAAAGACACACTCACTGACCACACTGCTTGTTAATGCAGATATTCAAAATTTTTATTTGCCAGACAAAGTTTTATTTATATATGCTTGAAGTCAGAATTATTAGCCCCCCTAAGATTTTTTATTTTATTTTTTAAATATTTCCCAAATTATGTTTAACAGAGCAAGGAAATGTTCACAGTGTATCTGATAAAATTTATTCTTCTGGAGAAAGTCTTATTCGTTTTATTTCGGCTAGAATAAAAGCAGTTTTTTTATTTTTGTAAAACCATTTTAAGGTCAAAATTATTAGCCCCTTTAAGCTAATTTGTTTTTCGATAGTCTACAGAACAAACCATCATTATACAATAACTTTAAAGCCTAATTACTCTAACCTGCCTAGTCAACCTAATTAACGTTAAGCCTTTAAATGTCACTTTAGGCTGTATAGAAGTGTCTTGAAAAATATCTAGTCAAATATTATTTACTGTCATCATGGCAAAGATAAAATAAATCAGTGATTAGAGATGAGTTATTAAAACTATTATGTTTAGAAAAAAAAATCTCTCCGTTAAACAGAAATTGGGGAAAAAATAAACAGAGGGGCTTATAATTCTGACTTCAACTGTATATGTATGTATGTGTTTATATGTATGTATATGTTTTTATATATATATATATATATATATATATATATATATATATATATATATATATATATATATATATATACATACATACATACATACATACATACATGCTATATAACAAGCAGTGAGTGAGATGTGAGGTCAACCCCGTAGATTGTGCAATATTTATAAACAAGACAAAAATAATAATAAAGACAGTTTTGTTTAATCAAGATTGTAAAGTTTTGACAAAATATAATACATTAATTTACAAATGATGAATTTGCTTAGTTTTGCAAGTTATATATGAATTTGAAAATGACTCATTCAACAACAAAACATTTCAGAAAAGTGCTGTGTCATGATAATGTCAAGTATTTGGTGTGGTGAGTTTAATGTTAATGACGACCTGTGGAAGTTGAAGATGTTAAGCGTTTAGGAGCTCAGACTGTATGGAAGCACTTTCCAAAATTGCAGCAGGGTGAATATAGTGTTACCAGAATTATTGGGGTCCTTGATGGTTTTTGATCTGAGCATCAGAATGAGGAAGGTGATTTATATGAATTTGACCAGATTGGTTTGAGTTGATAGAAAGCCAACTGTAACTCTAATTGCCATTGTATTCAACCGAGGTCTGCAGGAGAGCATCTTTGAACACACAACATCCAACTTTAAATCAGATGAGATATTATTATTATAAATCTTTACGATAGGCGATATGAAATATGTATAAAAATTAGCTGTTTTTTTTTTTTTATCTTGAATGCATACAGTATATGCCCATTGTAAGAATCCTCTAAAACAACATTAGAGATGTAGAACACTGTATTAGGCATAGTTGGATAATAAGAGTTCTGTAATTGAAAATGGCATACCGTGTACCTTCATATATAAATCTTGTTTAAACATACGATCACAGAAAAATAGGTTAATCACAACATAACACAGGCTGTAAAATAACATTTGGGATCATTAATATGTACATCATAGCAGGTTTTGATTGGCCACTCTTCATAGTGAGATAAAAACAATCATAATTTTTAAAACTGTTTTAAACTAATTTTAGAACAGCTTGCTATATTTTTTTGTATATGTGGGACTCTTGTTTTGAAAAGCCCATATTTTGACAGGCATTTAGCAGTTGATACATGTATGCAGGACATCGCGCAACCCCCTCCGCTCTTTATCTACGTCGCGCCACCTCCACCCTCACGGAAATTAATGTCCAACTTGGGATGTTTTTTATTTATTTATTTATTTATTTATTTATTTATTTATTTATTTATTTTTATTTAACCTTCAAATAACAAACAGTTATTTTCAACTTCCAATTGTAAACATATAAAACATTATATCCAAGCAGCATATAATAAACAAAACAGTACAAAATAATAATAATAATAACAAAACCTTTAATAATACAAAAGAAATGCATTACATTCAGGGGGGTCAGTCTATATAAGCTGACAAAAGCTTAGAGAGCTTTGAGGCATCTTTTGTTTTTACCTGTTTTATGGATTTATATAAAATGTTGAAATCAATTTTAAATGCTTTGAAATAAGGAGAAACTTTAACAAATCTACATTTGTGAATATAACATTTTGCTACAATCAACATATTATTACACAGAAATTCAATTTCTTTGTTTTTAATAAAAATGCCAAATTTCACAATGTGCTAGTCAAACACAGGTATTACATTTTTTGTCATCAACCACTCATACAATCTGTCCCAAAAGGATTTGACAATAGAACAACTATACAAAAGATGTTCCTGAGATTCAATATATTTCAAGCAGAAAATACAAGCATTACTGTCTAAATTAAATCTTATTCTAAGAAATTGATTACATGGATAAATGTCATTAATTGTTTTGAAATGTCGTTTTAGGTAACAAGGGAAATGACAGGTATCTTTTTCTAACTTCAATAGTGTCCACTTTAGAAAATCTCTCAGATAAAACTTTTCTTTTAACAGGAAGAGGAAAATATTCTTTTGTCAGTGGTGATCTCAATACCTTGTTGTTACATTTAATATCCAGAAATGAATAATTATTAATAAACAAATCAACCAGTGTAGGTATCACAGAAGAGTATTGCACTATACCTTTAACTAAATTCCTCAAAGCTACAGGAATAGCTTTGACAACCAAAGAGAATTCTCTATATGAACAATTAAACTGAAATTTTTACTTAAAATGATCATAACTCAACATATTACCATCATCATCCATTAAATGAATTACATTCCAAACTCCTTTGTCTTTAAAAAATAAAGATTTCCTCTTAGGTAAAATACACCTGTTATTCCAACTGAGAACATTATGTGGAGTAAAATTGTGCTTGTACAACATTTTCCAATATAGTAACACTTTCGCATGAAAATCAGATCATTTAAATGGCAGTTTTAGTAAGTCAAAATCCCATTCCAACTTGGGATGTCTGGTAATGCAACAGTTTATGGAGCATCTCATCACATCTGTTGCTAAAAATAGGCTTTTTGAGCGATAGACTCATCTCAAACAATATAAGACTTGTTCTTGATGTTTTGCATTACTCAAGAGCTGAATCCACATCACAGTTTTTGACTTTTCTTGATTTCAGTGAGTTTCATTTTATTCTTAAATCCTTCAGTACTTTTGGTTTTGGTCTTAATATTTTAATAAAGCAATTAAACTTTGTACAGTAGTGCCAATGCTTCAGTGAAATTACAACATGGTGCTACTCGTAGGTTTAACATTGATAGAGGCAATTGTCAAGGCTGCCCTATTGCACCTTACCCTTTTCTTCTTCCTATGCAACTTTTAGCCATCTATATTCATAAGAATATTTGGAAAGGCATCTCTGTGGCAAATCGATCATTTTAAACAAGCCAGTTGGCTGATGACACAATCCTCTTTGTTACAAAAAGATCAGGTCTGGGGCAGCACAGTGGCTCAGTGGTTGGCACTGTCACCTCACAGCAAGAAGATCGCTGGTTGGAGTCTCAGCTGGGCACTTCTGTGTGGAGTTTGCATGTTCTCCCCATGTTCAAATGGGTTTCCTCTGGGTGCTCTGGTTTCCCCAACAGTCCAAAGACTTGCGCTATAGGTGAATTGAATGAACTAAATTGTATGTGTGTGAGTGAGTGCGTATGGGTGTTTCCTAAATCTGGGTTGCAGCTGGAAGGGCATCCGCTGTGTAAAACATATGCTGGATAAGTTGGCGGTTCATTCCAATGTGGCGGCCACTGATGAAGAAAGGGATTAAGCCAAAGGAAAATGAATGAAGATCAGGTCCTGTATAGCATTAGACAAAATTTGTCTTTTTTCTATAGCTTTTATATCTTAATATTCATAAATGTGAACTTTTATCTATAAAATGTGTGACATCCCTGTTAAATCTGAAGTAAACTATCATTGTAAAGATCAAAATAAGAGATGAAAGCTAAATTTTGAACCTCTTATTCTTTCTATGCGACACAAATTAAATTCTTGGTTACAGCTTGATTTATCAGTATAGAGTGTTACTTTTAAAGGCAAATGGGTTATCTATCCCGCTATGGCACTGGATGTTTCTGTGGAAATTTGTCAAATACTGGACAAAATTATAGTAGACTTTGTTTGGAACTGTAAAACTCACCTAATTTAAAAAAAAGTGTTTTTCTAGCTAATCGGGCCATGGGCGGTTTTGAGTTAGTGGATTTTTCCACATGTAATAATGTTAAAATTAAGTGGTTAAACACATTTTTAAAACAACCCAACATTAGGCATGCGATGATAACCGTTTTCAAGGTTTTAAAACCACCAACATTTTCTGTAATACCGTTCCTAAGGTATGTGTATAAGCCTGGTGATCAGGATTTTCTTTCTGAAAACTATTAAACTTCTTGCATCTGGATCTAATCTGTCTCCATGTCGTCACCACCACCATCACATTTATTTTTTCATAGTGTAATATTCATTCATTCATTTTCGGCTTAGTCCCTTTATTATCTGGGGTCGCCACAGCGGAAGGAACCACCAACTTATCCAGCATATGTTTTAGGCAGCAGATGCCCTACCTTTACCCATGCCCTACCTATTTTATTTGGAAACAATAAAAATATTAAAAATATTTTTTTTTTAAGTAACTGTTTAAATCAAAACATAATTTACTTAATCCTAATTTTAGTTAAACCCCCCCCCCCCCCCCCCGCCCCTAAGAATATGCCTTTGTTTTCAGTGCAATCTCTGAAGTGTAAACTGATAAGAAAAAGCCGTTTACTCACACGCACTCAGCAGGCTACCGCAGAAATACTTGGAAATACTGGAGTAAAAATAAATTTAAATACTTTAAAGACATGGGCGCGGAAAAAAGTAATTTAATGCAGTGCTTCGTGTACATTCTGAGACCCTCTTTATAGTGTAATATCATTTAGGCAGTGAAGATCGTTCATTTTTTTTTAGAAAACAGACCTTAAAACGCGCCAATTTTGTAACATCGTCAAGTTCACCGGAAGTGTTTGACCCAGGTTACTGACAAATTAAAAGTCCTTCTGCATTTACCCTATTATGCATTGTGTCTTATCAAATTAATGTCTTATCAAATAAAATGATCAATTAATTGCTGAAGCAATTATCACAATATTGACCTAAGCTGAAAAAAAAGTTACTTTAACAGGTACAATAACCAAAAATACTTAGTGTATTGCTTTATTTATACACGCGTTCAGGGTAAACACATGACAGAGAGTTTCGAAGAGGTCAAGGATGATGTACAGAAGTGGGTCAGTTTCTGCTGACAATAAAGGAAGAAATGGTCCAGATGACACTTCTATTCAAATATTACAGCCGAAAAACCTGGGAGCGTTGTCTTCAGAGGAAGATATTCTTTGGCATCTAGGAGCTATGGCCTTGCAGGACAAGACCCCTGCTGATGTAGTAGAAGAAATGCTTTGTTATGATTTTTATTCAAGTGTATCACCCTAGAAAGTAATTAATAAGCTCTAGAGAACAAAAAGAGATTTCTTCTCTGTATTAGCATTTTTTGAGATATCATTCATTCCTTCAGCTTAGTCCCTTTATTCATTAGGGGTTGCCACAGCGGAATGAACCGCCAACTTATCCAGCATATTTTTTACACAGCGGATGTCCTTCCAGCTGCAACCTAGTACTGGGAAACATCCAAACACACTCATTCACACACATAGACTATGGGCAATTTAGTTATTCAATTCACCTATATTGCAAGTCTTTGGACTGTGGGGGAAACCCACACCAACATGGGATGAACATGCAACTTTACACAGAAACGCCAAGTGACCCCGCCGGGACTCAAACCAGCAACCTTCTTGCTGTGAGGCAACAGTGCTAACCACTGAGCCACCATGTCACCTTTTTTTTTTTTGAGATATACTCAATATCAAACATTGATTAATCCTTTGCTATGCATTTACTCATAACATAAAGGGAATTTTTTTCTGCTATAAATTTTTTTGAGATATACTCAAGCTAATCAAACATTGATAGCTTAAAACATTAAAGGCACAAAAAGGCTTGAATACTGTATAAAAGGCTGGGATATACAAACCAGCAGAGCACTTATCAGACTTCTGTATATTGTAAGTCTTAGGCCCTTTCTTCTCAACAGAGAATAAAGTAAAAGATTTTCGTTTTGTTCTTGTATTTGTTTTTATTCATCTTTTTCACTGGATTTATTTTATTAATAAAAGTGTATTTTTATTAATATTCTTCCTGGAGCAGACATTGACTTCATTCACAGAACCCATCGAGATACCTTGTGGTAAAGTATGAATCTAATTATTCTTTGAAAGACGATACAAAAGATGGTCCTAATCCAAGCACTAATTAAGAAATATAGTGAAGAGAGGATCCTGATTTCTTTATTTAATTAGGGTATTAAATGAAGGCATCCAGCACAAGCTTTAATGTGCAGTAACCCTATAAAAAATCACAGAATATTCTATCAATATAGCATGTAATAGGCCTGATTAGCATGTGAAAAATGTTAATGTTTGGTCTATTAAAGCCTATTAAGTACTTCAAATGAAATTAAAGCATGAACTAAAATGATGCGATTTTGAACTAAATCCGTCTGTAGCAAAGTTCATTTTCAGTCCGTTTCAGCAGTTTGAAACAGCTCATCAACATAAACTTTCTGGGGGAGTTTGTTTTGCCTCCTAAACACTTATGAGCTACCATCGGTCCATGGCAATTACATAATGGATGTGTGTGTTCTGGAAATCAGCCTTCTTCAATATGCGATTTCTTCCACCTGATAAATGTCTTATTCCACAAGGTCAGACAGGAGAACAACATCCAAAACAACAACACTAGCCACACTGGGTGGTCGAGAAGCCGAGCTGGTACAGATGTATCCACACCTGAACAATCACTTGCAGAGATTTTAAAGATTCAGATGGGGTCATACACTGTATGAGAAGCACTTATCATGGCACATCATTTCTATGAGTTTTCGCACACCAGCGGTGCCATTTGGTGTCTGTGCACGGCAAATAGAAAACAATGTAAAGATGTGGTGTGCTGCGGTAACGCTCCTTATGGAGAAAGCTGTCAAGTTCATTTATTTATAGAGCACATTTAACAACAGTCACAAGACTGACCAAATAAAAAGAACATAAAAGTAGGACAAGAGAAATGACAGAATAAATTTAAAAATGAAGCTGTAGAAAGGACTATAAAATAATATTAAAAAGCCAAGCTGAATAGATAAATTTTTAGTAGTGATTTAAAAATTGATAGTAGTAGATCCATTCTAATCTCAAGGGGCAAAATGTTTCATAACTGAGGACCCGCCACAGAGAAAGCTCTGTTCCCTCTACGTTTCAGTCAGGACTGAGGAACTAACAGAAGATTTTAATCACTTGATCTAAAAGATCTTACGGGAGTGTAAAAATGCAAAACTCTGAGAGGTTTGGTTGGGGCTAGATTGTGAAGGGATTTAAATACCAGTAAAAGCACTCTAAAATCAAATCTGAATTGGATGGGCAGCCAATGGAGGCCTCTTAGAAGAGGGGTAATGTGGTCATGTTTCCTATTATTACAAATAAATCTAGCAGTATCATTTTGGACCAACTTAAGGCGAGGAATTTGTGATTTTGAAATGCCACAGTAAAGTGAATTGCAGTGATCTAACCGTAATGTAATAAAAGCGTGGACGGCCTCTGACAGACTTTGTCAAGACTTTTATGAAACTGTTCTTCTCTCTCAGCCACAATTGTGGTATTTAGGGTTACATGTGAGCAGCATGACACAGCTTCAACAACACATACTGCAACACGAGAGTGTTGGGAGTGTCTAAAACATACAGGCCCTTTTATTTCCCAAAACCAATTCCTATTGGGTTGTAAATGGACATGAGCAATTCCAGCGTTATGGATGTGACATTTGCAGTAAAAACTCAAAACATAAATTCACATAAAAAGTTTATGTTACATTATATTGAACCATCTGTTTATATTTTACAAAACTACTGACCACATAGTTATAAGATCAGAAAAATATCAATCTGTAAACATGTTTTGTACTTTAAATGAGGAAAATAAACATGCGTTATGGATGTGACGAAAAAAGTCTGAGAGTTTGCAGTATACAACATGCTTAGTAGAAATTCTGTCAATTAAAGTGCACAACACCCCCAAAAATTATGCTAATCAACAGGATAAGAGTTGGCTCTCTATAAAACAAACATGATTGATTTTATTTTATTTTATATTTTTGCATTTAAGAGGAAAAAGCTTCGTTATGGATGTGACATCTCTGTGTTATGGATGTGACCGATGTGAAATTGCCATTTGTGTGACTTTGGTAAATCAAATTAAATTGTTCAAAAACAATGACAGAGACATTTTTGAGTATGTCTAAAGTTCTGTAAAATACTTACTTACACAAAAAACATAGAAACTGTTTCCGTATTTTGTTAAAAACTTAATTTTTTTTCATGGCAAGGTTGACATTTGCATGGAATTGCCCATATGTATAACTGTTTCTGGAGATTTTTTGCTCTTACCCAAGCCACAGATATTTAATGTAGATTTCAGAGAACAACATATTGTAACATATTTTACATATTGTGCATTCTACGGCACCTTGAACCAAAAATAAAATTGCATCATTATTCACTCATCCTCATGTTGTTCCACGAAGGAAGGCAGATTTGGCATGATATGAGTGATTAAATAATGACTGAATTGTACTATAATGCAAGGGGGTTGAAAAAGAGCATTGTAAAAAAAAAGTGGGAAAGTACGTGCGTGTCTGTGTGTGTGAGCAAGATAAATTTAGCTGATGATTCACCTCCAGACAATCTTCTTTGTCCTGTGGTCTCTTAACTGTTTTCCTTCTTAAATAAGTAACTGTTTTCCTTCTTAAACCTCTGTATTTTTAAACAGTTAAATAATAATTGCCAGTAATTACAGCTGTAGAAGACATTAACCAAGCGTCTTCTTACTTAAAAATATTATTAATAATCAAAAGCTAAAACACACGTCAAGGTCTCATTCCCTCCTTTGGGTTAACTTTGTGTGTGCTCACTGAATAACTCATTCGTCACTGACATCTTCCCCCAACAAAATTTCCATTCAGTCTGCCTAATTAAAGAAACAACAAAAACCTCAAAGCTCATTTTGAGACTAAATCAAAAGTGAAACTACTGCCTCATCAGCCATCACACTCAGCAAAAGATTAAGTGAAATCACCAAAGCATTCTGTTTGTGTGTTTTAGTGTGTGATGTGTGATGCTGTGTCAGTTATTTAAATTTGGACAGTGACGTAGGAGGCAACATGTGACAAAACAAGCGGGAAGACTAAAAAAAACAGAAGAGAAGTGCAAGCTTGGTGTAAAGTAAAAAAACCAAGTATAAACAAGACATTAAAATAAAATCATCTCCATCATTTTCGAATGGAAATTTGAAATTGCAATGAAATGGATTGGAGATTTTGTAAGCAAGTCAGCCACTGGTGAGACAGCAGGGCGGAAGTTGACGATGCAGTTTAAGCCAGAATGACAAGGGAGAAGGAGAGCAGAGAGAGACAGGCAGTGACAGAGAAAATCTCTAATGGACTCATAAAGATGGAGCTTCTTTATAAAAAGTGAAATAACCCAAATTCTTGGGACATTTCTTATTATAACCTTTTTCTAATCTATTTTCGTGTGTGTTTTGAAACTGGATGACTCAACATGAAAGTGCAGTGGCAGCGCATGAATGAATGGGTTTGGCTTTACGGCTCTTGGAAGAAAAATACAATGTTTGTGCTATTTTCCAGTTCTTTCTTTCTGTAAATCAAGTAAGTGACAATATCAGTGACAATTTTAACATAATACTTAATATTGTTTTGTGACAGTCTTGGACTGAGTTGTGAAAATGTTACAGGTTGTAAGTAAATTGTTCAAAAAAAGGTAAAAAAACATAATCCTTTATTATTTTCGAGTATTTTCGAAGGTATGCCGTCCATCTGTATGTTCAAAAAGGCGTCTGAAAAACTATTGGTTGTCCTTCGACCCCCCTTTATGACGTTTTTAGCTCTTATTTGCCAACTTTACTGCAAAAACTAATGTAGCCGCCTTTCTTTCTCAAACCGAGCAAATTGAGAATATGCACGTTTCGTTAATCGTACGTTAATTTGAAGATGGAACCTTCATATCCTTCGACGTCGAATTCGGGATTTGAGAATTTTATTTCTAGTAATGGGAGTGAGGCTACAACCTTTTACAACAGGTGGGTGACAAGGTAGCTGATCTGCAGAAGCTTTGCATTGCACAGATGTTTTTATTTATATCAAATCGGGTGTAACATTTAAATTTCATATTTATTTAAATTGTACGTGTATTTCTGAGATGTTTTGTTGTGTTTTTAAAATAGTTATCCTCAGTTTGAGCAAGAGTTGCCTGTTTGCTAAATGCTAAGTAACATGTGGCCATGATTGGAGCTGTGATAACACTAAAAACACTAAGTTAAATCTCAGATTTACCTCCGAGTTATTATTTTTAGCAATTTTTGATATCAGCTTTTTAAAAATTTATAATTATATATGCATTGTGGAAAACGTGTGTTGTTTACGGATGTGTGTGGTTTATAATAGGTACTTCCTCTCATTTCATTTTGATTCAAGCATGTTATGAATCGGTTATTTTCTTATATATTAAAGTCATTCAGACTTTGATTTGTAATTTTGTGCTATTTAGTCAACTATAAGAAGTGCATTTCAAGGACAGATGCATTCATGTTAATTTGATGTAAGTGTTTATGATTTGTTGTAACCATTATTGAATAACAATTTAGCATTTATATGTTTATTACTGATGTTCGGACGAACTGAATGCATTACGGTAATAATATTATAGGCTATAATTAATTTTTGATATTCTAAATACACTGTGTTTCCCAGAGATGGGTTGCAGCCGGAAGGGCATCCGCTGCGTAAAAACGTGCTGGATAAGTTGGCGGTTCATTCCACTGTGGCGACTCCGGATTAATAAAGGGACTAAGCCGAAAAGAAAATGGATAAATGAACACAGTGAAAAACATATAAAGTCAATGCTGTTAATGAAAACATGATGACATCACAACAAATTCACACAAAAAAAAGATTCCTCTAAATGTACGTTTCTGGCTGTATTTTATCTGTAAAACAGATTTAAAAGGTTTGAAAAGGTCTGTTGAGACATCAAAACGTTTGTGGTTTTACGTTTGCTTGAATAAATGGCAAAATAGAGCTAGCATAACAAGTGTATCATGAAATTGTATATTTATTCTTTTAACAAAGAGAAATTTGGAGAGATCTAAATCTGGCAATTTCTAGCTGTAGCTTGTAGAACTTTTCCAGAATGTTCACTCAAACTCACATACACGATGATGCTCAGATAGACTTAAGTTGATTGATAAGCTTTTTTTTTTTTACATCATAATTTATTATTGATAAATTTAATTTAAAATTATTAGCATCTAGGATTAGAAATAGAAAAGGTTTTAAAAATTGCAATAAAGTTTTGGTTTATGAAATGAATCTTCACCATAAAAATGGAATACTGATCATAATATATTCTCTTTAGAGAAAATTTTGAGGGGTAATAAAACAATGACGTTTTGGCATCACAATAATTTTTTGAAAGGTAATATATATATATATATATATATATATATATATATATATATATATATATATATATATATATATATATATATATATATTTCTTCAAAACATAATGGGTCGAGGCATATTCCTCAAGGAAAATTAATATTGCCCTCGAAAAATATGACTTATTCCACCATGCATGGGAATGTTTACAATACAATATAAGATATATGTATAGGGCTTTGCTTCTGATTCTCTCTATTTTTTACTCTCTTATTTTTATTGCTAATCACACAAATATTTCAAAATACAGCAAACTGTGTGACTTATCAGATCAAACTAATTGTATCTGTCCTGAAAAGGTGTTATTTTAAGAACATAGAGTCTTAAAATTATTGTATTATTATGTCAAATTTATCCTTTTTATGCCTGGACATTTTTTCAGAAGATTGTATTTATTGTGTATGTTATAAAATATAAATGACTGCTGACACCTATTCTTTATACAGAGATGCTTGACCAAAATCAAACCAAAGCCTGCCTGTTTCATATTATAAGCATTTTTCTCATAAATGCGCACACAGGCCTAATGTATGTGAAATAAACAGCTTAATATCCTAAACGTGGATGACAATAAGTTTATTTTCTGAAATGCGATACTTACATCATAACAAACTTTCAGTCTGAGTGATGAAATGCTCATGAAAGTCTTCCTCTCCCGTGATGTGGGGACACAACTAGTCAGTCAGAGGTTTCAATAATGATTTAAAACCAGCGGACCAATAACAGACATTGTGTGGCTGTAAAGCACAGTAATTTTGATATGCCTTTAGAGTTCATTATTTGGTAACATTCAGACAACCATCAATGATTGACTCAGTTTGTTGCTCTGTAGACTGCAATTTGACGCCTTCCATGTAATTTCTATAGTGGAGCCATTGAGTTTTCAAGCCCAATACAAGCAATGGCACATCTGCCTCGCATCCCTCTGTTTATCTACCATTATAGATCCTTTCTTTGTCTGGGAATTATCATTTCTACGAAATGCAAGGTCACCAAGTGGTCTTGTTCAATATAATATATCAAAAAGCTTCAAGTTTAAATCATCCACGCGACCTGGATGCAGAAAGTTCACTGGACAAACAACTTCCTCGTTTAATAGATCCCGCCCTTTTGCAACACTCGAATTACTTGGCATAAAACAGATAGTTCAAAATAACAAATGGAATGAAGCATCTATTCGTGCATTAAAATCGATACTTTTCTGCTGTGTTTTTCTTTTTCTTACAATTAATTCGTTCTCTGTCCGTCAGGTGACGCTGACGTCACATGCTCCTCCTGTAGGGGAATCCCCTTCAAAACTCCACGCGGATTTGGGTTGTGGATGTGCAAAAACATTGTTTTGTTGTTTTTGCCGCATCTGGCCGGTCCAAAAGTCGATAATCGTTTGTGGAGAGGAGGTCGGCAAAATTAATTATTGCAAAGGTAACAGAGCGAAACTCTTATTTACTAGCGTTAGTAGTTTGATCGATCATATTTATTAGTGTTTGTAGATTTTAGCTTTTTGTATATTAAATAAAAGTCGGGATTTGCTGTGCAATATCATTGGACCGCTTGTGTATTTTATTATTGTACCAAGTTGACGTCGATTCGACAAAAACCGGTAATGAATTAAGAGTGAAACTCGTGTTTCGAACTTTAGGCCCGACATCGCTTTAAACGTTACTAAAACGTTGATGTTAGCCGCTAAGCCTGTTAGCTAACAAAGGTTAGCTGTTAAAAATGCTAACTTCGATTTTTCAGTGTAATGGCTTTAAATGACTTTTAGAAATCTGTCTTTAATGTACAAGTATGCGCGTTTACATTCATTTTTGGCGATATTTAAATGCGCGACGGGACTGTGAAGCTAATCAGCTAACGTTAAGCGGCATCTTTGCGACTTTTAGCGATCGCCTGTGTACAGATTATTCGAATTTAAAGTGTATGAAAATAATATATAAACATCGCACCTCCCAAAAGAGACAACATCCCGACTTTTAAGCTTAATGTTATAGTAACTTTAGTTGTCGTGATATATTATATTATCTTATTTTCTTCAGGTTTTTATGACTGAAAGTTTCGTGTTTATAATTTCCCAGCAATGGCGCAAAATGACAGCCAAGAGTTCGCGGAGCTCTGGGAGAAGAATTTGATGTAAGTTCACAAGGGTCCCACTTCTGATACATGACGCTATGTACCTATGCATAGCGTCATGTACATAGCGTCATGTTATGTACATGACGCTATGCATAGGTACATAGCGTCATGTATCAGAAGTGTACCCCCCCCCCCCCTTTTTTTTTCTTCTTTTTTTAAATTTCCACTTTTGTTAGCAGCCAGTATAATGTCAGGTTGCTGTAATGTACCTGTCTTTATAATGTTTTTGGTGTTTGCTTGTTTAAGATGCATCTGTTGAACGTATTGTTTTTCAGGAGTTCTTTGTATGAGCTTCAATAGATTAATACTAAAATCCCTTTCTCTCTTCTAATTTCTCTCAGAAGTATTCAGCCCCCAGGTGGTGGCTCTTGCTGGGACATAATTAATGATGAGGTAACTTTATTAAAAATAAGTCTCACAAACACCCAGAAAATGTCTAATTTTCACTCTTGGTTTTCAGTGTTGAACTTTTATTTGTGTTTTTTTTCTGTGTTTGTCAGGAGTACTTGCCGGGATCGTTCGACCCCAATTTTTTCGAAAACGTGCTTGTAGAACAGCCTCAGCCATCCACTCTCCCACCAACATCCACTGTTCCTGAGACAAGCGACTATCCCGGGAATCATGGATTTAAGCTTAGGTTTCCACAGTCTGGCACAGCAAAATCTGTAACTTGCACTGTGAGTCAAAAGCGCATACGCACACATACTTTCACAAATTTAATGGAAAGAGACATTTTGGTGTACTTGATCAATCCAGTAATCTTAAATTAAGCATTCATAGTCCATAATGAAAAGATAACAAATCTGTAATTGGAAATCTGTTTGGATATGTGCTATGGGTTGCTCATAATCTGTTTAAATTATTCAGAAATAAAATTAAGCTTGGTGACAAATGTGACTGATAATATACAGTTGAAATGTGCAAAGTGGTTATAAAGTGGTAGTAAGATGGCTTCAGTATGTAGCATATAGTAGCCTAAATGTGGACATGGATGCACATGTAGCTGAAGTCATGTAGAGATGCAGATTGTTCTTACTGGTGAGCGCTGATTCTGAATGTTGAGGATACCACACGGCTTCATTCATTCATTCTTCCCCTCCTCCTCCTGTTCTGAATGATATTTCAGGCCTCCTATCTTTTTGTATAATCACCACTTGACTTCGGAGATGGTTGTTGTAGTCAGTTGGCTCGTTGGTCTAACATCAGGTGTGGGCAAATAAGAAAATTATTTCGTACAGCATTGTCTGAAGACATGAATGGGCATGTTCTCATGTGCAGCGCCAAAAAGTTATCCGGTAGTGGTGGGGTTAAAAAAAAAAAAAAAATGACGTCTCACAGCGTACCACCCACTACCAAACCTTTTTTTTTTTTCCCACTCGAACTATTGGTTCAGAACTTTTTAAATGCTCACTTTTTTTTAGCCTGAATATTTAGTCTGTAATTTAATCGGTCCTGTCACCCTACATGAGTGAGTTAGTAAATGGATGTGGAATAAACTTCAAATGTTTGAATTGAATTTTGAATGCAGAGGCCATTTTATTTCCTTCAAGAGTGAAATTAAAGAAAGATGATTCTTTTGTGGTTAGGATCAATGATTTGATGAAGTCAAAAATGGAGTAAATTATTTGTGATCAGGAGATGTTTTGGCAAGAAAGGTTTTTACGAGGACATGTGGAAAAATTAGGTTCTTAGCAAAACGAGCTGATCTATTGGATGTTCATTCTGTCAACCTACATGAGTGAATAGGTCAATGGATACGGAATAAACTTCATATGTTTGTTTAAGGCGGTTGAGAAAAGCTGTACAATTGACTTTTTAATGTAGCAAGACACTTTATTTATTAATTTTGCCAAAGTGACTTGCAGTAAAAGGACAAGTTGTTTATTATGAATAAATTCATATAGTCAACTCCAGGATTATTGTTTTAAAATGCACAGATTAATAAATACTCTATTTACTGCCATTTATGAAAAGAGGTGTTGCTCTAAGATGGCTGCATGACAAAAATAAAATGGCAGCATTTGTTGTTGGTCAAGAAAGCTCTTTCCCATACTTTCATATTTGTTTATATTAGAAATGAGTCATCTGCCTCGATCAGGCAGTCTAGCTTATGTGTCTTTTAATGAATCTGACATGTTATATTTCATCAAGTCCAATATTCTGTCAGATATCTTTATTGATTTTGTTTTTTGTGCTTTGATTTGTTTTTGATTAGAATTTTTGATTTTCTTTAATTTTGAGCGGTGGAGTTTTATTGTTTAAGGCAGAATCAGTGGAGATTGAACATGTCTGAACTTGTCCTGATTGAGCAGTGGGGGGAGGGGAGTGTCTGCTTTTGCCACAGCACAAACTGCAGACTAAAACACTCAGAACAGAGATGCGTTTCGCATTTAAAAAAAATCCTGGCTAACATTTGGAGACGTTGGTCTTATGCTTTTTTTTAGGATAGAGTGTAATATTTTAGGATTGTTAATATTGCTGCGCAGTCAAGCTGGTGCTTCACGTCCTTTGTGACATTACAAGACTGGATATGATCAGGAGGGTAAGATGAAAAGACTTTTAAAAATGTAAGTGTGAAAAATGTTAAATACTTTGAAGTTGAACAAATTAATAAATAATTGTGTGAACAAGGTATGTGAACTTTTGTAATGATAATATTGTCAAGTGATTTATGCTTGCTAATCTCTTCATTTATTTTATTTAATATTTGTGTTAGTTTATTGTACTGTTCTAGTAAAGACACAAGGGTGTTTTTAACATACTTTCATATTAAATGAGTTGATAAGATTTGCCAATGCATATTAAAGTCAGCTTTCTGGACATGGCATTCATTGAGACTGAAATTGCCAGTCTAACAGTGATGGTGCTTTTAAAGTTGATTTTGATGATACATTATCGATGAGAATGTTGTCGGACTATTTTTAACTCACTTTAAAGGAATAGTTAACACAAACTGAAAATGGTCATTTACTCACTCTTTACTTATAAACCTGTTAGAATATCTTCTGTAGACTACAAAAATTGGAAAGGGAAAAAAAAGGAAAATACTGGCCATTGTCATCTGTCGTATTATTTTACTATGGATGTTAGTAGCCACCAATTTCATACTTTCTTCAAAATATCTATTCTGTTAACCAAAAAAGTGACTTTGGAGCCACTTGAGGTTGAGTAAATTTTTTTTTTTTTTTTTTTTTTTTTTTTTAATTTTGGGGTGAATTATCTCTTTAAAGCACCACTGCCAAGGAATACCCCAGACAATAATATCTCATATTTTAATCTGCTTTCTCATTAATTTTAGTCATGATTCCTACATTAACTTGTTTTGGTTCTACTGATACTAATAACCACTGCTTGGATGGATTATTGATTTATTTATTTTTTAAATGCTGAACTATAACAACTGGGTGAAACTTTTATTTTTTTCTAATTGCAGTATTCACCGGACCTGAATAAACTCTTCTGTCAGCTGGCGAAAACTTGCCCTGTTCAAATGGTGGTGGACGTTGTTCCTCCTCAGGGCTCCGTGGTTCGAGCCACTGCCATCTATAAGAAGTCCGAGCATGTGGCCGAGGTTGTCCGCAGATGTCCCCACCATGAGCGAACCCCAGATGGAGATAGTACAGACATTTTTTTTCCATAACCATTCTTGCATCATTTTAGGCCTGCACGATTAATCTATTTTAAACCAAAATCACGATTTGAAAAGGTGTGATTTTCAAATCACAGAAGCTGTGATTATTTTGATTATTACTATGACGAGGGAGGCGAGTGAGAGTAATTAAAACGATCCAATAAACATTAGTAAAAAAGCAGACAACTGTTACAGCAGAACCCACAAGCCCATATGTGGAGATATAATGAAAGTTGCTAACTCCATTTCTGCTCTGCTTCTCTCGTTCCCTCTCTTGTCTCGGCTGTTACAGTGATTCTTGTGGATCCCCACACACGCATATGAGCGTGTTACACTGCAGCGCAAGTTTTCTCCACTGCGTCTATTGCGGATCAGCTGTGATAACCGCACATTATAGACTGTAACTGCGGCCGTTTATCAGTGTCTGCGTCACTCATCGTTGAATAATGCCAGAGCCACACTAACCGTTAAAGCCCATTGCAGCCCTTTCCTTTGAGTGCAGGAACACAATGAGCAGTCACAGGTGTTTAAGAACTCGCTCGACAACGCTCAAAGCAAGCTTTATTTGCTAAAAATCCTCATGTTGTTCTGTGCATGTACTTAAGTTTTGTTTAATTCGTTCTAAAAGAGTGTTTTCTTTGAGCAGATAAAATTAAAGGTACAGTTTTTTTATCTGACTGCTTGTATTAAAGGACAAAATTGTATTAAATTTATAAATATAAATGTATTCGTAAATTATACATTTAAATATAATGAATATTGTGCTGTAAAACATGTCAATGGAAAGCATTGTCAATGCGCTGTAAATGTCATGAAATCAATATGAAAATGTAACACAATCTAAACGTAAAGGTTTTATATATCTATATCTAAAATTTTATATATAACTCATTTGATTCAATTTAAAATACTGTAGTTATTTCCTTTGTCATGACAACTAACAACTTTATTGGAAAAAGTGGTTTTAAATAAACAGAGGCACAGTGTAGTGTACTTCGTGATTATGCTTGGTCTCTTTGGTGCTGTTAAAACCACCACATCAAACCTGCAGCTCTTTTATAAAATTATAGTAAATCGCAATTTTGATTGGGTAAATCACAATTAGTTTTTTTTTCTTTTCCTCCGAATCGTGCAGCCCTACATTATTCTATTGGAATACACAAGCTAAACACTTGTAAGGCGTTTACTTTTTGCAGTAAAAGCTAATATCTTGTCTGTTTTCTCCCTGCTCAGACTTGGCACCTGCTGGCCATTTGATAAGAGTGGAGGGCAATCAGCGCGCAAATTATAGGGAAGATAACATCACTTTAAGGCATAGTGTTTTTGTCCCATATGAGGCACCACAGGTCAGTCTCTTTATTTTGATCTGTAAAAAAAAAAAAAAAAAAAGTCAACCAATACTGTAGCCATTAGTTTAACCTCATTAGTGCTTTTGATTTTATTTTCTTTGAAGTTTAAAGTTGGTTTTGAAATTGCTTTGGTTTGTCAGCCTTTTTGTAGGACCCTACCCTTTTGTTTTTCCCAAATGTTTTTTTTTTTTTCAGTTTACATTTTGAGATGTCTTATGTATATGTAAACTACATTTTAGTGATCAAATGACATCATGCAACTTGTTTAGTTTATAATTGAATAAGTGTATAACATTTAACCTTTAACATAAGTTTTTCCTTCATTACAGTTTAAATTAACATGGCAGAACAGTTAAGTATAAATTACTTGAATGTATGATTACATTGAGAAGTCTGTTCTGCTGTGATATTTTTCTCAGTTTCTTCACATGAAACTAATTTTTATGGGATGACATTTTTGTTTAGGATCTGACAAGTTTTTTCACATAAAATAATAAAATGCTTGTGGAAGTGACTCAAAGCAGTTTTAGAGATTAATTGCGTTTAGTGAGACTACTGACAGTTAAACACAATGTCACATTTTTGACTGTAGTTAACAACACTGCCATTCATTTACATGCTTTTAATATTCACAGACACCAGCCCATATGTTTCATTATGTGAACAGCTCTTTTTTTTTGATTTATTCATTCAAATTTTGCCAAATTCACAAGCGTCCTGTTATGCATTAATTCTGTTTATATTCTTAGATTCTGTTTGTGGTCTTGTACAACGGTTTAAGTAAAATTGCATTTTCATTTCAATTGTAGTAATGCCTTAAGTAATCCTTCAAAAATAGAATTTGTCAAAAAGCCAGCTTTTAGATTAAGTTTCTCTATTATTTATTATTTATTGTTGTTGTCTTTTATTTTATTTTTAATTATGGAAAAGTGTTATTTATAAACTGTTTGTATTAATAAAAAAAAAAAAAAAATATATATATATATATATATATATATATATACATACACATATACATACACACGTATACATGAAATTGCCAGGGTATGTGTCTGTCTGTTTAAGTCACGTTTTCCTGTTTTTGCAGCTTGGTGCTGAATGGACAACTGTGCTACTTAACTATATGTGCAATAGCAGCTGCATGGGAGGGATGAACCGCAGGCCCATCCTCACAATCATCACTCTGGAGACTCAGGAGTAAGTACTGCATGTTTGATTCCTCTTCTTGTGAACTGCTTTTTTTTGTAACAGTTGGTTCACGATGATGATGTTCTAATAAATCACTACAAATTTGTCATAATTTTTCTAAACAAAATAAGGGTGTACTAGGGATGGGCGATATGGCCTAAAATCCATATTGCGATATACATTGCAGCCTCCTGCGATAACGATATATATTGCGATATATAAATTATAATAGAACCATTTCAGAACAGGTTACAGAGACCCTTAGGAAAGCCAAACTGCTATTTTTGTTTAAGAAATAAAGAAACGTTACATGTCGTTTTGAGAACATTTATTGTGCAAAAGCAAAACTGTAATTAAACAACACAATGTTGCAGATAAATAAACTAAATGTAGTGCCTTTTAGAAAGAAAGACTTTTCTTTTAAGTCCTTGGTTCCTAAATGCCAAGTTGCAGAGAACAAAAAAAAAACTGGTGTCTTTTAGTTAAGGAACTTACACTGTACTGAAATTACTTCCAGTTTAATTAGTCAAATAAAATTGTGTATTGCAGATACTTTAAATAAAAACAAATTTCTAATCTGCAGCCTAAGGTAAAGCATTTGGTTTTTAAAAATTTTGATTTCCTAATAAAATTAAAACTGGTGTCTTGTTAATAAAGGAACGGACACTGTGAATTAGGGCTATACTTCCAGTATTAGGCATGGCTATTTTAAATAAAGAAAATTCTTTCATTCTTTCCTTCTGCCCAAAGTAACACCATCTTTTCTATATAACTTTAATGACCTTCAGCAACAGAATAATTTCTTATTGATTTCTTATTCTTATTTAACAAACAAATAAAAAAAAAGTTTGTTTCTTTCATGAGCACCACTGACAGGTCAAATCTGCTCTCTCTCTCTCTCTCTCTCTCTGTCGCTGCAGTGTTGGTGCTGCTAAGGATGGATGCTCCAGCCAAATTTGCGTATAAAGTAATGCAAAAATGAATACAATTAATATCGAAAGCAAAAGCAAAATCTCGGACATGTCCGGTGGTAAAGTCTAGATTGGATAGGCGGCCGGCCGGAAATGCGATATGGACATTACTATAGCGGCATTTTTATTTACTTTCACGTCAAGCGGTCTTTACATTGTTTTGTATACGTTGCTAAGCAATGCATGGCACCGAATGGGGTGAAGTCTAGATTGGATACGCGGCCGGCTTTGCTCTTAATTTCGCGGGTAGATTGCGTCATCAAACATGCATTATCGCGATAGTGCAATAGAATTAAAATCTCTATCGTAGGCCAATTTTGTATCGTTTATATCGCATATCGTTTATATCGCCCATTACTAGGTGTACTCACACTAGTCTATCCGAAACTGTTCAGTTGGCCAGCCATGGCCCAGTTGGACGAGGTGTGCCATTGGGCTTTGGCGAGGTACGCTTTTAGTGTGAGTGCAAAGCGTGCCTGAGCACGAAACTGAAGACCCGACGTCAATTTTAAGGGACTAATCATTTTTTCTTTTAATTAATTAATTTAATTCTTTCTTTTCATGCGAGTCATACTTTAAATGTGCAAACCCCTCACTTCATGTCAGCTGCACCTTCAGCAAACCTCCTAATACGTGCAGCACAATGACTTTTTTTTATGAACATTTATGAGCGTCAAAAGTGGTGGATCTGTTTAGCAAAATATTTTACCGTGTGTCACTGCATATCAAATAACTTGATGCAAAACAGTATAACTAAAGCAATCTCCATTGTACAGAGCGGGAGCGCTTCTCTTCTGTTAAACTGAACTGTCACATCATCGATAATGTAAGCGTGCTCCCACTTGGAAGGCAAAAAAAATGCAATTTCAGTGCGGGCCGAGGGGGAGAAGGGAGGGGGGACAATCGTGCCTGAGCACAGTTCAAGGCAACCGTGCCTAGTGTGAGTACACGCTTAGAGAAATTTAGAAATTGATTCTTAAATCCTGCACATTTTTTTTGTAAAATAAAAATAATTGTCAAATAACAAGACTATCTTGCAATTTAGTTTCTAAATAAAATGAATACAATGACTATCTTCAAGCAAACTAAAACTCCTTTAAAAAATTTATTAATAGTAACAATATGTCCGCATTTCTTGGCACAAGTAAGATCTTGCACATTTACAATGTTCTCTAATGTTAAGACAACAACTCTTAGCCCACAATATATGTATATTAGATGCAGCTTTGCATCATATACAAAGAGAATTCTTTATTTAAAGTGCAAATAAAAACTCGTGAAATGCTCATCAAAGGTCAGAGTGAGAAAAGAGTGGAAAATATGGAGAAATATTAGTTTAACATGCCAACCGATTTGACTCATCTCGCATTTGAATCTGTTTTCATCTGGCTCATGGTCAATTGTTACATCCTGCTTTTTTTATATGCGCACACATCAAGGGTCTTCTTTTCTTGTCCCACAGAGGTCAGTTGCTGGGCCGGAGGTCTTTTGAGGTGCGAGTGTGTGCATGTCCAGGCAGAGACAGGAAAACTGAGGAGGGCAACTTCAAGAAAGACCAAGAGCCCAAAACCATGGCCAAGACCACCAGTGGGACCAAACGTAGTAAGTTTGCTGCTTCACTTCTGAAATATAGTTTGCTTCAAAATAGGAGGGTAATGTGAATCTAACCTGGCAGGTTTGGTGAAAGAACCTTCTTCAGCTGCATCACGACCTGAGGGAAGTAAAAAAGCCAAGGGCTCCAGCAGCGATGAGGAGATCTTTTCCCTGCAGGTGATTATCTTCTCAATACTATTTTTTAGATGGTTTTGCAACAAATATTTCTTCTGCCGCTCATTAATAATATGAGTTTAAATCTGAATGCCATGATTTTGAATAAAAATATTTGCAGTTTAGATGTTCACAATACACCAGTGGTAAGGTCAGGAGGTGGTATTAATGGACCGATAAGAGTGCATCTGATTGTTTTTGCATGGCACTCTATGAAGGCTTTTGTAGGACATAATTTCAGACGACAGGATATTTACAGTTTTTGCATTGAGAAAAAATTTGAGGCTTTACAAAACGTTTGCTGTTAATTAAAAATGTGTATGTATTTATTTATTACCTTCACTATTTGAGATGACCTAAGAAGTAAATTTAGCATTTCTAACGTTATTTCTAAGCGAAATCTAAGTTTACGTTTGCCTTATTGCTCATCCCTGCTTTCATTTTAAACTTGTAATTGTGGGCTACAATTATTGTTAGCTAAGACTTTTAATAAATCCACAGTGGTTTGTGTCTGCCATCACCATGACATTTGTTTCTCCATTCAGGTGAGGGGCAGGGAGCGTTATGAAATGTTAAAGAAATTGAACGACAGTCTGGAGTTAAGTGATGTGGTGCCTGCCTCAGATGCTGAAAAGTATCGTCAGAAATTGTGAGTGTTCTCAATTCCACTGTACGAATGCACAATTTGTGTGTGTGCGTGTAATCAAACCATTTACCCAATTTATTTAATACAGAAACAGTCAGCAGAGAGCTAATTTGACATTTACAAACTTCACAATTCTTTCGCTCTTTTTCTTTCAGCATGACAAAAAACAAAAAAGAGGGTCGTGAATCATCTGAACCCAAACAGGGAAAGAAGCTAATGGTGAAGGACGAAGGAAGAAGCGACTCTGATTAAGGTGATGGGATGCTAAGAGAGAAAGAAATTGGGAGTTTTGCTCTTTGTTCTTTTTTTTGCTTTTTATTTTACCAAAAAAAAAAGCTTGTCACAGGGATCCTTTGGGGAATTGCGATACATGTGATCCATTAGTCCCGTTTGTCATGTTTCTTGTTCACTCCACTGGGACCTTTCTTGCTGGTTGTGCAGTGTTTTACCAGCACTGGAGAGGAGTAAGACTAGCCTGACGTTTTACAGACCCGTTAAATGAACAGCCAGGAATGAAGTTTACCTGTGAGTGGGGGTTTTTGTAAATTGTAATAATGCCAGTATTTGCTTGCCAGTTTTGTAAGCAGCATTTTTCTATTTTTATAAAGAAATGAGTATTCGACTAATTGGAACAAACCATCAGAATTGGTTGCAAGCCGATTATGTAATAAAAATACCAAAGCAAAACCGTTTTGTATCTTCTATTTTTTTATGTTTATTACTGCTGTTCCCATCTTTGTATTGTAGCTAACAAGAGTAGCCACCCTTCATAACAAGCTTTTAGATTTGGTACAACCATTGTTCTTTTCCAATTGAAGTAGTTGTTGATTTACTCTTGTGATTGTTGTTGAGTAATGTGGCACAGATAAGCTCATAACTGGCCAGTCCGTTTTGACATGTGCTTGTGCAAGTCTTTATAGGTTGGATGCCCAAATATGAGCAAATGAAATGTCAAATACTCAGGGCATGTACAAGTCCCTCCTGGAAATCTTGATAAAACTCTTTTACTGTTTTACCTGCTGTAGATTTTATGCTGGTTTTGTTTCTTATTACTGTATACACACAAACACCTTTTATACATGTATAGGAGTGCATTTATTTGTAGCTGGCCAAATCATTTATTATTTTTTTATTTTTAAGAGAAATGTTTTAAAATACATTCTTTAAAAAAAAAAATTCTTGTTTCTTGAATTCTTTTGGGGGGTGGGGTGGGGGGGGGGGGTCATGATTTACAGAGCAGTGATATTTTTACAGCTTGAAGCCCCTATTTTGCATTTTATAAAGTGTCATATTTTGGTTTTGGGGGTCTCCAACAACAGGCTGAAATGCATGCAAGGTCAAAAAACACTTTCATTGTTCTATAACAGGGGTGTCCACACTCAGTCCTGGAGGGCCGGTGTCCTGCTGAGTTTAGCTCCAACTTACTTCAACACACCTGCTAGGAAGTTTCTAGTACATCTAGTAAGAGCTTGATTAGCTGGTTCAGGTGTGTTTGATTAGGGTTGGAGCTAATCTCTCCAGGACACCGGCCCTCCAGGACCGAGTTTGGACACTCCTGTTCTATAACATGCATTTATTTTTACGTAATTATCTCAACAACTTCCATATGATTTGTTCAGCGGTTCCTAAACTCCCCCCAGCCCCCCATTTGCATGAAGCTAATCTATTTTGATTGATCCGATGACCCAGTCTGTTGTGATTGGTCAACTGGGTTCAGTACGAGACACAGAGAAACCCCCACCACGGCTATGAAGTAGCACACAGAGTATGCGAGCGCCCCAATGCAGGAATGCAATAAAGCAATGCAGTTAAACACCAGGATATTACTCTACTCTTAATGCTAACCCCAAGTAATAACAACGACACTCATTCAGTATTAATCCATACATTGGCAAAAGTTAAACTATTTTGATAATTGGCCATGCCGCGCGTGTGAGAAACGGCTGATGGTGGCCATAGCAATGACAAACGTCAGAGGATCATGAGATCAGAAACGCATTAAAATCTGTAAAGGAAGAAGCACGCGTCGCCTTTTCAACATGGTTTTAGACACAATATGTGAATAGTCCCATACAGATTTAACCTGAGAGATACAGCATGCACAGAGCGATTACAAGTTACAGCACACAATTAAACACATATTTTGCACTACAGAAAATGAGGCAACAATTTTAATAACACCTAAATTTTTATGATCCGGAGGAAAAAGAAACTGGTCCAGATGAACTGTAACAGTTACTGACAAAGTCCCTGTCAAAGTCTGACACATTAGTAGTCTATCCTGATCCTTCCTTTAATAACAAACTGCTGACGAATCCTGTGCTGCAGCGAAGGTTATTGTATCAAAAAGATTACAGGAACAAACACAGCACACTGTTTGCTATACAGTGGTGTTGTTGTGAAAATGAACTTTAACCCTTTATTCCCCGCAGCCGAATTTCCTCCTGTCAGTTATCATCATCTTCGTGTCATGATCAGTTCTGTGATCCCCTGTACTCTGCTAGTGTCTGAGGGGAAAGGCGCATTAACGTTTTTACTGGAACTAGCAGCTTATATTTGGCAATGTATCGACGTTGATGTGTTCAAGATCAAAAAGATCCGAACCCAACAAGATTCATTTATTCGACTCTGAGTCGACTCTTTCGTTAATGCATTAATCATTTTAAACACAGTGCACTTTAGATTTAAACCTCAGCTGGAGGTTTTATTCACTTAAGAGCTGTTACACACTGCATGGAAGCTCATTTTCAAAAACGCATAATAGGGGCTATTTAAATAATGAAGATAAGTTACAACAAATCACAATGCATGTAAGATTCATGAAAGCAAATGTTCTTACAGCTCTCTGGAGCTTGTAGATAATCACGTTGTCTTAAATGGTAGGTTTTTGTAGATGCTTTTCAAAGTATACATTTCTGGCACTGCAAGCAGCAAATTTCATATCAATAATATTTAATAATATAATACAATGGCTTCAAGTCTCTCGCATTACACAATTGTATAGGTGTAGTTTCCACACTAGGTGGTTCTTACATTTATATTTAGCAGATGCTTTTGTCCAAAGTGACTAATTAATGAGGCATTCAGCGATTCAACAAGAGGCAATACACACAAGAACTGCTAATTATACAAAGGAACTGTTCCTCATGCTCCTTGAAAGTGCTTAAATTACAGACATGAAATTTCAGGCCTAGAAAGTATTTTAAAACAAATGTAGGTTCATGAAAGTGCTTGAATTTAAAGTTTATGGTGTTATTTTAACAGTTGCACTGTTCTGCTTTGGGAAACTGAACAAAAAAAAAAAAGAAGAAATTTCTCATTTAAAAATCTTAAATTTTAATCTTGCACAAGAACTAAGACACAATGCACATTTGATCAACATTTCAGAGACCGTATTTGAATATTACAAGTATTTAAATAAACTAATTGTATTAAAGTTCATTGAACATGACTGTATATCATTACTATGATATTTTAAATGTAAATATAGAGTGAAATGTTAAGCACAGTAAGGACTTTCATGGCGCTACATATGCTGGGCTATGAAGTACAAAAGGTGCTTGATTTAAAGTAAATGGTGCTTTAGAAAGTCCTTGAATCTGCTGTTCATGGAAGTGATAACTCTGGTTAGTGCTCAGAGAAGCAGATGTGAATTATTGTTATTTTCTTAATCGGATGAGTCACATTTGTTTTATGGTTTCTGAATTGACTTTATATTGTTAAATATAAATCAGATGCAAACCGTAAAGCAAAAACAAAGTCAACAAACTTTGAATAATCAAATCATTGTCAAGCATGCTACATAATAACCAATTGACCTGTACATTGTTGCACAATGCCCAAAATTAACAGAACTATTGTACATAGAAATCAGGGCCATTAGACAATGTGTAGCAAATTTCATCAATTTCAAGAGAGTCAGGAGAAGAACAAACAGGATCAAAACAGGATCTCCCTTAGACCTGGCTGGTAATTGGGATCATTTTGTCCAGGTAAAATGATTGAAAAGTTGTGGTTTAGTTTATTTCAATCAAAGATACAGACTAAATTTATATGCAGAAAAGCTGTATTGCATAAAACATTTGTGAACCATTTCTGTTCCCATTGTGTCAAAGAGAATAAGGTGGTCACTTCCTAACAAATATTTAAAAAAAATGTAATGAGCCACTGTAGGCCTTTTTTCTTCACCACTGTGATGACCAGACTTTGGCTGAGGGATTTTAGAATGAGCATTTTAGATGTTAATGTGGTTGGTCATCTAGTTTGTCCATTTATGCGGTCTCATCACGTTCATTTTTGTTATCTCATGATCTGTTAAAACAATATCTGTTTTAAGACTTTTTTTTGCTTTAGTTGTTAAATGTGGTTATATTGTAATTTATTGCATTTTTGTCTTGTAGAATGAAATTCTACTCAGTTCATGCACTTATTAAAAATATTGAATAATTAATCTAAATATGCGGTATTCCAAAATGCACACAGTGCTTCTCACAAGGTTTGAAATACACTTGCGGTGGTAGCCTTTTACCCACATCACATAAACAGTTAATTATATGCGACAAACAAAACCGTATTTGAATTTTAACAGTATTTTTGTTTATTAATAAACTATTATAAACTGTTTATTTTCAATGGGTTAAAGTAAAAAAAACTATCACATTAAAAAAAGAAATGCACTATTTCTCTTACTTTTATGCTATTCCAGAGCCGCATGTGCACCCACTGACAGGTCAAATCTGCTTCTCTCTCTCTCGTATTCAAAGTTGCTTTATTGGCATGACATTTTGTACAGTATTGCCAAAACATTTTAGATGTATACGATATGTAATATATTGACAATCAAATTTATAAAATATACAGCAAATGAGACATTAATAAAAGAAAAAAAGGAA
This sequence comes from Danio kyathit, assembly GCA_903798195.1. NCBI lineage: Eukaryota > Metazoa > Chordata > Actinopteri > Cypriniformes > Danionidae > Danio > Danio kyathit. The sequence goes on from LR812523.1 coordinate 29,724,600, forward strand.
TAAAAACAGACAATATCTCAAATATTTATAATAATTACAAGAATAAAACGTTTAGATTATTTAAATAAGGCAAATGAGGTGATTAACCATTTCTAATGCTGCACAAATATTCTGCAGCCATTTTAGATTTTGTCTTAAGTTTGCGTACTCCTGCTTGAAGAAAGACAAGTTTAAACAGTCACTGAAAACAACTGCGTAATTATTTTTTTTAAGCTTTGTTTCTTCCGAGCTTATCTGAGTTCTGTTGCATGGTTGTGCTCCATTGATTTTTTTAACTACAACTGTTTAAGTTAAAGGTTTGATACTGATTAGAACTTGAAGTGGCAATGAGGTCTTAAAATATTTTGAGAAGGTCTTTAAAAAGTCTTAAGTTATTGATATTACCATAAGGATTCCTGTATAAACCCTCATTTAGTAAACGTTTTTTTTGAGTCGTTTAGATTAAAGACTTAATTATGCAATGTTTCTTTCGCATGCGCATACAATTAAAAAGCTTTAGAAAGCAAAAGCAAAAGCCAAATAGCGGACATTTAAGCAGATTTAGAAACCTTAAAATAGCAAAAAGGTGCACCTCTGTGGGTCTGCAGAGCACTTGAGACTGTGGGAGTGTTGACCAATCTCGTGCAGTGCAAAACGGGTAAATGAGAGAGATTTTCTACTACGTAATCAATCGCAGATGTTTGGTTATATTGGGCAGATACAAAAAAGTGTCACTAAATATACCTGGGCGGCCTGCCCAAGTAAGGTCTATGCGGGAAGCACTGGCGCATAAAAGTTAGTGAATTGAAACAGCTATGTTCTTCTGAATGTCTTATTTGCTTAGATCCTGATTAGATCCTGTGTTTTTAATTGAATGTAAACCTCAAAAGGCAGTGCACATGTGCTTATCAAACTTGTGCTTGGCACCTTATGAGGACAGGAGTCAAGTTTAGGAGATGGTATATTTAGAGAGAAGCAGTTTCTGGATTGACCTCTGTGGTGGACAGTGTGATAAGTGTGCGTCCATCCAACGGTGCAAAAAGTGGGTACAATGTTTCACGGAAATTTGCAGTAAATGTGAAGATATGAGTGCGTGTCTCTACGTTGTAGAAAGACACCTGTCCTTCCTCGTAGTCCAGGTAGACTCCCAGCTTTTTAGGAACAAGTGGCAAAGGAAGCTCGGTCTCCGGCTTGGTGCATGCATAAAACTGCCGTGTGCTTTTCCATATTGTCCAAAAGCCCTCAGAGGGGTTCATAGGGCTCCGGCCGTGCCTTTTAGAGGAAGCAGTGGTCACTCCGATACGCCAGTAGCCATTGTTGGCAATATCTACTTCCCAATAGTAGCGACCGGAGGTGAGCCCTTCCCAGCCCAGGACACATGGCCAGCTGTCGAAGCGCTGCTTGCTGAACGACACTTCAGTTTCACTCAGGGCTTCCTGTACCTTCTTCTTATCATCTGAGAGCTGTAACCATGGGTGGTTAGTCATTGGGTCCAGTGTGATGTTCACTGAACAGAGCATGTGTTAAAATGAAACAAGTGCGAAGGTTAGGCTTAATCCAAAACTAACAGGTAGGTGAATCACAGTAAATAGCTAATGATACCTGAAGCACTGCGGATCCATCTCCACACTACGGAAAACAGTAATAAACATTATTACCACAGTGATATGATTAACATAATTATATTTTAGATGTTTCCCATGTCAAGTTATGCAATGAAGATAATCAGTACCTGAGTTTGGCATGTACTTTGGTGTCTCTGTCAAAACAAATAATGCATACTGAATTTAAACGCTAAATATTGTAAAAAACACACAATCATTTGCACTAATAATACATTTTATGACCACTAGTGTAGTTAGGTGTTAGTGCTTGCCATATCTGTGCCGATTCTCAGAGGCATGAACCACCCCTGAAGGTGTCCCATGGTATCTGACATTGAGATCCTTCAAGTCCTGTATGTAGGGAGGTGAAGGTGCTGTGGGTTGAATATGTTCATCCAGAACATCCCACAGATGCTCAATTAAATTGAGATCTGGGGAATTTGGAGGCCAGAGCAAACACCTTGAATTCTTCATCAAAGTTTTCAAACCATTCTTGAATAATGTGTGCTTTATGGCCAAGTTCATTATCCTGCTGAAAGTCTGTTATCCTGACACTTCCACCAGTGAAACCATTGTCATCAGTGCATGTTCCTGATATGCAACAATTTGTAAAATTTACATCCACACGACCCAGGATTTCTCAGCAGAACACTGCAGTTCCTCCAGGTCCCATCACTTCCCTAAATAAATTGTGCACATGGACAGACTCATTGGACTGGTGATCACCTACCACTGCTCCAAGGTCTAAGAGTGTTTTCACACCTGACCTATTTAGTTTGGTTGAATTGCAATAGAGTTCGTTTTCCCTCTTGGTGTGCTTCATTTGGGCAGGTGTGAATGTAGCAATCGCACTTCAGTACGCACCAAAAGAGGACCAAAAAGCAAAACAAGACCTCCTTGAAGAGGTGGTCTCGGTACGCTTTCAAACGAACCCTGGAGCAGTTTGTTTGTGGTGAGAACATGATCCAAACTAGAACAGACCCAACCGCAAAAAGTACTGTGCCTTTTTGCACTAATCCAGCTGCCGTTGTCCAATGCGCTGTGCATTATTGGATCTTAGTGCTTTACTAACAATTTTAAACAGAGAGAGAGAGAGAGAGAGAGAGAGAGAGAGAGAGAGAGGGAAAACATTACCTGATGGCTCATTGGTGATAATTCCGGAAGATGACCATGTTGCAGTTTGGCTAAATTATTTCACGCCTCCTCCTGAAGTGACTTGCGATGCGCCTTCGCTGTTTGCAATGCATTAAAGCATTGTTTTCCAGCCACAGCTGTGCTTCATTCTCGAAATTTATTGTTTGTCTTAAGTGACATATACAAACTATATAGTATACTATGAGCAGGGATACAATCAGCCAGCACACTCCATAGTAAAAAGTGACATTTTGTGTCTGCCATTTTGTTTACTTGCGGGAGTTCCATTGGCATTTTCCCACACGTTAATTCTGCCCAATCGAAAAGCAGTTTAGGAAATATGTTCAATAATGTCTGGCCAATGAGTGATGAGGATTTTGTCACATGACTGCATTGTGGTTCTTTTCAACTGGTTCGGACCAAAGCAATCAGTGTGGTGTGAAAAGGACCCAAAAACGGTAGAAAAATGCTACAATGTATCATTTGTTGCCCTTGGTCTGGACCAAATGTACCAAACCACAGATGTGAAAGCACCCTAAATTTGACTCTCACATGGTCATTATAGACACTTTTGTTAGTGGACATCATTGGCAGTTTTGATAGTTCTGCAGCTGTGAAATGAGCTATGCTATGTCCTTCCCATAACATTCAATAAAATCAGTGTGAATTGTGCCACAGCAGATCTTCTGTTGGGTTGGATGTGTCGGGACAGCCATTGTTGCCCATGATGAGTCTTGGGCCCCCAACATACAGCTCCTTTGATCACTGAAGGTAAATTCTCACCCATGACTAAGAATAATTCACAAGCCTTGCCATTTCAGAAAAAACATATGCTAGTCTCCTGTCCAAATCAATTTGGTCTTTGTCAGAGTCACTAAATCTTTATTTCTGCTGCATCCCACACGATAATTACGAGAACAAGTTTGATGACCGCCTTATCTGTAACCAGACTTTTATGTGTAGCCTTATAGGGAGATTACCAAGAACACTGTGACCAGTCATAAGTGTAAATGATCACTTTAGAACTCAATGTAAATTTAATCTTATTTGCCCAATCTGTATATCAATCTATTGTAGGATGAAAATAAAGGATTCACCTGTTTTCCAAGTACGATGTTTGCTGAGGAGCCATAACTGTGGAACGACACCCTTAAACACACATAAAAATACACATATTATTTTAAAAGTAAATCTATCACTATCCAGTTATAAAACATGCCAGAGTAATTGGTGGTTCATTTCACTGTGGTGACCACTGAAAAAGATGTAAGCCAAAGAAAAGTGAGTGAGTCATATCTACTGCTTAAATTATTATATGGCAATATTAGTATAGTATAAAATTATACTTCCGTATTTAAGGAGTGGGTCTCAACTATTCCAACATATGTTTTACACAGCGGATGCCCTTCCAGCTGCAACCCCGTACTGGGAAATTATGGTTTTATTATTATTATTAAATATTTAAATCAGTATGTAAATCTTTGAAATGATATTAATCATGAAATGAAGTTAATGATTATCTAATTCATTAAGAACTGTCTTAGCAACTTTTTTCTAATGAGTAAAACTGGTAACTGGTAATCCCAAAAACACACTTCCCAAATCACCAATTATTATAGAATAACCACTGCACAGCAAGAGCTGTGTTGTAGCTGTTCATAAACTTTGCCAAACTGTTTACATAAGCAGCGATAATAATATCTCCTGATAAAATAGTTGATTCAGTTTATGGTCGTAAACTATGGACTCCAGCTTGATGTTGTTGTTTCATACCTGGCTGTCCTGCTTCAGCAGAGACCAAGTTATGAACTCCAGAAATGGCAACAGAGTTAAGATTTTCCTCTTCTTTAGTTCCAGCTGCTTGAGAAATAGGGCCAATTCTTGTCTCATCACACCACAGCGCTGCGCACAGGTATAAATATACACACTTTATACACATTAAGCATGGGACGATAACTGTTTTCAAGGTATACTATTGTTTGGAAAAGTCAAGGTTTTAAAACCACCAAGTTTTTTAGGGCAACAGTATCTCCAGCAGAAAGGATACCCAAAGATGCAATTTTGAATTGCAATGAAATCTGTGTTTTTGAAACTAATGAAGACAGCAGAAGTCAATGATTCATTTTAATTACTTAGCCTGACATGTTTACTGCTCCAAAATATTATAAATGTTTTTCAAAATAAAATATAATGTGTTTAAAGGGGAAACAAGTTTTTGTTTGATACCCAGACAATTAAAAATAGCATATTTTAGAGCAGTAATCACAATACTGTCAAACGGTGATATTTTTATCCGAGGTTATTATACCGTCAGAATCTTATACCGGCCCATGCCTAATACCTATACATTATCAATTATGTTTATGTTGTCAAACCCAGTATTCGCACCTCTGACACAGCCTGCAGCTCTTTAGCCCATTCCATGATCTTCTGCTCCATATGCTTGGCAGAATCAGCCTGGTTCTCTTTCTGCTCCCAGGAGGTGTCTCTTTCTTGTCGCCATGTACCCTCACTAAACAACTAGAGGGAGGAGAAAATAAACTAATTATTATATGCAATAACCTTCAGAACAGTGCATGATGTCCGTTTGCTTACAGATGTTTGGTGTTTTTTTAACTGCATGGGTAATTTATATTGACCGCTAAGTGTGATCACTGAACTTTTAGGTTTCTAGTGTATTTTGTAAGGGATATTCACACAAAAATTAAAATTCTGTCATCAGCTACTCACCCTTCACAAAAAATTGAGCTGTTGAACACAAATGAAGATATTTTGAAAAACAGCCAAAAAAACATAGACTTCCATAGTATTTTATTTCTACTATAGAAGTTGATGGATGCTGGCAACCAGCATTATTCAAAGTATCTTATTTTGTATTCAGCAGAAGGTGGGGACTACACTTTAAAACAGGGGTGCTCAACCCTATTCCTGGAGATCGACCTTCCTGCAGTTTTCAGTTGCAGCCCATATCAAACACACCTGCCTGTAATTATCAAGTGCTCCTCAGGTTCTAATTAATTGGTTCAGGTGTGTTTGATCAGGGTTGGAGCTGAAATCTGCAGGAAGGTCGATCTCCAGGAACAGGGTTGGTCACCCATGCTTTAAAATATATTAGGAGTATGTTAGACATGCATATTTGAAGTACTTAAATACTTATGCAAAAATAATTCAAAAAGAATTATGATTTGAAAATATTGCTGCGTCACAATTTGCATACTAGGTGATCCGTCCTAAATAGTATTTAAAAATAGAATTAGTATGTCCCAAACCATAATATGTTGAAAAAAGTATGCCAAAGGTTCACAGATGGTTTACTATTTTCGGTAAAAATATTGTCTATAGTCTAACCGCGTTGGACGTGAATTCGATTAGAACTACAAACGCGGGTGAAAAGTGTAAACAAACTACAAACATGATGGACGCACGAGACCAACCGTCATGTAGAGAGGCTTCGGTAAAGATGTTTGTATGACTGTTAATTATTATCTAACCCAATAGAAAATATTTAAATCGCATTGTTTGTGTTATATTTCACCTGCAACAACAATACTGAACTTATATAAAGACGTGTTTGGACATTAACATCTGTATACATAATTATCCAAAGACCTGAGGAGATTTCTCTGCATGAAAGACTCGTAAATGGGAGATTAACCTGCTGCTGCTTCTCTAATAAGGTAGGAAATTAAATACGACAGAAATGTGGACGATATGTGTGGATGATTGACAGAGCTCATAACTAAGCAACACAACGAACTGTTAACAAGGAAGTAGTATGTCCCAAAGCTTGCATACTCTTCTGTTACACACTCAAAAGTATATATTTTTCCTTCACAAAAAAAGTACATACTTTTAGGGCGTAGTATAAATATGCGAATTAGGACACAGCATATGCTAAAATGTCTCTAAGTCATGCACTCACACTGTCCACCTTCTTGAGCTCCTGTGCCCACTCAAGGATGAGTTTGCGGCATTGCTCCAGACTGCGTGGCTCTGCATGCACACTAGCACTTGGGCCTTCATCTGCATTGGCACCAGGCTAGAAGACACATTTAAGCAGTCAGTATTTATTGTGACAGTTTAGACATTGAAGGGTCAGTTCACACATCACAAACAGAAAAATCAGTGTAGTCAGCAGTGCAACACGTAAGTGTCATATTGCCTGTTGTAAACAGGAAAAGAAGACCGCTGTTTTGAACCACTGACTGGACTTTGAACGTCTTTGGACCATTGCTGTCCATGGAGGATGAGAGAGCTCTCAGATTTCATGTACAATATCTAAATTTGTGTTCAGAAGATGAACAAAGCCCTTAGGGGATTGGAAGGATAATTAATAACAGTGTGAACTAACCCTAAAGTGTTTTACTTTCTGCATCTGCATCACTCTCTAGACATCCAAAAGGCAATGCAATTCACATAAATTTTTGTAACACGATAGTCATACCTTACCGTTCCATTGTGCTTAGTGTAATCATACTGTATTACCAGAATTACTGTCTTATCACTTCTAACTTTATGATACATTAATATGCAATAAACCATAACTGTGTTTAAGGTGTTGCCAAGCAACCTTTATGGGCTTTATTAACATTTAAAGGGACAGTTCACCCAAAAAGTAATATATTTATTTACTCACCCTCACGCTGTTCGCAATTTGAAACATTTTTGTTGGGGTGTTTACATTTATACAAGGCAACAAGTCACTCCTTCAGTCATTTAACTGATTTGATCAATCACATTGATTCATTCAGGAATGAAATCACAATACTGTTTAAAATGACCCGTGAAATTAAAATAAAAGATTTTAGATGTTAGTTTTAAGTATATCTATTAGCTAGATTCCTCCAAAACAGTGACAAAATTCATATTTAGAAAATATAAAACATATATAATCATCTAAGGCTTGCAGTTTGTCACTTTCACCTAAATGGATCAACAGTTTTTTTTTTCATGTCACCTCATATTTCAGTTTCTCATCAAATTATGACAAATCAATCAAAGCTCTCTAGTATCTGACATGCCCTGCCCCATTCAAGACGCTTCTCATTTGCTTTTCATTTGATGTGCTTGATCTCATTCACTCTCACTGGCAGAGCTGTGATAAAAACGAAACACTATTGGCTGTTTTTAAAAGGGGAGGAGCTACTCTGTGCCACCCTCTTTTCATTTTTCATTTGAGATTACACCAAACATCAATTAAAAACTGCACATTTCTAAGCACTTCACGGGACCTTTAAAGGGATAGTTCACGCAAAAATGAAAATTCTGCCGTCATTTACTCAACTTTGACTTGTTCCAAAGATTTTTACATTTCTTTCTTTTTTTTTCACAAAAGATATTTAGATATTTTGAAGAATTTTGGAAACCTGTCACCACTGACTCCCATAGTCTTTGTTTTTCCTATGAAAGCCAATGGGTAATAGTTTCCAACATTCTTTTAAAAACATCTTTTGTGTTCAACAGAAAAAGAAACAAAGTCAAACTGGTGGAATAACTGCTCAACTATCCCTTTAACTTCTTGTTTATTGAATCAGTGACACACAAGGTTAATTTGATTCAATGTAAACATTTAAAGCAGCCATGTATATTTTTACAGTGTAACTTTTAAAATCAATACATTGTATTTAAATGACACAATACCTTGCAGACTTGGTCGACCTGCTGTTTCCACTGAGTGATGAACTTGACGCATTCCTGCAGGCTGCGGAGATCTTTCAAATCCTGCAATACAGCAGATTAGCTGAAGTCTGTCTGTCTGTTCGTCCGTCTATCCATCCATCCATCCATCCATCCATCCATCCATCCATCCATCCATCCATCCATCCATCCATCCATCCATCCATCCATCCATCCATCCATCCATCCATCCATCCATCCATCTGTATGTTCAAACAATAAGATCTATCTATCTATCTATCTATCTATCTATCTATCTATCTATCTATCTATCTATCTATCTATCTATCTATCTATCTATCTATCTATCTATCTATCTATCTATCTATCTATCTATCTATCTATCTATCTATCTATCTATCTATCTTTACCTTTTGTCTGGGGCTCTGGCTGCTCTTGCTGGGAACTGAGCTGTGAGCCTGAAGACCTTCATCAGGAAGAGTCCAGGTTACAGCTCCGATAGAGTTACTCAAACCGGCTTCAGGCGCCTCATATCCTGTTATACACAAACATATTTACTCTCTTCATTTTAATGACATAGTATGTGTTATAGTATTAGTTTTAAAATCATACTCTCTGAACTTACGGTTGGCTTTCAAGATACTCTTCTTCATAGTGGCTGTACTTTTGAGGACCTCAGCCTTATGGAGAGCAAAAAACTGTCAGCTCATCAAATGTCTGAAACATTCCAAATACGTAGTAGTTATATTTATATTTATTGTTTAAAAAATACCATTTACTTCAACAAATTATTAGCAGGTTGAAGTGATTAAAACACAGACATATTCCAAATGTACTTACAAAAACCAACTAAGCTAGCAACTAAATAGTTTTTAGGTAATCTGTTTTTTTATGTTACATCAGAAATTATAGTTTTTATTGTTTCAATGTAAAGTAGTATATTTTAGTTCAATAATGTTTTAAAATAGTAATTGTATATTTGGAAGATTGTAAAATAAAATATGTTTTAATCCATGTGTTAACAATTTTTTGAGCCAAGGCCTGAAAATATCATTTTAAGCCTAATAAAGACATTAAAAGAGTTTTTTTATTATGAAAATTACACATAAATACTATTTTCACACTTCACTATAATGTTACATTAGTTAATGTTAATGTATTCATGAACATAAACAAACATTTATTAGTATTTATTAATCTTTGGTAACATTAGTTGATGAAAAAAAAGTTGTTTATTGTTAGTTCATGGTAACTCACAGTCCATTAACTAATTAAGCACAACTTTGGGTTTTAATAATGCAATAGTAAATGTTGAACTATGATTAATAAATACTGTAGAACTAAGTTAAAGCTAAAGCTAAATAAGTTAATAATAAATAACTAAGTAGTCATAACTAGGGCCAGACAGGATCTGCAGACATGATTTTGGGAGTATCATAACTAAAACCTTAATATATGAAATAAAAAATAACACCTTTTTAACTTTTATTTACACTCTAAAAAACATTGAGTTATTTATTCTTAATGTTTACAATGCAAATCCAGATAGATCCACTTATTTGGTAAACAAACCAAGTCTCTCATATAATAACCTACTAAAAGACAGAAAATATTACTTTACAAACTGTATTGTAAATAAATCCTATGAACATTTTTATATTAGTCAATAATATTACTGAAATTAATAAAAAAAACTGAATATATATAAATTTACACACATTTACACAAGTAAATAAATAGACTACATGATGGGCTAAAAATCTGCAGATTTCTGTGCGCGCAGATTCTGTGTGAGCCTATAGTCATAACTAAGTTATACTGAATAACTAAGTTGTTCATTCTTAGTTCATCAGTAAATACATTAACCAACAATAACTAACGGAACATTGTTGTAAAAGGTTACCTGAAAACAATCAAAGACAAAAGTCTAAACACATTGTGTTCAAATTTTTTGTCAGATTTAGTTTGGGAACTGAATCAAACATTTCCAGATTATTTCCTAATATTTACAAAGCGATAATTTCTGACTGCTATTAAACTTTTTTAATCATGTACATGGTTTGTACAATTCTGATGTAGTAAAACGTACTAAAAACCAAAACATATTTATTCTTTATAAAAGTAATCAAACTGTGCTCAATGTCTAAGCATTAAAACATCAATTACATATTAAATAATTTCCAGCCCTTACCTTCTCCACCGCGGAAACAGGCCAGCTCAGAGATCTCTGCTGTGCACACCTGCAGATCCAGCGCACAAGCACTTCAATTCTGTCCTATCATGTCATCTCTATAGACTAGACAGTGACCTTTGATTTCTAAATCCGCCCTATCATAGACATGATATCTCACCTATCAACTCGTGCAAACTTCTGTTAACTATGAAAAGGAAGGGAATTGCTATTCATGTGGAATTAAAACAGATGTAGATGCTTCATGTGCTTATATGCTTTACTTAAATAAAACAACATGTAAGCAATAGTGTTTTAACAAAAAATAAATTAAAAAAAGTAAATATGCAAAATATTTTTAAATTAATAAATCTATTCTTGATTTTGTTATACTGCAAAAGCTTAAAAGCTAGCCAAGTTCTATGGGTAGCTTTGTAACTACAGAAAGTTTTTTTAAATCAAAACTTCATCACTGTGATTGACCAAGTTGGTCTTTCCTGCTCTAAAGCTAGAAATAAATGTGAAACTGTTTCCTGATGATTCATTGATTTGGTAGGCTATACACATATGAGTACATGCTGATTATGTATTTTTGTATTATAAAATATCAAATCAACAGGCATAATGAAACGGGTATTGCTCACTGATTGTCATTTCAAGATGAACCACCCTCATTATACAAGTTCTCAAATGACTCAAGTGGCAATCATTAACCTCCCTATTTAGGTAGTAAAATGTTTGTTACTCTGTTCAGCTGGATTAATTGGAAAATCATCCAAATCGTGCCTGAAATATAAAATATCTTACCAACTACAGTGATAGTACAGGGATAGTAGTAATTTAGTTCAATAATTAATTTAAATAGATATTTCAGACAAAAATGAACATTATCATCATTTACTCAGCCTTTATTTGTTCAAATCCAGTTTGAGGATTTTCTTATTTTAATATGTTTTATCTATTGAAATGTAATCATTGACTTGCATATTTGTTTTTCCTACTATGGATGTTAATAGTTACTGTTTTCCAACATTCTTCAAAATATCTTCTTTTGTGTTCAACAGAAAATAGAAGCTCTTAAAGGTTTGGAACCACTTGAGGGTGAGTGAACTATTCCTTTAAGAAAGCAAAAAGTCTATGGATGGATGTTTAATGCAATGATGAATAGATTACAGTCTTGTTATACATTGTTATACACACCTATTTGATGTAATGTGTAGCTTCTGATTTCTGAGTAAATATCACATAACTGTATTCCCACATAACAATGTCGTGATTCATCAGGCACAAATTGTGAAAAAAAAAGCCTGCTGAATGTCTCTGGGATGTGCTGGAGCAGATGGTGGATACCTCACAGTTAGATAGTTGGTCCCATTACCAATACAAGATCTTGAGTATAGAAATGAATGCAACTCTTAATAGAAATAAATTCTTTCATTGCATAAGGTTGTCGAAGCAATGCAATGACCAAAACTGTAATCAATGCCAGAGGTCATCCTAAAAGATGGTTACTATTTGACCCACTGAAGAACTGCATCTCAAATAAAAGATGCAGTTACAGACTCTTAAAGCCTTGCTCACTAAAATTGAAGCAGCATTTTGGAGGGCAAGTGTAGTTATCGTAGTGGAGTCTATATAATGCTCCAAACTTTTTGTAGGCTTGTTTTTCAACATTTAAACCAGTTTTTAAGGCAGATGATGGAAGAACATCAGTGTGCTTGGAACGGAGAAACTGTTATTGGCAAAGTCCTCATTTGTGTAGTGTTTATTTTCATCACCTACATAGTCAAAAGTCCAGCCATTTGTTCTTCTCACTGATTTGGATTGGTTGTGTGGAGGATCAGCCCTAAGATTAATTTACAGATTCATCCTTTATCTTTGCGTGCATGTCCAAGATAAATTATGATCACACTAAAGGTCACGTATGTATTACATAAGCATTAGTAGTTTATATGGTTTCTGTTCATGCATGAATGATATCTGGTTAATGTGAGCCTCGATACTTGATATAAGAAGGGTCACCAGACATCATACTATGAATCCTTTTCACAAGACTGTGATGATGGGTTTAATGGTCATCAGCTTCTTAAATCCTTGAACGTTTTTAATATTTTAATCTTTTTTAAAAAACGTATGAACATTGAATTGGATGAACTAAATTGGCCGTAGTGTATGAGTGTGTGTGTGAATGCGAGAGTGTATGAGTGTTTCTCAGTACTGGGTTGTGGCTGAAAGGGCATCCGCTGTGTAAAACATATGCTGGAATAGTTGGCGGTTCATTCTGCTGTGGTGATTCCTGATAATTAAAGGACTAAGCCGAAGGAAAATGAATGAATGAACTTATGAACATTTACGTATTTATGTTTATATATATCATCTTTGCATCAAATTACAAACGAATTACCGCTTGTGTTTGGCGTGCCATTATCAGTCACACAATTTTTTACCTTTTTCTGAAAGTCTTGATAACACCCTTGTGGAGTTTTTCTTTTGTTATTTCAGCAAATAAGATTGTAAAAAATTTATTTGTTATAGGGAAGCACTAGGCACAAAGTAACACAGGGTAAAATGTAACACAGTTACATAGTTTTAAGGTATTGGCTCAGGGTTAACCATGGCATGCTTTCAAGATTTTCACCACAGTGTCTGCAGATGTCTTCCTGCCAATTATTTAAAAAGTTTGGCGAAATGTGGATGAAAAACACAGGAAAAAACATTTTTTCAGCATAAAAGTATTTTTTATTATACTCTATATATATATATATATATATATATATATATATTTTTTTTTTTTAAATCTGTGAAAGTATGAATGTAAAATCTTATATTCTTGTGATTGTCGTTTTCCAGGCTAAAAGATGGAACCATTTTGAAAGATGTATAAAACACACAGTGACTGCTAGCCAGTTGAGGAAATTACGACACAGCTGGGTTAGTTGTAACAGGGTGTTACAAATTAGCCACAAACTGTTAGACACCAATTAAACAAACACAATTTTTGAATTTTGAGTGTAATGTTGAGAACTTTTTATATAAAAAATTTTTTTTAATAGAAAATATTTTAATATAATTTTTTTATTACTAAAACTGCAAACAAATACACTGTATAATAATGATGAATAATGCAAATAAATCCAAATGTGTTTATCTAATAGATAAATACACATGCTGTGCTAAATAGAATAAAAAAGTTATTTAAGTACTGAGGAAATAGACTATTTAAAGTAAACTGAATTTAAATTAATTGTGTGAAATCTGACTTTATAAGCATGTGTTACAACTAACCCTTTGTCTATTACAACTATAGCCCCGCAGGTGGGGTACATAGTAACATTTTTTACTCCTGGCAGTTTGGCAATACAGCACAGAAACCATAGGTCTGGTGATCATACTTTCAGTGCTCATTTGTAGGAGAGGCTTGTGTGTTGTTGGTAAAAAAAAATGGTTTGTCTAACCCCATTACTTTGTTCATTATTTGGCCACAACCCAAATGTGTTACTTTGTGCCCCGCTCTCCCCTACCCTATCCCCCATTCACTGTGCTTGAAGTTTACCCAACTATGATGACATCTGCTACTGGGAAACCCGAAAATTTCAACTTCACAAAATACCAGAACTTTGAGTCATGCTTTATCCTTTTAATTATGCATTTGACAGACAATTATTGAACAATTTAAATGGTCTTTTTAAAAACATTATTCTTAAATAGGCAGTTTTTTTTTATAAAAATGACAACTGTCCCGTTCACAATAAACAAGCAATCCTTTGGCTAACAGCAAAGAGTTCCAACAGGTAGTCAACTACACCACTCAAGGCTAGTATGCTGTGCGATTATACAAAAAGAGTATCATACATCCTGCTGGTGTTGATGTTTAACTCCAGCTCTTGAAGAACTGTTTAAAGAGCACCGATTCACGACCCTGAGGGAGAATTTCCACCTGAGGGTATAATAAAAATAGATGACTGGAGGTCATAGTTTTGCAGAGATGTGAAAATGAAAGCGTGAACTGCTGGTTATTGTACCTGCGTTCTCATCCTGGGGTAATTCATCTCGGTAATAAACTCATCTGCCACCTTCAAGGCGACTCTCTTCTCCTCTGCATTAGCTCCATTCCCTGCGTGTCAGTAATGAAAGGTAATGATTGAAAAGTTATGATTTTACGTGACACACACATGATTGAATACGCACCTTTCCAAACATAGATTTTCCCATTGGATCCATTGTCCAGTATGAAGCAGTCATCTTTCTCCAGCAGCTCTTGACCGAAAGGTCCTTTGTCACACAGTTTTGTTAAAGTCATTTGGCCTGTTGCATTAGACACCTGAGAGAGAGAGAACTATTGGTGAGGAAATATCGATTCAGCAGTAGACATGGGCCGGTATAAGATTCTGACAGTATGATAACCTTGGATATAAATATCACGGTTTCACGGTATTGTGATTACTGCTCTAAAATATGTTCTTTTTTAATTGATTGCGTAAAAAAACAAAAACTTGTTTCTCCTTTGAACACAATATATATTTTATCTTAAGAAACATTTATAATATTTTGCAATAGTAAACATGTCAGACTAAATGATTCAAATGGATCATTGACTTCTGCTGTCTTCATTTGCTTCAAAAACACAGATTTCTTTACAATTTATCATCTTTTCTGCTGGAGATACTGTTGTCCTAAAAAAACGTAAATACATTTTTTTTTTTTACATATACCACAGGAACGATATAGCAGAAAATTTTGACTGTTTAAAACCTTTACTTTTCAAAACGGTGGTATATCTTCAAAACGGTTATCGTCCCATGCTTATTTAGCATAGTATAGAATATTTTCCATGGCAATATGTTATCAATACACAGACGCCCATTTGATATATAGCCAAGATTTTATTACACTATTTGATGTAATAATAAAATATATTTTTAATATATTCATTTTAAGTATGAGTTTTCAATCTTCAACATAAAATAAAGAATTAAAGTCAAATAAAGATGGCGGCATCAACAAAATACAACATTTTTTGAGAGGTTTTCTTTAAAGTGTTGATTAATTTGTCTGCTTGATAACCCCATTTTGCTCTCCAGCAATAAAACTAAAGTGAGATACACAAACTGAGAACATATAAATAGTTTCTTTGGGGACATAATTTTGAGTTGGAAAAAGATGATAAATTGCAAAATATTGCAGAATATCACAATATATTTAAAGTCCATGTGAAATCAAAATTTACAATGTTCATTTTGCCGGCACACATTGCTATTCTTTAGGTGAAAAATTAATCAGTGCACATTAATCCACCAAAAAAAGTCTGTTTTGGTCAATTTCAATCAAAGTTTGACAAAAAGAGTCTGGAGTGGCAGTTGTTCTATTGATGTCAGTTTGACGGCTTCATACGGTGACCGGGAGAGCTTAACGTGCTGCAAGTTAAGTAGACACATGCAATTACAAAAAACGCCAGCAAATTGAGAAAAGATCTTCATCTGTTTGACAGCACACGTGCTGCAAATCCTCACAACGCAAACACATTTTTAAAAAACACGCTGCATTTTCTCACAACACAAACAAATTAATAAAATGTGCTGCATTTCTCACAACGCAAAACTTTACAAAAACGTGCTGCATTTTCTCACAACACTTTTAAATAGCACAGAACACAATGGAAATGTGCAATTGGCAAAGACCCTAAAATGTGATCTTTTCTTAATTTGCTGCTGTTTTTTGTAATTGCATGCGTTTTCTTAAATTGCACCATGTCTCTTGGCCACCGTAGCTTCAGCCACAATATTCTTCATCACGACACTCTTACCGTTAGTTTGCTATGAGGGAACGATGCACAAAAAAGCCCCACTCTCTACTCAATATTTCATTTCAGTTGGAAGCACATTAACATAATGAAATAAGAGTCTCAGCAATTTAAGGTTCATGCAGACTTCAAAATCGCAATAATATTATATCATGACACAAGTATTGTGACAATATCATATTGTGGAGATTCCCCCTCTTTGATATCTCTGTAATATTGTGTCCTTATAACATAGAAGGAGATTGATTGACCACAAGATTAGATGAGGTACTTTGATTCTTTTTTTAATATAATGACGTTAAGTGTAAAGGAAAGAGGGCTGACCTTGTAAAGGGAAGCAGAATTGGTGATATCTGCTTCAGAGTCTTCCTCTGTTGAGCTGTCCTTCAGAGCTGGAACTGGACCAAGTGCCTTTCAAGTGACAATAGAGATGGTATTTTTCAAGTCATGTCTTAATAAGTCTTCCTTTTTGCCCTAAAGGGATAGTTCACCTAACAAATTAAAATATGCTGTTAATTTACTCTCCCTCAGGCCACTGAAGATGAAGGTTAATTCCTTTCATCAGTAGAGCATTTAAAAAGATTTCCTTTTATACAGTGCAAGTCAATGGTTTACTGGCATTCATTTTTTAACAGTATAGTCCAAAAACAAAATAAAAACTGGCAAACATGTATATATTTGAATATATCTTTCCTTTGATATGATTATAAATAAAGTTTATAACAACTGCCTAGATTATTTCATGTCCTAAGTGTCATCTCTCTTTTGAGTAAAACTGTAATTAATTGTGTTTGTTGCTCTTTTTGTGTGCCAAGTTAATGATAGCCACTATAATTCTGTTTAATTCTGTTAATTCTGTTGTAGTTTGTTAATGCTCTGTAAGATGCTGCATTCACACTGTTAGCAATATACTATACTGATAAGATACTTGCTTAAACTCTTCCTTGAGGACTGAATCTCAACTCTGTGGTCATTCTGACCCCCAAAATAGCCTTTTGGAGGACCTGTTAAGTCTGACCTTTGTTTGCTTGTCACCTAAATAGTCATTGAAAGTTATGCTTTGAATTTTACGTCCATAGGTGGAGATTGTCTAAGGTTATCTCTGTTTCAACCAACCAGAATCTTCCTACCTAAAGGCATGACGTAATTGGTGACCTTCTGTAAAAGGATAATTGCTCTGGATTTGAGACTGGATTTGAGACACAGAGTGGCCTATGGACTCTTTGTGAGTGTGGAAGCTGGCTTCCGCTAACTATTTTCTTCAGTAAATAATTGTCTTTAATTAATTGTAGGCCTATCTCTGACTCCTTGGGGTTAACTGTATACTAGAGTACAAAATACAAGCATCACTTACAACATTATTATCTTTAATTTACCTGTAGTTTTCACAACAAAGGTACTTATTTGTTCTTATGCTGGCGGTTGCAGCTTTCATATAAAAAGTATGATTACGTTTTATTGGGAAGATAAAATTTTCAGATTCTGAGTGTTGATCATTATATTCAGGTTGTTGTAAACATGCTCGAGACATCAGTGTTTCAACAGAAGTCATTCATTTTGTCTGCAAATATATATATATATATATATATATATATATATATATATATATTATATATATATATATATATATATATATATAGCCTTGCTTTTAATGAATCATCAAGGACAACAAATTAATTTGAACCTAATTACCATGTGATGTGGCATGTTTTATGATTTAAATGATCCAAAATGCATCTTTAAAGGAATAGACGTGTTGTTTGTCACCTTGACCATCTCCACTGGTTCCTCTCCCTCTCGAACATCTATAATGTGAGCTTTGCCATTCCTCTCCGTGTCTCTGATCAGCATTGCTATCTCACGCACCTTCTGTCGCTCAAACATGTTGGCTTTGGAACCAATCCATACGACTATATTCTGAGCATAAACACACAGGATCATAAAAGGATCATAAAGGTTGCTGACCAACACACAAGCATATATAGCATATATAGACGTATACAAACCTCTCCCAGGTCCAGTATGAAACAGTCCCCCTTGTTGAAGCTCCCCCAGCTAAACTCCACCTCTCTTGCACGGATGTTTTTCTTTCCTTTGACTTGGTACAGATATTTAACAGGATCAATTCTAGACCTGGCACTCTTGAAGCCGGACTCCACCCCGCCCTCCTGATACAAGATGGAGAGACCAGTGAGGCACGTTCTTTAGTATGCTCAAAAACATAGTTAAAACTAATTATTTGGAAATTGTTAAAAGGATATATATTTATTTTGGATAAGACGTTAAATTTAGGTCCTGACTCTCTGTGGTCATAAAAATCCCATGGCATTTCTCGTAAAAGAGTAGGGGTGTACAAATCCCCTCCATCAGCCCTTACCCATCATGGCCTCTCAATCATCCCCACCGAATTGGCTGTATCACTGTCTCTCTACTTCACCTCTAGCTGGTGTGTGGTGAGCGCACAGGCACCATTGTCCTGTGGCTGCAGTCGCATCATTCAAGTGGATGCTGAACACTGGTGGTGGAGTGAGGAGACCCTGGAGACCCCCCACCCCTTCATGATTGTGTAGAGCTTTTTGGGTGTATGCCCCTACACGATAAATGCGCTATATAAATACACATTACATTACATATTTAGTTATTTATTCCTTTCCTAATTTAGACATTAATTCAATATTTACATAGTTATATTAAATACACGTGTCCCTTCAAGGGCATTCACTTTGTAAAACATATGGCAGAGTAGTTGGCGGTTCATTCCACTGTGATGACCTCAGATAAATCAGAGACTAAGTTGAAGGAAAATGAATAAATGAATGAATGTCTCCTCCAACAATCATTCTAATATACTGATTTGATATACTGACAATCAGTCATAATTTAATCATAAATTTACCATAATTTAACCAAAACTAAAAATTATGATATTTACTCACCCTTCTATTGTCACAAACATTTCATTTTGAGTTTTTTTTTTATTCTGTTGAACATTAAACCAGTTAAAAGCAAATGTGTTTCTTTTTCCTACTATGGAAGTCAATGGTTACCGGTTTCTAAGACTTTCAACAGAAAAAAGAATCTCATAACTGTTTATTTTCATTTTTGGATGAACCTTAAGTAACCCTTTATGTAACATTTCTTATTACAAACAACACAGATTTTTTTCTGAAAACGGTGATTTCAGGATTTTTTGATGCATAGACAGCTTAAAAGATTCATTCATTCATTTATTTTCATCTGCTTTTCCAGGGCCGGGTCGCAGGGGCTGCAGTCTTAGGAAAGAACCCCAGACTTCCCTCTCCCCAGACACATAGTCCCTGCAGCATGTCCTGGGTCTACTCCAGGTCCTCCTCCCAGTGGGACATACCTGGAACACCTCCCTAGGTAGGAGTCCAGGAGGCATCTGAAACAGATGCCCAAGCCACCTCTGACTTCTCTCGATGTGGAGGAGCAGCGGCTATACTTTGAGCTCCTCCCGGGTGACAGAGCACCTCACCTTATCTATAAGGGTGCGCCCTGCCACCCTGTGAAGGAAACTAATTTCAGAGGCTTGTATCCTTGTCCTTTTGGTCATGACCCAAAGCTCATGACCATAGGTGAGAGTAGGAACGTAGATTGACTGGTAAACCGAGAGCTTTGCCTGTCGTCTCAGGTCCTTTTTTACCACAATGAACCTTAAACTGCGTAAAAGATCTTCATTAATAATAATAAATGGGGGGGTGGGCTTCTTTGTCCCACTGTTGTCATTTTACACTCACCTTATAGCTGACTCCTTTAGGAAAAAGTCCCATGAATTCAAGCGACTCGTAGCCTTGCACCTGTCTGTGTTGCACTGGCTCTCCTCCCAAGAAGCTGTCCAGTTGAGTGGCAAGCATGGCACAAGCACCCTGCTCATCCGGGGAGGACTTCTCCCCTTAACCAAAAGAAGAAATCCAGCAGTATTAAACAAAACATGCCAAACTACAGGACTGTTTAATTTAATTAAACACTAAATTTTACTACAAACCCATCCACATGTGCAGGTCACTTCCATCCTTTCCGCGGTTGCGGAGCACGATGTATGCATCTCCATTGTAGAAGATCCCCCTCTGCGCGGGGTCAAGGAGCACAGCCTTCATCTTCTCCACCCTCCAGACCCACAGCCCAGGCTCTCGCACTTCATGGGTGAACTGGCTCTGTGCTGCCCGCAGATTAAGCATCCTGCTGAGGAAGAGGAGACAGAGTGTGTACGAGGTTTGGGGCTTCACTGAGAAAGGAAACAAGGAGAGGAGGAGGAGGTCGACAAGAAAAGGGGGAATGAAGCGAGGAGAAAGCGAGAGTGTATGAGAGAGAGAGAAAGAAGAGAATGGAGCAGAAGGAAAAGGAGAGAGGAGGGAAACTAAAATATCAAGTATGTACAGTGAAATATGATGGATTCTGATGAAGCAATGAAATTGAAAAGTTGGAGAAGAGAAATGATGGAATAATTCAACATGACAATGACAGGGATAGAATGCAAAGAAAGAAATACCATAGGGAAGGGGAAAAGGAAAATAAAAGGAACAGAAAGTGGAAATATGGGAAGTGGGAGGGAAGCTGCAGTAGACAGTGTGATCGGACAGGTATGATGAGGTTCGCTTGATCCAGACAGTGGAGGCGGGGAACCCTGAAGGTTAGGGGTCAGATATGGAAGCAGAGCATGGGATTGCATGCTTCATTAGAGATGCACAATGGGAAGGACGGTGGGAGGTGAGAGCAGAGAGATCACATATAATAGAGCTGTAAAATGAGATGCAATTTTGCCACACAAATAATTCATAAGGCCAACTGTTGCGCAGCCATACAAGACACAGGGCTTACACACACCCAGCCACGTTCACCAAAGGCAGATAGACAGATCAACAGAGTGAGTTCTCCCCCAGTGACTGCGTTTACAGTGATTACTTAATTGCATCAAGCGGTCAGATGTGAGGTCACAAACAGAAATAAATCACATGAGAGTGACTCTTTGTCTTTTGACTGGTTCCACATGACTGATGTTAAAATATCTGAATGTTCAAACAGTTCCCAAGTCAGCATCAACTATCTTGAGCATGGGATGGCAATCTATGCTTTCTCTTGAATTAGTGAAGTGGTCTAACACTTGCTTTGATATATCTGCTGACAGCACTTGCTTTCACTTCCCTCTATCAAATATAGTACCAAAGTGAATTCAGAGAAATTACTATCAAAAACAGCTGTACTTTCAGAGTCACTAATGCCAGTGGTTTAGAAGTGCTGTGCACCACTGTAAACTGTAGGGGCAGCAGTGACCTAACGGTCAGAGAATTGGATGCAAAAAATCCACTTGAAGATTTTCAGTTTCCCTGTTGGATTTATTAGATGTAGGTTGGAGTAAAATGTTTGTAAAAAAAAAAAAATCAATTGTCATTCATAGAATTTTTCAGAGAGTGAAAATTGGTAAGATTTAGAAATGACCAGGGTCATTCCAGCATGTTAATGTTCTTCTTCTATAACTCTTCCGAAAACAGTACTATTAACCCCATTTTAAAACTATTTCAATTGGGATGAAATTTCATGAGAAGTTTAATGAAAAAACTAAAGTAAAAATAAATCATGTTAATTTGACAATGGAGCACAAAACCAGTTATAAGGATCCATTTTTGGAAATTAAGATGTATACATTATGTCATGGTCCTGACCTGACAGTCTTGTGTTTAATGATTCCCTGTTTGTCCTGTGCTTGTTTGCATTGCTTTGCCTTGCCTTGCCTTAAGTTGTGTTGGCCATGTGCTCCTCTTGTCTTTCCTGATTCTTTTCAGTTACCCCGCCGCCCTCTTATTTCCTTGTTATCCTGATTGTTTTCACCTGTCTCTCGTGTGCCTTGTTCTATATATTGTGCTGTTGCTAGTTTCTTTGCTAGTTCTTTCAGTGTTAGCTTGTTTTTTTTATCTTTACTAAGTGGTTTGTTTTGCTGGTTCTAGTTCTCTTATCTGATTATTTGTTTGTAGCTACTACTTTGTTTGTTCCTAGTGTTTACTTAATTTCATGTGTTAATCTTTGTTTTGCTTTTATCCTTAGAACCATTTTTGTTCCATTTTTCTGTCAATCCCCGTCCTGTATTTGTAGTTAATTTTATTACTTGTCTTTTTGATTGTTTAATTTCACTTTATATCTCTAGTCTATTTCAGTTTGGGTTTTTTTTCCAATTGTCTGAGTCAGTCTAGTTCTCTTTCTGCTAAAATTTATAATTGATTTCATAGTTTCTTTTAGATTTAGTTAGGTTTTTTTTTTTTTTTTTTAAACCGTATATTATTGCTGTCTTATACTTTTCCCGTCCTATCTCATGTGTTGACTTCCCTGGCCTGCCAGTGAGTTTACATGGCTTGCTCCAGGATCTAGCTCCGGTTTTGACCACTGTTCTCCTGGCTGGCTGTTCATTTTGGTGCCACCTTGTCCCAACCACTGGATTCCCTGTGTTATTGTCCCTACTGTTTGTACATCGTCTGTCTACTTGTGCCTAATTCTCTCAGACACCTTTGTATTGTTGATTGCTGCAACTGGGTCTGGTTTCTTGCAACCAACCATGACACATTAGTTCAGAAAGAACAATATTTGCCTGAGTTGCAACTACTTCAAAATCTGGAATCCGAGGGTTAAAAAACAAACTTAATATTTGTAGGAAGTTCTTAGCAATGCTTACTGCTATTAAAAATTAGCTTTTAATAATTACAGTTGTAAATTTACGCAATATTATTATTGTACGTCTTTTTTTTTTTTTTTACATTCTGATGGTTTTTGTCAAAATACTGATGCAACATAGTTTGTGGTCAAGTATCACATGTAATGCTATATGTTCTGTCATAATATTTATAAATGTACACTGTCAGTAAAAATTTTGGGGTCAGTAGGATTTTTAAATGTTTTAAAATAAGCTTCTCCTGCTCACCAAGACTGCATTTATTTAATTAAAAATACAGTACAAATTGTAAAATGTTATTGCACTATAAAATAACTGTTCAAATGTAGTTTATCATTTAATTTAATCATGTATTCCAGTGATTTTAAAGATGAATTTTCAGCTTCATTACTCCAGTCTTCAGTCACATGATCCTTCAGAAATCACTCTAATATTAATTATTATTATTAATAATAGTAATAAAAGCAATAATGACTGGAGTCAATTCATTTGAAACTACATACAATAAGAAAACAGTTATTTAAAATTTAATAAACATTTAACTGTTTTTTTTTACATTGAATAAATAGCACCTTGATGAACAGAATAATTTTCTTAAAAAAAAAACATGAAAAATAAAACTGACCCCAAACTTTTGACCGGTAGTGTATATTAGTATGAATGTATTTTAAAGTGATTTTGTATTTTAAAGTCACAAAATGCTGAAATATGAATTTCCTACCTTAATGCAACAGTGTTTGCTGATGTCAGTCCAGTTTCTGACAGCTCTTAAATGTAACAGCTGCCTGAACAACCACCTCTGCGGCATATACAGTTGACTGACTTGCCTCATAACTTCCTCCTATTTACCCCTCTGTAACTTACAAAGGCCAAACAATTATTGAGGCATTGACTGTGTGGAGCTCTTGGTTGGATGGACAAAAGTGTATTAACCAAATGTTTAGCCGCAGGGGGAGTCTAATCATCAGCATCTCACATCTGTTGCAAACACACTGTATGCAAACACATCTCTTTTTGACTACACAAGCAACCCATCCTTTACACTACATGATCATGTCATTTACGGAAAGAGTGAGGGGAAAAAAAGACAAGGTGGTGAAAAGTCAAAATAACAATGTCTGAAAACGCAGCCTGATGAGCTGAAGCTTTATTTTATCGCAGGACTTCAGTTTTTAGGTAAACAAATGTCATGTGAGCTTTTAAGCACTAAAGATCATAGGGTTATTATGATTCATCTCTCATGGAAACATATGGCGATGGAAAGTGTGAGTTAAAAGTGTCATTGTTATCTGATTTCTCATTTATTATAGTATAATACTGTATGATTATAATGTATGGGTATACTTTGATGCTTTAGTAAGAATTATAACATGTCTATTTTTACCAACATAAGAAAAACATTGCTGTAAGAAAGAGGACGTTTAAGAGATTATGTGGTGAGCCACCAGAGGTCACTAGATTAACATTAACTTTGACCATCTGTAATTTGGTTATGGGTCCACAGAAAAAAAAATTACCTAATAAAGCCATGTTTGATGATAAGGGCCTGATATAGATCTGCCTCTCAACAAACCTGTGAAAACCAGATAAGATAAAAAACACGCTTCGAGAATTGTGGGTAATCAAACAGTTCCTGGTCCCTACTGACTTCCATAACTTTGATATAAAGGGTTGAGCAGGACCCAGCAGCAGCTAAAGATGGGAAAAAAATGCTGACAGTATTTTCATTTTGGTTGACTTTATTCTTTACAGGCAAAAAGCTTTCAAGCGTCATCACAGGCCCGTAGCCCTCCCCCCCCCCCACCCACCCACCCACCCACTAATAAAAGGTCCAGTATTGTCCCATACACGAGTCATTTGCCTTATTTTGACTGCTATGCCATTATAAATTGTGAAAATAACCCATCAAAGAATGCAAACAGTTATTTTTCATGACTCTAACAGCTATGTACAAGTAGCCCATTTTTTATTCTGAATCTTGGACCTTATTCTTGAAAGAAAAAAATACCAATAAAAAGATTTAAAACAACAAAAGCGGCCCATGTTAAAGTTAATTTTAATACTTATTAGGCTATTTTTGTTATCCATGATCTTTCAAAATGATTTTTTTAATAACAAAAACTTTTTTTTCATTTAACTTTAACTCCTTTTTTTAATCATATGTGATAAATTTGTATTTAAGAATAAGTATTTTTTTCATATTTCTTTATTCTATATATTTAGCAAATGGTTTGGTACCTCAAAAAATGTGATTATGATGACCCTAAAAATAGTGCTTAAAATGTCAGTAAAATGCAGTATTTATAACCGCAGAAAGGTCCACTTTTTAAGAAAAAAGAACCACCCTTTTCACCAAGCTGGCAATGGGCCTGCATCACAAACTTGTTAGTCTGTGCTTTAAGGATGAATGAATGTCATATAGGTTTGAAATGGCATGAGTAATAGAAAAAATAAAAATTACAGAATTACATTTTTGGTGAATAACCCTTCTATATAATGCTGTGCAGGAACAATAGAATGCTTATTTGTCTTTTAATGTTGTCAATTCACATTATTCCAATGACTTGAAAAAGTTTATGTTCATGTCATATCAGTCAATGCAGTCAAATAACAACTTCTAGGTATAGGACAAGTTAATTAATTAAATTACAATGTAATGTAATTAAATGTACATGCTATCTTATTTTAACCAAGTTATGTAATAGTCTGGAGTAACAAAGAGAGAGAGAGAGAGAGAGAAAGAGAGAGAGAGAGAGAGAGAGACGGACTTTGACAAACAGTACAACAGCTGAGGTTTTAGCACTGAGCAAATGTAAGTAGGCCTATTTTTAATTCCCAGTCTGTTTTAAGATTTTTTAAATTTATTTATTTTTATATGATTTATGCAATTTACCCAAACCAGTTCCTAATATTGAATTAATGATTACTATAAAATAGACGTGCTAAAAATAATATAACATACTAACAAAGCAACGATATGAGCGGAGTCGACAATAATCCAGTCAGTTCCTGTTTCAGTCTGGTCGTGAACGCGCCCCATTCAGGTGACGTCACGGCTGCAGCTGTTCAGTCGTTGTGAATGTAATTTCACGGAGACCACTCGTTTTTTCTACGGAGAAACTTCGATGTAACGACGAAAGCGACGGATTGTTTGTTTTTTGGAAACGTTTACGGTTCTTTTTTGGTCAGATGTGGACCGACGCTTAACAGAAGACGTTTGTTTGTTAGCTATCACGGCCTTTCTGTTTTCAGTATCGTACAACATTGGGTATGTCAAAACAACTCAGCCAGTCAACTTTGTCGGATTTTAGTATCATAGACATTTAATATTGAAAAGGTTAAACGAAATACTTGCATAACTGATACTGTGACATAGCACTGTAGTGAAAATGGTTTCGCTTTGTCGTAGTTTCGCATTAGCGCGAAAAACGGAGGAGTATGTTGTTTTGTTCGATGTGTTTTTGCATTTAACGTACCGTTAGTGTTGTTTTTATTGTATTATAACTGTTGTTGCATTATTTGTGTAATGTTACTAGTGAAATGTCGTGCTGGTATATTTGTTTCGAGTTAGCATTTTGGATGTGACTCACGGCCTTGTCGGCCCAGACACGCGTTCGTGTAGCGTTAGGCCAGGAATGTGGTGTCGTCGATCTCGGTTTATTCGCTGAATTTTAACATGATTTAACCAAGGTCGTGGAAAACTGCTAAAACTTGCATTCGTGTGTTAGTTTGTTTCATCCAGTCACCACGCATTCAGTGATGTTTATATTTGTATCGACTTCCTGCAGTGTCGTACTGTATTGTTTGTTTAAAGGGGTTAACATGCATTGTAGAAACTGTACAATGTCATCAAACTTTCTAAATATCACACACTCCGAGTAGCATGTAACGTTTTTATCGTTATTAAATTTTCAGAGCACTTTAAGATTAAGATTGGTTACCTGGATTTTTTTGTATGGACTTAACATTGTGAAGTATTATTGGTTGTTAATTATAAGAACTTGGTGTTAATACACATTTTTATTTTATTTCAGATACTGCAGCCTTAAGTCAATATTTCTTATTTTTTCGCAATTATTTTTTTTATTACTATTTTTGTCGTACGTAAGGCATGTTGCATTACCTTAACTGGAAGATTAACCCTTTAATGTCTTTTATTTCACTTGAAGATAGGTGATAAAACTGAAAAAATGGTGAGACCACAATCAGGATCTCCTCGTTCCAAACACAGGTTTGCTTTAGATCTGTAATATTTATTTCTGATTGACCTATAAAATTATCAATATAAGTGAGACTAAAAATATGTTTGTTTTTCATACAGGCCTTTTTCAGACAACTACAATAGCATGAATCATGAAGGGCGATATGGCCCCCCTTCAAGAAGCCAGAGAGGTTTCAGAGGGCCTCCTGGAAAAGCCCCTCCGAGTTGGAGAGTTAACAACAGTAGTGGATCCCAGCCCTACCCCAAGAGGCCCTCCTCGCTCATGGGTGAACGCAGAGAGCGACCACACGGACAGTGGATGCAGAACCAGGATCACTTCCATCCATATCCCAACTCACAGGATTCACAGAGAGGCCGCAGGAGGCCATCACCACCCCGCTCAAGTCGCCCTCCCCCAGTACAGCACAGGCAATCCCCTCATACCTCTATACATGGACCACCTAGCCACAGAGCACCAGTATTCCATGGAAACCACCCTAGACACACATCTCCATCTAGACATGGATCTTTTCATGGCCCTCCATCAGAGCGACGGATTCCTTCACCTCATAATTCCTTCAGGGGTCCACAGCGACGCCCAGGCCCTCAGGAGCATGACAGGAGCTGGGGCCCCACACCCCGGGAGAGGCCTTTTGGCCGACCAGCACTTGGTGGGCACCATTGGAATGGCCCAGGAGGTTACCCTCATCCCCACAGTGGGGATTCGAGGTTCTCTGGCCCACCTCACAGAAAACCCAGAGAATTTCATGGAAGGAGTTCATATCCAGAGAGGTACACAAATGAAGTTGTACAAGCTGGGTAATTTAATTATACAGTTATGTGTTAGTTTGCAAAGTCAAGTACACACTGCAGGGTGGTGAGAGTAAATCCCAGCTGCCTTCAGCTTTTTGTCACTGTAAAGTACCACAGGATCTAATAATAAAGCCCCTAAAGTCAAACAGTCTGTCTGGAGAAAATGTAAAAACCATTTGAGGCATTTCCCACTTAAAGTTATACCACCACAGAAGTGATATGGCATTCAGTAGCCTGGGGCTGGATCTAAATTAATAGAAGTTAAGAGCTTCCACACAGCTCAAGCTGCACAAACTGGCATTATAACCAACATGTTTGTATTGTTTGTAATGGATATGTAGGTGGTCTGCAGAGAGAGATCAACGTGCACCGCATGGAGACCTTAGAAGGGAGTCTCGGCGCCCCAGCATGGAATTTGCACACAGAGGAGGGGGCAGTCCACACTTTCGGCCCCCTTACAGATCACCGGCACGAAGACCTGGCCCACCCCCATCTGGCTCATCGATCAGACCTTATCCGCTTATGCGACTACAAGACAGGCAGATTGGACGACCAATGAAGAGGAGGAATCAAGATTTCAGACGGCCGCCTCCACTTAGCAGTTTGGAGCATGAGCCGCCAAAGCGTTTCCGCAGGGAACTGTCTGTGAGACCTCTTCCTCTTCGGGGCTTCAGAGGTCGTGGTTTGTCCCTTGTTGATAAGAGTCGACTGCTTAAGGCACGGAGGTTCAGAGCAGAGTCGGTGACCCAGTTCAAACTCCCACCACCAAGGCCAAGAATATCAGACAGAGTCCAGAAACCCAAGCCTCAGACAACACCAAAAAATGGCAAAGATTCTTCAGGAGTGCCACTACGCAAGATGCCACTCAAAAAGATGCCATCATCTAGAGAGTCATCCCCCAACACCGACTCCAAGACTGCAGTTGCTGAGAGGGAATCTGAATCAAAGGTGGAATCCCGTCGCTCTGAGAGCGCACACAGGTATGGTATCACCCCTCACATTGTGGCAATGGGCGCGTGATGTTTAGAAGGTCAAGCTTCCTGTTTTACAATGGCACAACTTTCAACAAATGGGTGTCACCTGAATGATGAAATGGATGAGAGAAAAAAAGAAAATCATGCCTGTTTTCCTCATTATTTCCAACAGTATGATGTTAAACCTGTCATTGTCCAGAATACCTCTGTCCTCAACAAGAGAATGTGATAAGAGATAAGCAAGCTCTTTCAAAAGTCTTTTTTTTTTGACCAAAAGTCACATGCTGTTTGTTCCATGATGCATCCAGATCGACTTTGACCCAGAAAGGATGATTAAAGTTTCTTTCAAAGTGAGGGAAAAGGTTTTTAATCCTTATTCTTACATTTTTGCTAAAGGAGGGTCTGTCATGATATACCCACAATGTTCTGCAGTATGCAGCTCACTGCAGTAACGCAAGCAAAATTCAATCTCACAACTGTGGGACATGGACAGTGCATAGGAAGTCGTGGAAGATGGAAATATTTCAATGGACTTCAGTGGAGAAGAATTTTACACAGCCAAGCATTTTCAACATTTAAATACTGCTGATGTGTCTTATCAAGTTATACCCTCTGAAGAATTGACATGATTGGCTGGATGAAGGAAACAAATTGACTCTGTGGCTGGAAATCAGATTAAGAACAAAAAATCCCCTTTTATAAAGGCATGTACCTTTGCCTAATAGAATACTGAAAGATTTTGTCAGCATCTAATAAGATGACCATGGTCCAAAAAACGAATGCCCAATAATCATAGTAATTTTTTGTAACAAGAGGCCTCTTCAAATAAGAACCACGATGTGAATGAAGACTTGCATTTATGACAGATCAACGAAGATGGGAACAAAGTGTACCACTGTCATCTCATGGGTGGTTTTTATGAAATATTTAAACTGTCACAAACTACTTTATGCTCTGAATTGCCATGTTGATGACCAGCAGAGACCACTTGTACCTCTACAACTCTCTTCACTGAAATGGAGGTTGTGCTGAAGATGCAATACAGTTTTGTCTAGTGAAATATGGTTACCAGATATCAACCGTTCATTTGTAGTCCCCTCAATAGAAGTTTTGGAACTGAAGATCTGCATAAGGATTTATGTGAAGATTCATGAAGATGCATATACAGAGAAGATGGTTGAAACACAAGCAGTGTGAAGTTTGTCAAGGAGATCTAACCAAAAGTGGTACAAATCAATACACCGTTTAGAAGATCCTCTCAGCGTAAACTTACCTTGATGTCAACACAGAATGCAGAGCTGCACACCACCATTTAAGTCATGAAATGAGTGTTCCAGCAGGAAAAATATTTTCGGTCTTCAATATGAAAGGATAGGTTAAGAGGAGCGCATCTGCCTTGTCAACTCTGGAGAAAAAAAGGAAGAGCTCACCTGCTGATTGATTTACTTTTTGGAGCTTTATCAGATTCCTACATGGCGTCCTTCAGTCCACTCATTGAGTCTGCCAAGGTCTGTTATTCACATTAGCGAAAGGATGGCTGCTAAAGGCCAAGTTGAATCAGGGAAAATTATTCTACCAATTCAAACTGAACCATGGAGATGTTGGGCTTGCTTTGCTGTAAGTACCCATGTAGTTAATCCATAAATTGGTCCTTCTGCATTTACAGCAATACACTTGGGTTCATGAAGACTGTGAATGTTTGAGTAATTTAGTTGAAGTGAACCGAGGAGAGAAAATGTTGCACAAGGCACAAGTCTATTCCACTTTGAAATCAGATAACATTTGTGCATGCCTTTGCATTTTTTGAAAGCTTGATGATTCTGTTTATTCCATGCTTATGCATCCAGACCATAAGCAGCACTAGTTCACACATTGTTGACTTCTTTTCAGCTCCTCACCAATAGACAGACGACTTTCACGTGACCTTGTTGTGGTTTCCCATTGGGAGGCAGGCCACAAGCCCAGTACTAGCCCCAGAAACAGTGCACCTTGGAGGAATAAGGCACCCAGGAGCAAGTCTGGTAAGAGTCATAGTTTAAACTGTGTAAATAGTGGTATTGTTTCAGTTTCTAAACTTTCTTGTTCTAAATATTCTCCTTTCAGAGGAATCAGAATCTCGTGGAAATTTGACATTGAATGAACGTTTCACCAAGCTGCAAAGTCCTCCTAGCTCCTCACAGGAACAGAAAGAAAGAAGGTAAATAAGATTCTTTCCTGCTGCTTAAGCCGATCTCTGAACCTTAAAAGTTTACTTGATAGAACCATTTAATTGTTTGTTTTTTGTAGGTCTTCTGGAAGTCCACCAAAAACTCAGAGGAAGCCCGTTTCATTTCAGGTGACTGAGTTCTTCAGTTGTAGATTTCAGGAGATTTGGAATTAGAGAGTGCTTTATAAGCTGAAAGCATGTCTTGTTTTATTTGATTATATGTTCTTCTGTATATAGAGGCCTGGTTTCCGCCCAGCTGTTGGAGTGAAGAGGCCATCGGCACCTGATGGAGTTATCAGGAAACCTTTGATGGTACTAAAGTGAATTCTTTTGAGTCCCAAATTTAAATGCTGATAGTAATGATGATTAAATAACAGCATTATTTTATTTTTTTCCACATTTCAAGTAAATCAAACATTTTTTGTTCTTTAAGAGTACTTTGATTCCAAGACCAACCTTCAACCAGAAGTCTGTCTTCAAAAAGAGTCAAAGTATCATGTCAAAATACAAGAACTTGCAGACACTGCGGCATAAAGTGCCCCATCAGCGTCAAGCCACTAGCTATCGCCGGTGGTGATTCAGAACGGTTAGTCCCAAATCACACACTTTGATTTATTTATTTATTTTTCTTTCAGTATCAGAAATTTTATAGAAATAATTTTATTATTAACTGCTATATTATCCCAACTAGTTATCACATCTGCTACTGTACTTGTGTTTTCAATGTTTATATATATATATAATTTATTTATTTATTTATTTTTTTTTTCCAGATTTCATTCAGTGAGGCAAGTGTCTAGAGTTGAGCGTCTCTCCAGAGCTGCCCTTCCTCCTCACCTGACCTTATTTTTTGCTGTATAATAGTTTGAGCTAATCTCTGTAAAAAACCACAAAGATCACCAAAGTATTTTTGTTTCTTCTGTAGCAATGCTTTTTGTTTCGTTGGCGTGCTATAGAGGTTAATTGAATCGTCTCGACTTGTGCATTAGTCTTATCGGAGTTTGGAAAAACAGAGACTAGTGTTGCTTTTTCTTTTGTAATTTAAAATTAACCTGTACAAATATATGTACTTTTGCCATAATTTTGTGAAAATATGATTTTTAGCTTTGGTTAGAATTGTTTTTTTTCACATGTAGTCGTAGCTCAAACATCAGTGTCTGAATAGCTGCTTTTTGAAAGTGACTGTTAAAAGACTCGTATCATGCGACCTGATCCCTGCTGAATGATGTACAAAGACTAGCTTTCATTTGATGAAGAGTTTTGAGAGTTTTTGTTGAGCTCCATCCATGTATTGATAAACGACGTCCCTGAAGAGTTTTGTTTGTGTAGCTCATAAAACACATGTACATTCTTTGTAAACAGATACTTTGAATAAAACTGGAGTTGTCAGAAATCTTCAAATCAAGATCATTATTTTAAATACTAACCAAAATATGCTTACACATGCGTTTCAGCCATCCAGCAGTCTCATACTGATTTTCATATAGCAGCGATGGTAGCTATGCTCGCGTTTAATACAATGGTGCTTTGTCCTGTTTCTAAAGATTTACCTTTCGTGCAGAATCAGGTGCCAACCTTGCTCAAACATGCCGTTCTATAGTTATCAAGTATTTCTTAACATCAAAATGGTTCAGGTATGTTTGATTAAAGGCGGAGTGATATTTGCCCGAATGTAGTTCTTGAGAAACAGGCTTGGGCACCCCAGATTTTTTTTCTAAGACGTTAATTCACTGAAGAGCATGACTAATCATAATAGGCAGGATTTCTACTGAGCTCATAGGGAAAGGTCAAGTACACATGTATCAGGGAATCTGGGGTCTTAAATTTCAAAAACAAAGTTTTAGGTCTTGAAGTCTTCCATTTACTGAAATATTGTGTTTGTAGGTCTTAAATCTTTTTTTTGAACAGGTCTTAATTTTCTTTTGTCATGTACTGCTACCCAATCAGGCCAACACCCGTAAAATCACCAAAAATACATCTCAATAAAACTTTGAACTTTTTATTTAAGAATGTAATTTTTAACTCTGTCATAATGGTTAAATTTTTTGCCCTACAATAACACTTGTTTAAAAGTTCTCCATGTATTTACTTTAATATTTTGCTTAGAATTGACAAAAAATTATAAACGCATTAAATTATTCAAAAAAGTTTGATAGAGCAAATAAAAATCTTTTCCAACTGGGCAATTCGATAAACTCCTTAGCGTTTAGCCCTGTATGAGTCTAAAGTTTTATTCATAAAGGTCTTAAATTTAACTTGCCTAAACCTGCAGCAACCCTGTGTATGCTGGAAGGTGATAATGTTAAGGCCTTAAACCACAGGTGTCAAATCCAATTTCTGGAGGGCCACAGCTCTGCACAGTTTAGTTCCAACCCTAATTAAACACACCTGATCAAACTAATTTGAGTTTGAAACCTACAGGTAAAGCTGCGGTCACTAGAGTTTGAGCTTGTGAAATTCTGTCGTACAACGCTGCGAAAAGGGGCGGGATTAAAATAGATGATTAAACATTAAAAAAAGCGAGCGATTGGTCCACGTTTTAAATTTCTGTCCAGTTTCCGGTGTAACGCATTTGCGTGCTTATGAATGGAAGTCTATGGGGAGAAAAGTCCACTATGACTGCAGCTTGAGTTTGTTGAAGCAGGGTTGGAACTGAAATGTGCAGAGCTGTGGCCCTCCAGGAACTGAATTTGACACCCCTGCCTTAAACTATTATTAAATTATGACATTCCTGTTCTCAAAATTGGGTAAATGTACGTACCATTAGTTTACAGTCAAGTTAGTTTTTGTATGTGTCCATATTTAACAGCCTTGAGCTATGGTGGATTATGTGTGATGAGATAAATATAAATAAGCAGTGAAAAACTCCTATATACTGTATAATAGGAATATATTTTCTCACTATGAGTGAATTGCAGGACTTCCAAATACGAGTTTGTAATTCCATTATGCAGTACTATAGAAACGTCAAGAATTAGTTTTAAATTAAATTGGACAAGCATAACTTTCTATAAATGTCCTTAAATTTATATTAGCTGCAAGTTATTTATGTGGTCATTTAAAAACCCGTTAAGGCTTTGCACAACAAAATCTGGTCATTTAAAAACCCGTTAAGGCTTTGCACAACAAATTAGATGCAATAACGCATAATTAATATTTACATACATCAGCTTCCATTGCTAAATAATGCACATGAAGTTTTTCAACTATGGGTTTTAATTATATTCCCTACCACAGAGTATATACAGGTATCAGAGAGTGAAATGCAATACCTTTTAAGACCGTTTTAAGGCTCTTTCCATACATTTTAAGACCTTATCCACTTAAGGTTTCAACTGGAAACACTGGTGAGAATTTAACTTGCAGCATAGGTCTCAAACTCAATTCCTGGAGGACCACAGCTCTGCAGTTTTGTTCCAACCCTAATCAAACACAACTGATCCAACTAATGAAGGTGTTCATGACTCTTTTGAACGCCTCATTTATTTGGATCAGCTGTGTTTGACAGGGGTGGAACAAAACTGCAGAGCTGCGGTCCTCTAGGTATTGAGTTTGAGACCTATGATTTACAGTATATTTATTAAATATTAATGTAAGAAACGAATCCAAAATGAAAACATTATTCATATACTGATTAATAATCTAATAAATTGAGCTAATTCAGCAGGTTGTCGCCTATAGAGCTGCAGAAATAATAGTGTTGCCTTGGTTGATTCAGTAAACAAAGCAGCATCCTGATATTCGCACATTGCATGATCAAAAATGATATCAATTTTAATACCTTGCAAAATAGCATTTAAGACTTTTTAATACTTTTTAAGGGCCTTAAAATTCTCTACATTTATTTCTCAACCTTTAATACTTTTTAAGACCCCACAGACACCCTCAACCTGCTTTGAAAAAAGTTGACGGTAATAAGGAAAATAGTGATTGCCTCAAATATTTAGTAGAATTCTTCATATTGCTTTGAAACAACCCATAAAACGTGCCAGTAAACTGAATTACGTGCAGCATCCAATTTAATGAAAAAGATTTAATATGTCTTAATATAACACAAAATCAGACAATCTGCAGCAGGTTGTATATTTAATACATCTGGCCAAAAAGAAACAACGACAATCGAGACTTAAGCAGATTATGGATGCAATTGTTGCTTAGTTCTACTAGTAATTACTGCAATAAGCATCTTAACATACTTTATTCCTCTGGTTTTGATCCTCAGTAAAGTTACGCTTGAGCCTCTTTCATTACATCATCTTTCTGCTGGAAGTAGTCTCTAAACCAGGCTATATGCTCCTGCTTCTGTTGAACTGTGAGGTGATGATTCTTTGAGAGGCCTGTAATTACAAGCTCCATGAAGTGCCTGACTGGACCCTGCCAGGGAAACGATTCCAGGTGCTTCTCCAGGAACACGTGCTCATGGAAGGGCACGCTCGCCTCCTCATCCAGACCTGTGGAAAATTGCATGATTTGTGAAAAGACAAAGAGTGCGTCTCAATCAGCTGCGGAGGTCGTGGATCAAGTAGGTCATTTACATGAATTTGTGCACTAGTAGGGACGAGCATGGTTCACTAAACATTGGGACATGGGAACGTCCTCATTGTATAACATAAAAACTGGAATTATAATAACCACAATGAATTATTATAACCCCAAATATTAATTATACTAAGTTTTTTAAAGCACATTATAGCTTAATATTAGATTGTTTCATACACCAGCAACCTTTCAAGCACTTCACAATTATAAATGTTTGCTAGATTGTTCTGTCTAGCTATGTTTGTTCATGTTAAATATAAATTAATATATATCGTTTTGTTTGATGATTTGGTTCATGTGATTCTATGAGACTTCTTCTAAGGGACCATGGTGAGCATCAATGCGCCCTGATTTTCATGGTGCATTGTAGGACATTTCAAGCCATGAACATTTAGTGCATTCAAACAATTTTCCTATTGAGACAGCCCTTAAAATGGCTGACCACCTGATAATTGCCCTGACTACTGAAGAAGGAGCTGATAGAGATGCAGCCAAAGTTAAGGTGCAGAGAATTGAAACCAGGAAGATGGTTGGAGCCTGGTTTTAAACACTGGAACTCACCAGCCTCATTGTTGATTGGATATTGCCAGAGTTTGCCCTCTTTGGTCCACTGGATCATCTCCTCGAAGCCATTACGAGGCATCTGATTTGTCGACTGAACAATTTGATTGGCTAGATCAATATCCCAAAGGGTCGGGCCTAATGTTCAGAGCAGGACAAAGTAAGTAAATACATAGACAAATATGTGCATGCATAAACAAACACACAATTATGTCAGTACTAATGTGTTTAATGCCATAAAACGGAACAATGTCTTACCCATTTCTGATGATTCTTGCTCCATACCTGGAGAGAAGATGTTTAACCTCTTGCCAGTGAAAGAGCTCTTCCTTTGAAACAAAGCAGTACACACGGTAAGTGGCTTTTTTTCTTAATAGATGGCTTTATAATTTTAAGATTATTATATTTTATAGATTTTTAAGAACATATAACCAGTGAGAACAAAACAGATATACTATATCTGTGTGTGTGTGTTTGGACATATATATATATAGCTTAAACGGGTTAATAATTTTGTCCTTAAAATGGTGTTTCAAAAATTAAAAACTGCTTTTATTCTAGCCAAAATAAAACAATTAAGACTTTCTCCAGAAAAAAAATATTTTCAGACATACTGTGAAAATTTCCTGAATCTGTTCAACATCAGTTAGGAAATATTTTTTTTAAAAAAAGAAAAAAATTCAAAGGGGGCTAATAATTCTGACTTCAACTGTATATACGGCGTATATATCCACTACACACATGTATACAAATACACACACATACATAAAAAAATCTTAAATTAACTTCACCAAGAAAATAAATAAAAAAAAATAAATAAAGGTTGCCAAAAATATTCTCTCAATGAGTACGTTTAAATGGACACCAATAATCCGATTTTTAATACGATTAAGACAATGCTCTAATTAAGAATCTACCATGTAAACAGCGATTTTTATTTATTTTTTTAATCATTTTATCCGATTAAAGGTGCAGTATGTAAGTTTGACACCCATGGTTTGAACTAGGTATTGCACTCCTGGATCATAATAAAAGTACGCTAGGATGCCAGATTGTGTACAGGAGTGAGTGATTTAAACTGTGTTCTAAATAAAAGCAACGACACGCGATAGAGGGAATATTTTCCATATTAAAAGGAGTTTTTGTCCTAACCAACACCTCGAATTGATATATTAGAAATGGCTTCTATTTCTCACAGCTGAACAACAAAACCTATGACAGCTAGATCACCTCAGGTAAGCCTTGTGTGCTTTATTCTGTGCTAAATGCTAACAATGCGAGTTTGAATGCATTTTACATGGCATTTGTTGCCATATACTGAAAGCAGAAAGTTCACCTCAGATCTTGAAAATACAATAAACCGTCTGAAATTGAACTTTAGAACTAAAACATATGAGTGATTCAGCATCTACATTGATGTTAAAGTGGGTTAACATGTATTAAATAGATTCTAAACCTTACCGTTTCGTGAGCGAGTGCATATTCTGTGCTTCTGTGTTTTCTTTTTTTTGTTTTCTTTTTCTGTTCTTTTTTTTTTTCTTCTTTTCTTTCTGCCGTGTCTCGTCTGGTGCAAACAGCCAAATAGCTGATCACTGCCTCTCTCGTCACAGCGTGTTGTTAGGACACGCGGTTACAATGTAACCTGCTCACCTAATGTTTACGTTCGTAATATTTATGTAATTTGCTAATTAATAACCTCATGTGGAACTGCATCTGTCTCCCATACTGTTCTTTTTGGTCACGGACGCATGCTTTCAGAGTCTTTCTGAATGAATGAATGAAATACGCTGTTTTCCAACAAGGCAACCCAGGGTGCTGACATATAATTGGCTAAACTGGCATCGTGCATATGAAATTTATCTAAACAAAGACAGCGTTCCGGCACGGAAAACCCATTTTCAAAGCAGAATATCTGACTTCAGCATTGTTTTTCAGTTAAACAAGTATGTTCACTTGGGATGTTTCTTAAATATCTGCACACATATTATGGTATTTTTATGCTTTAGAAGAGTCAAAAACTTACATACAGCACCTTTAAGATCATAACGGAACTAAACAGAAATTGAATCAAGGGCATAAAACGTTCCAGAACGAAAGTAAAAGTGCCAAACTGCAGTTAAAGTCAACAAATTAAAACAAAACACCCAAAATGACATGAAACTCCAGAGGAAATGTTGATAGTGTGGTGATGCAATGACGTTAATCGAATTATGTGCTTTAACATGTAAAACGGGATCATGAAAGGAAGATTCAAAAAGCAACTCATGTAAACACCTTAATTATATTATTGTCTTATTCAGATTAAGGCAAATCATTCGATTACTGATGTCCATATAAACATAGTCACTGATGCATAACCTCTACAATTACATGAATGTTAAATTACGAATAATTATATTGTGGTTGTGGAGAAAGCCAGCCATTTACTCCATTTCTTTTCAAAGATCTGTTTTTGTAATCAGAGTGCATGTATAGATAACTTTATTAATTACCTTCTGTGAATTCCATTCACCAGTTCACTGGTGATGCTTCTGTCTTCTATATATCCCTGTCCGTCATCATCAAAACGGATCTGATTGCTGGGCCTGCTGTTAGATCTGCCCATCGGCCTTTTCCCAACTTTCATATCAGCAATTATGTCTCTGAAAGTAAAGATTGAGATTATCAGTTATATTATACATCAATTATGATCGCTTCAACGAATGTATGAATATTTCACTTTGTCCTGTTTAAATATTTCATACATTTAAATATGTATATATTTTTATCAACAAATATAATCCTATTACAGGCTTTTGAGTGTCCTTGCAAAGAAAGGTGGCTATATTGGTCACTGATTTGTTTTTGTTTTGTTTTTGAATGTCAGAAATGTATATTTGTGAATGTTGAGATGTTATATTGGTTTCACTGGTGAAAATAAATAATTGAAATGGGTATATATTTGTTTTTTGTCAAGTTGCCTAATAATTATGCACAGTAATAGTCACCTGCACACACAGATATCCTCCTAAAATAGCTCAAACTAAAAACAAACTGAAAACTACTTTCAAAAATATTCAGCTTTGATATTAATGAGTTTTTTGGGTTCATTGAGAACATGGTTGTTGTTCAATAATAAAATTAATCCTCAAAAATACAACTTGCCTAATAATTCTGCACTCCCTGTATGGATAATAACGCATTAAAATAACAGTCAATTTCTCATACAAATCAATCGCTTCATAAGACCTCTATGTATTGTCAGAAGCCACGGGTGTTAGTTTTGTTTTGCCTGTATATGTTTGTTTGACTTGTTTTTATATTAACTGATTAATGATCCAGTTAAAGGGATAGTTCCCCCAAAAATGAAATTCACTCATTATTTACTCAAGTGGTCATAAATGTTTCTTTCTCCTGGTGAACACAGAATAAGGTATTTTGAAGAAAGCTGAAAACCTGTAACCATTGACTCCACAGCAGGAAAAAACTAATTCCATGGAAGTCAATGGTTACAGGTTTTCAGCATTTCAGTTTTAGGTGAACTATGCCTTTAAAACAGACATAACTGTTTCAGTAGTCCAGTATAATTCACCAGAAACAATCATTCATTTCAAGACCAATAAGAGCATTCAGAAAATAGGTTGATTTTTTCATAGCCCACCCTATGTTCTGTCTGTCGGCTCTCCTCTGAGCGTCAGGTTCTGCTTCATGTTTCCTCAGCTGCTGAAGGAGCTCTGACTCAACCTGTTGGCTGTTTGGCAATGTGGACCCGGGGGCAGAAGCTGCAGCAACCAGCGCTGGATTTAAGGTCTCGCTGAAATACATGCACATAAAGAAAAAGGCTTCACTTTCACTTCAGGGATAAATAGCTATTCAGACATCACAAATGTTTATTATATCTAAATGTAACGCTAATCTAATTATTTACCTCTTGGTATATTAATATACCCTCCGGGTGCTCCGGTTTCCCCCACAGTCCAAATACATGCAGTACAGGTGAATTGGGTAGGCTAAATTGTCCGTAGTGTATGATTGTGAATGTGTGTGTGGAAATTCCCAGAGATGGGTTGTGGCTGGAAGGGCATCCGCTGCGTAAAATCGTGCTGGATAAGTTGGTGGTTCATTCCACTGTGGCGACCCCGCAAGGGACAAAGCCGACAAGAAAATGAATGAATGAATATTAATATACACATGGAAGTGTCGTTGTCAGACATTTTGGTTCAGCGTTTGTGTATGAAATATGTGCTGACACTAATATAACAGATCTTGATAAATAAAGCATGCATAATACTGGAAGATGAAGATGAGGTTCTTCAGTGTCCCATTAGTGGTCGCCAAATTCAATAGTTCTTTACAATTATCACAATGCTGGAGAGATTGTGGAGAAGTGGGGGATTATGTTCACATATTTTGGGAATGTCCCAAAACACAAGTTTATTGGCAGGAGATTAAAAGGGAGATTAGTAAAGTTTTAGGATACGACATATCAATGCACCATGTATTTTTTTTTTTGCTTGATGGCTTTCCCTGATTAGTTCAGTAAGTCTTACCTATTTGCACTACATATATTATTAATAACAGCTAGGAAGATAATTACAATGAACTGGCTAAAGACCCGTCGACCTACTTTGACAGAATGGACACAGAGCCTGAATCAGATATATATATATATTAGGGATGTCAGTTTCTACAAAATCCCATGATCGATGATCATTTAAATTAACGATCAATCAATCGATTAATCGTTAATCCTTATAAACCATATGTTTATAAAATACATACGAATAGGCTACTGAAGAATGAGCCGAATATGCAATGCATTATGGTTCTTGCTTAATCGTCACAACGAAATAAGCTAAGCATTCATTTTATAGATATAAACTATAAAAATAAAAAATAAGACATTTTAAGTAATCAACATTATATGTAAAAAACCCAAACTAGGCTACAGGCTGAATGCGTCAGAGGTGAACATGCGGCACACGCTTCTGTTAAAGCTTCAGTGAATAACAAACCATTTAGGCTATGACAGACCAATGCTATCTCACGGCTAGTGTTGGACAATATAAGAAATTTTCAGATTGCCATATTGTCCCCCTGTGAGATCGCCGACACGATATATGGGCGCGGCAGTGTGGTTTATAATTTGCTCATTTATTTAACCATTTTTAAACGTATTTAATAGGCCTAAACTTTCGGCTGCTTTTTTAAAACTTATTTAATAATCTACTTCATTTGCATTATGTTTTATCTCAGAAAATAATTCAAACCAATGCAAATCACCGCGCTCTTACAGCTAAACTGTGTGGCGCGGGACAGGATTTGATGGTGATTTCGGGTGGTTCGATGGCTCCATGCCGTTATCATGCTGCAAAATGCATATAATATAAATGGATGCAAGCAAATGAAATTATATTTATCTGCGCACGGAAGAAACAAGGATGCATGCATTAAAGTCCTTTCAGACGGGAGGCGGACGGAGGTCTCACCGCCTGCGCGTGTTTCTATGCGTGCGTTTATCCATGTTTTGATTTTCAGAGCGCACCGCGGCTTCAGGTCTGATCATCATCACAAAAGTAGTCATTAACAGTGTCACCTCTGTATTTGCTAAAATCTAACACAATGTTGCGCTTGGGATATGGGTTTATTGTTTGTCAGAGTTTTGTTTAGACTATTGCCGACGCGCCGCAGCTCTGGCTCTAATATTAGATCTGAGCTCAGTAAAATGTTGTTTGATAAGTTATTAATAATCTGTTCAATAATTCGTTAAAGCCAAAACGAATGGTAATTTAATATAGACTATTAAAAATATATAATAGAAAAATTATATATATATATATATATAGCTTATATAAATAAATATAGGCTTAACATATTTTTTAATTAAATAATTGGGCTATTTTCTGAAATATGTGCATGTCTGTTTTTATCATTCCATCGAATTAATTCGATTGCAGCACCTGTTCATCCAGAACAGATCAGCTGGTTTCAGTTCTTTTTATTTTTTTTCTGTAGTTTCATTTTTACAAATAACTTTATTTAATTTGTTTATTAATTAAATTTAGTTTGCAAATTAATCTGCTATGAGATGGGGCTGTGTATGGCAGTGCCCTCACGTGCAGCGCGCGTCTGCTGCTGCGAGAGAGAGAGAAAGAGTGCAATGCAAATATTAAATTTTTCACATGCTGATGTGTGTGAAATTGCGAATACATGTCTATAATCGCCTTGCAATTTAAAAAATTATTGTATTTTTCCCTTTAGGAAGGAAACTCTATTTAAATTCAAGCTAAAGATGCGTGGTGCTGAAGTCCAAAAGTGCCGGTCAAGTGATGTTGAAGTGAACAGCTGAAGCTGTTAAATTATTTGTAGTTCGTTTATTATTAATGGTGATGATTAAAATAATAATGCTGTTCATTTTATATAATAATGTAATTAAAACATGTAATATATCATCCGAAACAAGCAATATCGTCTTTAAAGTCGTCATGAGTCTCAGCTCTCTGCGATATATTTGCCTATATCCTCAATACACAATATCCTCCATTAAATCAAGTAATTTTGTTAAGCAGGACAGGCTTAACAAAATTCGCAGCACTAACATGTTTCCAGACTGAGATTGATTGATGACGAGTGAGCAGAAACCTGTAAGAACGGAGATGTTCACCGCATGTCTGGCCGTGATGAGCGATTTTTAAAATGAAAGCATATTTGTTACAGTCTGTCAAGATTGCTAAAACATCTTAATATTTCAGAGAAAATAGTTAAAGTTTGCATAACCAATGATCTCATCCACGCGTGATCTACCCATACTTAAATATCATGCGACCTATTTTTTCATTACCTGACCCGCAGATTAACGGCAGCACCTGTAAATATAACCGAGATCCCCGCGGGTCTTATGCATCGCCCAATATGCAGTCAAGAGAGTGACTCCATGGTCATGTAAACTGTACACACTTGATTATGTAATGTGTAAAGTCGTGAATAAGTGTCTCGCAGCGCAAAGCATGTCTTATCCTTTATATGTCCATGTTTAATCGGTCATCGATAAGGTCGATCGATT
This sequence comes from Danio kyathit, assembly GCA_903798195.1. NCBI lineage: Eukaryota > Metazoa > Chordata > Actinopteri > Cypriniformes > Danionidae > Danio > Danio kyathit. The sequence continues at coordinate 29,767,939 of LR812523.1, forward strand.
AAAGGCTTATCGACAATTAATCGATGATCGAGTAATCGTTAACATCCCTAATATATATATATGAGAAAATGACTGCAGATTTGCAATTGAAGTCAGACATTTTCCAACAGACCAGGCCCTTAATCGAAACATATTTACTTAATCTTTGAAATGTTGCCAAGGGCTTTGATGTAGTTATTGTCTTTATGTTGTAGTTTATTTATTTACTTATCTACTTTTTTTTTAAACATATTATCATTTTTCAAGTTCATTCATTCATTTTCTTTTCGGCTTAGTCCCTTTATTAATCTGGGGTCGCCACAGCAGAATGAACCGCCAACTTATCCAGCATATGTTTTACATAGCGGATGCCCTTCCAGCTGCAACCCATCTCTGGGAAACATCCATACACACTCATTCACACTCATACTCTACGGACAATTTAGCCTACCCAATTCACCTATACCACATGCCTTTGGACTGTGGGGGAAACCGGAGCACCCGCGCGAATGTGGGGAGAACATGCAAACTCCACACAGAAACGCCAAATGACCTAGCCGAGGCTCGAACCAGCAACCTTCTTGCTGTGAGGCGACAGCACTACCTACTGCGCCACCACGTCGCTCATTTTTCAAGTTGTCATTATTATTTATTTATTATTATAATTGATCTATTTTTTAATCTATTTGTTTATTTTAGTAAATGTAAACATTGTAAGTAAATGTTATGTGTACTATGTTTATAAAAAGTTTAATAAAAAAACTGTTAAAATAAAGCATGCATGATATTGTTATCATATTTTTAAAAATTATTATTTATTATTTCAGGTTTTTAGAACACCAATTGAAAATATTCGGACTTGTTGTATTGGCAGTGACATTCATCACAGCATCAAATGCTTCAAGACTTAAAGGGATAGTTCACCTAAACATGAAAGATTACTCACTATTTACTCTCGCTCTTTCTTTCTTCTGTTGAACACAAAAGAAGAAGTTTTGAAGAAAGCTGAAAACACTGACTTCCATAGTATTTGTTTTCCTACTATGGAAGTCAATGGTTACGTGTACAGCTTTCTTCAAAACATCTTCTTTTATGTTTAACAGTGGAAAAGAAATTCCAACAGGTTTGAAACAAGTGAAGGGTGAGAAAAAGATGACAGGATTTTCAGTTTAGGGTGAACTATCACTTTAGTATGCCATTTATTTTCAAATAAATGTTTAATTTCCTCTACGACATGCCCCAGATATTGACTAAAAATAATCTGATTCACACTTTACAATAAAGACTTTGTTAAAATTACCTAATTAAACTAAACTGAGGAAATTAAACATATACATGCTGTACACTATAGAGTGTTATGTTTTCATGAAAAGTTCTATATATAAAGTTTTGTTTTTAATTAAACTGATGATGATAATAAATCTACTTTCAAAACGTTGCACTTATTAATCTTAAATAATAGTTATTTCTTAGTTAATGTTCAAGAACTCAAAATCAGCTGTTTTAATTGGCTTATTTAATGGAGCTATTAACTAATAGAGTTCAGTTGTATTTTGTTAAACTAACATTAACATAACTTATGTAACAAATTAAGGCATTTCTCATATGTTGAGAAATAGCAGTATTTTAGTTCAAAGGAGGTTAGTTCATGCAGCAGTTGTAATAATACTGCACATCGTAATAAAAGCTTCATTAATTACCTTAACAAGAAAATTATGTGACCATGTCATGTGACCCTCGACTACAAAACCTTATGCTGCAATAGTCAAAAATACATTTTACGAGTCAAAGTAATATTATTTTTCTTTATTTCAAACATCACGATATTAACAAGCCATTTGATACTTTTTCTACTGTAAATATATCAAAACTTAATTTTGATTAGTAATGTGCACTGCTAAGATGATCAAAAATGTCCAAAAATCCATGACCAGGTGGTCCAGGGTCACATATGTGTACTGTACATGTATAACTCACCGCTTTTTTGAACCCTTAGCCATGGCATCCTGAAACATGCTCTGAGTGCTTTCCATTTGCTCTGTGCTGGGTTTTTCACTGATTCGTGGAAACCTCAGGGGTCTCAATTTACGCACAGTAGTGACATCCACCTTCATCGCCCCAAGCAGCTCCAAAAGACTCTCCTTCCCAGTTTTTGTCTTGCCAGATTTCTTGATGTCCTCAGGTTTCACCTCTGCTTCAGTCTCTAGGTCTGATGTCAAAACTGTATTTGATATATCAGGGCTCTTCATTTCTGTGTTCCTCTGCCCATCAGTGCCAACTTCAGCTTTAGTCTCTTTCTCTTCTTGTCTCTTTTCTTTGTCATCTGACAGGGATGTGGAGCTCTCTTTATTGTCACTAAAACAGATGCTGCTGGTTCCTAATGGCCTTTGGCTTGTTGAACCGGTGGTCCTAAAAAACAGTTTGTTAATATTTATAAAATAAACATATGTGATGTAATGAACATTTATACACGTATTAGACATTGCATACACATATTCAAAACAATCAAAATATACATGGCAATCAAGCACTTTTTATTCCGATATCTGCGTTATTTAATTTTAAGATCACTTTAAGATTTGCAGATATCAGTAACTAATATAAAACACTAGTCTGATCAAATCTGTCATCAGTCAATTTCGTAAATCCGCAACTTACCAAAATGTGTGAGCAAAACCCTCGTTTTCTTTACATTTTGTGGAGGGTATTCGTGTATTCTGTGCATGAATTAATCCATTTCGAACCTGATGTATATTTATTAACAATCTTCTGTACATATTTGCCCCTCTTAGAAGACTTCAATGTCGTCCATGCACGTTTCCCTGTGCAGCGCTGTCAACTGTCCGACAGGCGCCAGAGACGTATACAAGTTCCGGGCTTTTTCCTGAATCCACTAATGTGAATTAACTAATTTACCATTTTTAATAATATTTCAATATTGTGATTTTATTTTATATTTGGTCTGTTTCAGATACAGACACAATACAATTAAACTGGATTGTAACCGGTACAGGGAAAAAAACTCATAAAGTGGTCCAGGGGAGGGGTCTGCTGTTGCTGCTGTCAACCTCCATCCCTCCAGTGATGGGAAGCCCGAGCGAGTCATTTATGCGAGTTGGTTCTTTTGAACAAAGTGGTTAAAAACAACTCAGTTGATTCTTTAAGTCATTACATCACGTAGTATAATAAATTATTATTATTATTATTATTATTTATTTGTATTTTTATTTTAATAGTAACTATAATTTTAAATCAAATTTCAAACTACAATGATCTCAAAATATTTATAAAAGTGTTTTCCCGTCTGCGTATTGTTGTGTAATTATATCAACGTTATCATAGTCACAAATTAAACATTTACTTTGAATTATTTTGTCTTAGAATATCCTAGACATGATTTACATTAAAAACGTTGCCACGTTTGCATGTATGCACTTAATATTTTCCCGTTTTTAATATGCAGGGGTTACATAATTCGACAAATAACATATTGTCGTTTCACAATCGTGGCTACTTTTTCAATAATTGTCGTTGTCTTCGATGAATCGCTTCACGAACCGCTTTGACCGATTCAGTAGATTCGTGGCCGCCGTTTTAAACGATTCCTTGAAAAGATTCGACACAGCTGAACAATTCTTTCGCGAATCAGATATCACTACATCCCTCTGTCTTTTACACACGGATCTGTAGCGAGAGGTCATGAATCAATCGATCGCAAAATGTGTCAGTTCAGTAGGCTAACAACATGTATCAACACACCGCGATACGTATTTTCGTTGTAAGCGCTTTCGTCAAATAAGGTAAGCATGCTTGGTGGGTTTTATTGTCAAATTCACGTTGTCAGTTTTACTTCACAGATGTTTCATCTCTATCCATAGTGATGCAAAACTCGCCTGTCTGTAAGCAGCCGTTTGTGGTATTTTATTTTGCCTCTCACAAAAGACAGTTACACAATGTCTAAGATAGCGCATCAGGACACTGTGTACAGTGAAGATAAACGAAGAGCGTGGGTTTGTGTCAGGGTTTGTGTGAGTTTTCCTCAGTGCCACATGGTGTCATTGTGCTTGTGACTTTCTCTAGTCGGCGCCCTCAACTTTGTTGCCACATGAAACTTGAGATTCAGCTCTGTGCTCTGCTTATGTAACAATGCTTAGTTCTCTACAGAATAGCCTGTTCTTCAAATATGCTGCAACTATTCAACTAATTCAGCTTGGAATCTTGAAGAGGAAGTACTTTCTGAGTGTCTTAAATCACCCTTTCACATTTCAAACCTTAAAAGATAAAAAAGGCTTGAATTCCAAAATTTCTCAAGTTTTAAACACACAGCAAACAACAACAACAATAATAAATAAATTAATACATTTTAAATAAATATTTATTTACTTAAATGTATCAAACAAGGGCATCACGGTGGCTCAGTGGTTAGCACTGCTGCCTCACAGCAAGAAGGTCGCTGGTTTGAACCCTGGTTGGGTCAGTTGGCATTTCTGTGTGGAGTTTGCATGTTCTCCCTGTGTTGGCGTGGGTTTCCCCCCAGGTGCTTCAGTTTTCCCCACAGTCCAAAGACATGCGGTATAGGTGAATTTAATAAGCTAAATTGGCAGTAGTGTATGAGTGTGTATGGATGTTTCCCAGTTCTGGGTTGCAGCTAATAGGCCATCCGTAGTGTAAGACATATGTTGGATAAGTTGGCGGTTCATTCCGCTGTGGCGACCCCTGATGAATAAAGGGACTAAACCTAAGGAAAATGAATGAAAAAAATCTTGTTTTTGGAAATTGAATGGTGTTCTATGAGATTTTATTTATGATTTAATCTTATTTTTATCTGTATAACTATTTTTTGTATGAAAATTGATTATATAAAAATAAAATTTTCTGTTTGAATCAAAGGAAGCTCACTACATTTTCACATAAGACAAGACTTGAATGAATGCTATTTTCCTTCCAAAACAATTGTTCATGTAGGTCATGCAGTGATTGATCTTTTATTAACATGTGTGCACCTACAATGATGAAACCAGTGTGTTAAATAGACTAATACATTTCTTCTCTGTCTGATCTTTTGCACAGATCTTTGAATTAGGACTTCTTGGAGCGCTTGACATATTTTACGATGGCGCCACATCCGGTGGTTCAGGCTGTAATAGACCTCTCTGCTGGCGCTATAGGTAACTTCACTTCATGTCAGAGTCATTTAAGGGGAAAATTAGTAACATAATTTAGACCCCTGTGAGGATAGAGATTTCAGCATTGCAAAGCTTTCTTTTGTCAGTCCTTATGTGACCTTTGAGCTGTGATTTTGCTTACCACTGTGGTTTCACAGGCTGGATCTATTGTCTCAGCAGTCCCTACAACACACACACACACACACATACACACAAACTCACTGACCCGATCTGTCCTGTTTAGATTCATGCTGATAAGAGCTTGATCTAGTATCTAGCGTATGCTAATGTTTGTGGAATAGTTGTAGATCATTTCTTCGTAACACTGATATTCTTTGAGTGAATAAAGTGTCTTTTAACATAATAAAACATTTCTCCATCATTTTAAACAGTAGGGTTAAATGTATTGTGCTTAATATCAATTACTAAATTCATTAAAGTTTCTAACCACGAAATAGAACAATGTGCTTAAAGATTTATATATTGATGATTATAAATGTTACAATCCTACAATCCACGATACATTTTATTAACAAAAAAAAAACAAAACACTTTCTCCTGCACTTCTTTCCTCTTTAGGGGGTGCAGCTTGTGTATTTAGTGGTCAACCTTTGGACACGGCGAAGGTGAAAATGCAGACGTTTCCCACATTGTACAGAGGTTTTGTGGACTGCTTCGTGTCCACATACAGACAGGTGGGCCTTCGAGGCTTGTATCAAGGCACCACACCGGCCCTCATGGCCAACATTGCAGAGAACTCCGTGCTCTTCATGTGCTACGGCTTTTGCCAGGAGGTGGTTCGCTTTGTCTCTGGACAGGGAAAAGGGGCTGAGCTGAGGCACGTTCGGTTTGACTCATGTTTCTATTTGTGTCAGTATTCAACAATTCTATATCTTATCTAATTATTTCACATCTGCTGTTTGAATATATTGTTATGTTTTTCTAAGATGGAAAGCTGAATTTTCTAAATTTTCAAATCTTTCAAAAGGCTTTGAGAAATCATGTGCTCAAGAAACATGTGCTCTTATTACTAATACTAAACAAAAGGCTGTGTTTATGTATCTTATACATTTTCCAAATGGAAAGAATTTAAAATTGTAAAGACATTTGTAATGTTAGAAAAGATGTCTGCGATTTTTGCTAATTTAGTTTAGTTTTTTTTAAAACAAAAACTATAAATTTCTTTAAAGTGATTTAAACTATAAATAAAATGTGAAATGTTTGAATATTTAGTTTCATTTATTTTTCCTCAAATATATTGTAATTTATGTGTAATAAAAATTGATGCAGTTTAAAAAATACAGATAAACCATAATAACATTTACAGAGATACTTTTTTTTAAAATATATATTTTTAAACATTTAATTAAAATTAATATGTATACACTCACGAGCCACTTTATTAGGGACACCTTACTAGTACCGGATTGAACCTATTTTCACCTTCAGAACTGCCTTAACCCTTTGTGGCATCAATTCATCTAGGTACTGGAGGTATTCCTCAGAGATTTTGATATTGACATGATAGCATCACGCAGTTGCTGCAGATTTGCCATCTGCACATCCATGATGTGAATCTCCCGTTTCACCACATTACAAAGGTGCTCAATTGGATTTAGTCTGGTGACTGTGGAGGCCATTTGAGTACAGTGAACTCATTGTCATGTTCAAGAAACCAGTCTAAGATGATTGGCGCTTTATGACATGGTGCATTATCCTGCAGGAAGTAGCCATCAGAAGATGGGTACACTGTGGTCATTAAGGGATGGACATGGACAGCAACAATACTCAGGTAGGCTGTGGCATTGACACGATACTCAATTGGTACTAATAGGCCCAAAGTGTGCCAAGAAAATATCCCCCACACCATTACACCACCACCACCAGCCTGAACCGTTGATACAAGGCAGGATGGATCCATGCTTTCATGTTGTTGTTGCCAAATTCTAACCCTACCATCCGAATGTCGCAGCAGAAATCGAGACTCATCAGACCAGGCAACAATTTTTCAGTCTTCTATTGTCCAATTTTGGTGAGCCTGTGCAAATTGTAGCCTCAGTTTCCTGTTCTTAGCTGACAGGATTGGCACCCGGTGTGGTCTTCTGCTGCTGTAGCCCATTCGCCTCAAGGTTGGACTTGTTGTGTGTTCAGAGATGCTCTCCTGCATACTTCAGCTGTAACGAGTGGTTATTTAAGTTCTGTTGCCTTTTTATCAGCTTGAACCAGTCTGGCCATTCTCCTCTGAACTCTGGCATCAACAAGGCATTTGCACCCACAGAACTGCCGCTCACTGGATATTTTCTCTTTTTTGGACCATTCTCTGTAAACCCTAGAGACGGTTGTGCGTGAAAATCCCAGTAGATCAGCCGTTTCTGAAATTTTCAGATCAGCCAGTCTGGCACCAACAACCATGTCACATTGAAAATCACTTTAATCACCTTTCTTCCCCATTCTGATGCATAGTTTGAACTGCACAGATCATCTTGACCATGTCTAAATGCATTGAGTTGCTGCCATCTCATTGGCTGATTAGAAATATGCATTAATGAGCAGTTGGACAGGTGTACCTAATAAAGTGGCCAGTGAGTGTATATTAATATAAACATTTCTGTAACAATATAAATGCTTTACTGTGTCTTTTGATTAATTTATGTAATCCCTGCAGAATTAAAATAGTTAAATCAGTTTAAAATGTCAACAATCAAGTAGTTTAAAAATATATCAATTGAACACATTTTTGCTCTGTATGATTACTTGTGTTCAGTGATATGCAGAAAGCGTGCGCAGGCTCCGTGGCCTCTGTGTTCTCCTCTCTGGTCTTGTGTCCCACTGAGCTGGTGAAGTGTCGACTGCAGGCTATGCATGAGATGGCATCTTCCGGCAAGATCACCCAAAGCCAGAAGTAAGGATTGAACTAATATTTAAGCCTCTCTGCAAATATTTTGTGCATTATTATTTGTATCTTTTATAGCTAGCACTTCTACCTTTTCATTTTCTCTGGATGTCTGTACTTTCCAGCACAGTTTGGTCCGTGATGAAGTCCATTATGCATAATGATGGTCCTGCAGGCTTCTTCCAGGGTTTGACCACAACCATTGCCCGTGAGGTGCCTGGGTATTTCTGTTTTTTTGGAGCGTATGAGCTTTGCCGCTCTCTCTTTGCCGAATACATGCACTGTGGCAAAGATGACATAGGTATGGAAACATTCAGACTGACAGTTTCTACATTTTATCACTAGAATGACCTTATCTGAAATATTGACCACATGATGACTAACAGCATACTTAGGTTCTCATGTATTGATTGGTCTGGGGTTTTCTAGTGTGTGTTTAATGAAATGGCAAACCTGAGTCATTTATTAATGTCAATCAGTAAACAAGGAAGTCTTTGTTTTTTTAAATAGAGCTGATCCTCGTTAACCCTGTTGATAGCAACAAAGATAAGAAACAGGCACATACAGTTGAAGACAGAACTATTAGCCCTGCTGTGAAATTTAAAGTCTTTGTCAAATGTTTATAAGTGATGTTTAACAAAACAAGGACAATTTTCAAATTTCAGCTGTTATTATATTCATCTTTTGGAGATTAAATAAATATTAAATTCCTTTTCGATTGGCTACAGAACAAACCATTGTTGTCCAATAATTAGCCTAATTAAAGTAACTTGCCTAGTATTAAACCTAGTTAAGCCATTAAATCTACCATTAAAGTCTAGTACTTTGAAAAATAACTAATAGAATATAGTGTACTGTCATCATGGCCAAGACAAATTAAAAGTTAGTAATTAAAACTATTATGATTAAAAATTTATTGAACAATTTTTAATTAATTAAACAGCACTTGGAAAATATTTGAAAAACAATTACAATTTCACAGGAGGGCTAATAAATTTGTCTTCAAATGTATCTCACATTTACAGTTTAAATGAAAAATCCTTCAAATCATTTTCCTTCGGCTTAGTCCCTTTATTCATCAGGGGTCGCTACAGCGGAATCTCTAGCCATCTCTAGGAAACAACCATACACTCTCATTCACACACATGCACTACGGACAATTTAAGCTTACCCAATTCACTTTTACCGCATGTCTTTGGACTTGTGGGGGAAACCAGAGCACCCGAAGAGATAACATACAACACACTGTCACTGTAAGCCTCGAAAGAAACACACACACACACACACACACACACACACACACACACAAACCAATTTCTGTTTAACGGAGAGCAGATTTTTCCAACACATTTCTAAACATAATAGTTTTAATAACTCCTCTCTAATAACTGATTTATTTTATCTTTGTCATGATGACAGCAAATAATATTTGACTAGATATTTTTCAAGACACTTCTATACAGCTTAAAGTGACATTTAAAGGCTTAACTAGGTTAATTAGGTTAGGGTAATTAGGCAAGTTATTGTATAACAATGATTTGTTCTGTAGACTATCGAAAAAATATATAGCTTAAAGAGGCTAATAATTCTGACCGTAAAATGCTTTTATTCTAGCCGAAGACTTTCTTCAGAAGAAAAAACCTTATCAGACATACTGTGAGAATTTCTTTGCTCCCTGCATCATTTAGGAAATTAAAATTTAAAGGGGGGCTAATAATTATGACTTCAACTGTATATAGACAAAATAAAATAAATACATGTGGCACCTGGATATGGCACCATATTTACTACATTTACAGTAAATATGACAGAAACGGCTTTTATATAGTTTCAAAAGATTTCAACTTTCTTTATTGTCCACAAGTTAAGAAATTAGTCCTTGGTTTCACATCATTATTACATTCAAAATCACACGTATCACATTAAAAGACAACACAATTAACCCTAGTTGTATACTCTAACCCAGTATTTACCATTTCAATATCACAAATGACATTTGATGCAGATTTAATTTCAATTAAAAGATTGTTATAATTAAAAAAAAACATTATTCACCAAAAATGATGGATTCCACAGAACTTTTAAAGTCTGCATGAACCAGAAGCTGCAACTATTTTCTTTTTTTATTGTGACGCAGTTCCTAGAGCAGGGGAGCCCAAACTTTTTTGTATGTAGGGCCAAAACCAAATATCTTTGAGAGCTGTGGGCTGAAGATAAATATACCAAACTATTTTACATTAAAGCTGTCGTGGGTAATTTCCTAATTTATTTCATAATATAAAAAAAGTAGATAAACATCACTTTAAATTGTGTTAACTAATGCAGTTTAACATTTTTAATGATAACTTATTGCAATAAAAACAAATAAATCAAATTTAAAGCACAGTGGAGTTCAACGCTGAATACACTAGTCAAGCAGAATTTGCCTTTGCCATGATTTGCTCAAAGTCTCTGCATTGTTCTCTGTCTGTCGGGTGACAGTATGTACATTTTAAACTAAATTACAGCATTTAAATTGAAACATTTAATTTCATTTAGCTTTTTTGAAGCTAAACAAATAAAAGGTTACATTAAATTTGAAATGACAATCACTAAACCATCCCCATCATTCTCCCTCTCTTCTCAGATAGCATGGTGGGCCAAAGCAAATGTTACAATGAGGGGCCCTAGTTTGACCATCTCTGTCCTAGAGAAACGAAATATTAAATGAAAAAACAGTGGGCATGGGATGTTTTTTCTACTGCGAGCTGATTGGATGTAGTAAAGTTTGTTCAGAAATGATTGGGAACAGGGTTTGGGGAGAATTATTATAACCTAACAGACACATCCTCCTCACCATTTCTGTTTGTTGGAGGCGTGGTTAAGTATGTTAGCCACCCCTAATACCTCAGAAAGACTTAATCTTAGAATTTAACTGAAAACAAACAGGAAGTGCAATTTAAGATTTTAATTTTAGATAACGAGGTCAAACTAATTTATTTTTCTTAATGCCATACACAGATTAATTGTTCACCACAAAATGAGCAATGTGAGCTTACAAAATTATATGGTTAGTTTTGATTTCATTTGCACTTTAAGCTGAATAAATGTTCAGGATTTCTGATAAATAAGTGCAGTCTTGGTGATCAGAGAGAATATTTTAAAGTGTTTGTTTTTAATTGCTCTTGAAATACTCAAGTTTCTCTGTTTTGCATCATTTTGCTCATGATTGTGGTTGGTGTATATACTCTCAGATCTGAGATGTCCGGTGGTATCGGCTGTGATGTGTGTTTGTGTTTTGTAGGTGTCGCCCCAATCGTGTTCAGTGGAGGTTTCGGTGGAGCTTGTCTCTGGCTGGTGGTTTACCCTATGGACTGTGTTAAATCTAGGATACAGGTCATGTCGATGACAGGCAGACAGTCAGGCTTCTTTAAGACTTTCATGCAAATCTTCAGAACTGAAGGTAAGACTAAGATCTGAGCATTGATATTATGATCTACCCAATAACAATAGTTAAAACCAGATTTAAATACATCTTATTTATTTTCAGGTGTAAGGGCTCTATATTCTGGTCTGACTCCCACTATGATTCGGACGTTTCCAGCAAACGGTGCTCTGTTTTTAGGTTATGAAGCCAGTCGCAAAGTCATGATGGCGCAGTTTGACAGCTGACCTTCCAGTCTCGTTTTTAGCATTAAACAGTTTTTCATTTAATGTGCCATGGTTTGTGCGCACACTAACAGTTTTATAATGAGGCTTTATTTATTTTAACACTTTACAATAAGATTCAAATTAATGAACGCATTAAATATATCATAAACTATCAGAGATCAATACTTTTTGAGGCAGTACATAATCTGTTACTGTTACTTTATAAATATTCTGTTTTTAGTCTTTGTTAATTCGTGTTTGTTCATAATCAAAACAACACAAAATATTAAAAATGGACTAATAAATTAGTAATTCATTATACTGAACTGACACGGTGGCTCAGTGGTTAGCATTCTCACCTTACACCAAGAAGGTCACTGGTTCGAGTCTAGACTGGGTCAGTTGGCATTTCTGTGTGAAGTTTGCATGTTCTCCCCGTGTTAGCGTGGGTTTCATCTGGGTATTCTGGTTTCCCCACAGTCCAAAGACATGCGCTATAAGTGAATTGGGTAAGCTAAATTGACCGTAGTGTGTGTGAGTGAATGAGTGTGTATGGATGTTTCCCAGTGATGGGTTGCAGCTGGAAGGCATCTGCTGTGTAAAACATATTCTGAATAAGTTGGCGGTCCATTCCACTGTGGTGACCCCTGATGAATAGGGACTAAGCTGAAGGAAAATGAATGAATGAATGACATATTCTGAACTTTAATGTAAAGTGTTATTTTTTAAATATATATATTTATTAGTATTTTAAATTGGCTAGACCTTGGCCGGAGGGTCTATAAACTTTATTGTATCATAGTTTATTCTTAGTGTTGACTGAACTTCTTGTGACACAGCAGAAGTGGTCTGTTTATTGCACTGTTAACACTGGTCCCATCACTCCTTTGTCTCAATCATTTGCATTTGTAACCTTATATTCTACAAATACTACATTTGTAGTCTACCTCTGTATCCTTGCTCATTTCTAAAATCTCAAAGTCCTGTAAAATAAACTGTAGCTATGCAGTAAAGTTTTAAAACATCTTAGCATTCCTGGATTCCTGTAACTAATGGCTCTGTGTACCATGTGCGGTACTCTGGTGTGCTAACAGGTTAAATTATGGCTGTGTTTGAAAGCTTTGCTGACTCTGTAGGCAGCGTTTGTACATGAAGACACCACTGATTTCAACTCACGTTTATTTGTATAGCGTATACACTACCTGACAAAAGACTTGTCAGTGATCCCAGTTGTAAGAGCAACAAATAATAACTTGATTTTTAGTTGATCATTTGGAAAAGTGGCAGAAGGTAGATTTTTTCACAGTACTGCAGAAGACCTACTGGAACCCATGGATCCAAGATTCTTATAGAAATCCGTCAAGTTTGGTGAAGGAATAATCATGGTTTGGGGTTGCATTCAGTATGGAGCTGTGCAAGAGATTTGTTGATGGCAACATCAACAGCCTGAGGCATCAAGACATTTGTGCTGCCCATTACATTACTAACCACAGGAGAGGGCAAATTCTTCAGCAGGATAGCAGGATCATATTTTATTTTGGTAAAATATGTGTAATTTAGAGGCCTTTGCCTTTTATATAAGCCACTTCTGATACCAAATAATCAACTAGAAGTCAAGTTATTATTTGTTGTTCCTAAAACTTGGATAGGAGACAAGACTTCTGTCAGGTAGTGTATATCTCACAAATTATTTTTAATTTGAGCTTTACAAAAGGTGTACGCTAGTCAATCAGAAAAAGTTATGGAGTTGTGTACATTGAGGATCATATTTATACATAGTTACCTGCAGTCATACAATATATGCTGTCCTTTTCAAAAAGATGATGCCTATGTGTACAGTATAATACATTTTCAATGAAGTGTATTTGTGTATTCCTCCACTGTCAAACTTCTGAGACAAAATGGGGATTTAATGTATGTACAACAAAATAGAGAGAGTGCTAGCTATTTGCGTACTGCAATACTATTTTTTTTTTTTGCTAGAAAGCAATTATTTGTTGGAAATGTTGATCAAAACATACATTTATACAAAAAATAATTCACAAGCTGCACTTGAAGATACCATGTTTATTTATATTCGAACATGCCTTGAAATGTTACCTTCGAATGTAGCATTTTAGAGCTTTTAAACGCAGCCGATGTTACCTTGAAAGCATCTAGTTGGTAAAATAAACATTTAAGATCAAAACAGACTGCCAACTGTCTCTAACCACAGTTCATTTGAAACTTGTATTCGTTTTGTTTAATCAGAAATGTATGTATGTTTGTATTGGCGTGTAGAGATATTGAATGCCTTATTCTTAATTTAATTAAATACGATGGCTTTCAAAAGCCAGAGACAACCTTTTCATAATGCTTTTTTATTTTTTCAAATATTGTAATTACAAATTAATATTTTGTCCCTATTTTGACCTCCACAAAGCATCTTGTGCTTCATTTACGACAAGGAAGTCTGTTTATTTTGTTTAATGGTATCAAATTTGGTCGACAATGTAATAGACAAAATATATTTTCTTAAAATGCTGCATTGTTTTAAGTGCTCAAATGTTTTTAAGTGCTGTCAATGTGGCAATCAGACTTGTGGGTGTTTATATCGGTTTATGTATGCCAGGGGCATCCAAACTCTGTCCTGGAGGGCTGTTGTCCTGGAGAGTTTAGCTCCAACCCTAATCAAACACACCTGAACCAGCTAATCAAGCTCTTACTAGATATACTAGAAACTTCCTGGCAGATGTGTTGAAGCAAGTTGGAGATAAATTCTCCAGGACACCGGCCCTCCAGGACCGAGTTTGGACACCCCTGATGTGTGCAAATAAATTATTGTTGGTATTGTTGGGCCAAAGAACACTCACTGTGGACTGGCTTTCTTTTTTTTCAGGGGATTTACATCTTAGGTACTAATACTGCAGTACAGTTTGGCAGTATTTGATTTTGTGGCACATCATAAAGACATTTGAAATGTTACTGAATGTATACATATTATGCTACATGATTCATCTCTAAAATTGTACTTTTACTGGTGTATTTTTTGCCTTTTGAATGTTTTACAGAGATATTAAATTAACTTGATAGAAGAACTATATTGGGTTATAGTAAAAAGTCACACATTCCACACATTGTGTAACAGTTTGGATTTTATTCTTAGTATGTTCATTTAATCTCTAACCTATAAAAATACAGTCGCATACAAAACAAGTGTTATGCCATTAATTACACAACTTTCTTTTAAAAACATGACTCTAGAAGTCATCACGCATATGCCTTTACTTAAAAAAAACAGTAGTAAGCCAAAATGTCAGCAACGAACATCAAAATATGAAAAGATTTACGTGTACACACACAAAGTACAAATACATTCCATTAAATTCTTCAACATCTTCCAGAAGATGGCGCTTGGTAGCTGATTGGGAGGCTGAATGGCAGGTATGGTGGATATGATCTCCCGGGCGTTTGGAGCAGACAGGAGTTACAGCGGCTAAAAATGCAACAACAATAACATGGTAGATAAATCAGAGCAAGTTATTACCGCCTTTACTCGTTTCATCACTAAATACTACTCGAATTTCTGAGCATAATACCTACAAGTTCAAGTTATTAAAAACATTTTATAATTAAAATAGTAAAACTACGGAACTCCTGAAGGGACATTTGCAGCACTCCCACGCTGGCGATGAACGGACCAAACAGCTGATGGTAGTCGTTGACTTTCATAGTAAGGTAACCTGCATTCTTCACATTATCTTTTGTTTTCAACAGATAAAAACGAACTTATTTAGATTTGGAGTCACTTGTTTTAGATGAACTATTCCTGTGGAATTGCGGGGTTGTAAGTTTATGCTCTGTTGGCGGTACATTTTTTTTTTACCTGTCACAAAATTCTCAAAAACTCACCATTTTCCTATCATTTTTTAAATTTCCAATAAAAGAAACCTTAAAGGGATAGTTGATGGCTGTTTTGTTTTTTAGTGTATGTTTATTTGTGTTCAACAGAAGAAAGAAACTTAAACAGGTTTGGAAAAAGTGGACACAAATGAGTAAATAATGATCAAATAGTAAATAAATAGCCAATCAGAGGTTACAGTAGATCAGAATATACTCATATTACTACTTAAAACACTGAAAACATAAATAAGTTTACTGAATATGTTAGATGTATTTAAATGAAATATGACCAATTTAATGCAAGTGTCAACCTTGCCATGAAAAAGTTTTTTTTATGTAAGCAAGTATTTTAAAGTGCTTTAAAATACTCAAAAATGTCTCTGTTAATGTTTTCAAACTATTATATTTGATGAAGAATGTTGTAGACCAGTGGTATGTGTAGACTGTGGTATGTGTACCACTAGTGGTACGCAGAGGAATTAAATATGTCATGCTACATATATTTTAAAAATTGATCAAAAATGATTTATATATGAATATGATGACATATGGCCTATATTTCTGAGATCCAGACAATATTTCCAGGTGTTGATGAATTGGCTACTACAGTATATGTTAGTACTTCACATTTAAGTACAGGAGTTTTTTTTTTTTTACTTTTTAAGAGCAGTAACCTACCATTTTTAACTTTTAAAAGCACATTTTAATTTAAATCTTGACGTTTTTAGTTTGTTTGTTTGTTTGTTTGTTTGTTTGTTTTTGTACAGTGTTAATATTCAGAAGTGGCTGACAATAATACAAATTAATTTGCCAAGTTTTTGAACTGTGCAGTGTGTAGCTGCTTTACTGGGCCTACTACGCTACTGTATTTCAATACTGCTCATTATTGTCGTACTTGGAGAGACAATTTTTTTCTGAGGTGGTACTTAATTAAAAATGTTTGAGAACCACTGTTGTAGACTATAAACTCGCTAACTTTTTTCATCACATCTATAACGCATGTTTATTTCCCTCATTTAAAATCGAATTTTTTTTTACAGATTTATATTTTTCTGATACTTTTTTTGTGAATGTTTTGAGATTTTACTGCAAATGTCACATCCATGATTCTGAAATTGCTCATATATCAATTTGTTTCACTGAATCATGTACAAACTAAGACACAGGTTTAGCAGAATCGTTGTGAATGAAATTCTTGTTCCTTAATAGAAAAGTTGGCCTTGTTTGCCCAAACCTTTTCGTATGAAGGTCCAAAAACCAAATATCATCGAGAGCTGTTGGCCGAAGATAAATATACCAACCAAGTTACAATAGTTAATTTCCTAATTCATTTAATAATATTTATAAATAAATAGAAGACATTACTTTAAATCATATTATCTAATGCGGAATAATTTTTTAAAAATTATAACTTGCAATAAAATGCAATAAAAACATAATCACATGTATAACAGCGTAGTTCAGTGCTGAATACACTAGTCAAGCAGAATATGCCTTTGCATTGATTAGCTCACCAAAGTCTCTGCATTGTCTTCAGCATTGGTGACAGTATGTACATTTTATACCAAATCTGATTCATTTAAAACATTTAAATTGAAACGTTTAATTTCACTTAGTTTTTTTTGTAGCTTAACAATAAAACAAACAAATAAAAGGTTACTTTATATATAAATCGATAATCTCTTAACCATCCCTATCATTCTCCCTCTCTTCTCAGATGAGATGGCGGGCCAAATCAAAGGTTACCATGTGCCAACTTTGGCCCACTGACCCTAGTTTGGGCATCTCTGCTTTAGACTATAAAAATAATCATCACATGCACTGAAAAAGAGATGCTGGGGTCATTTTATCGATCATTTTACTTTAATACAGATAATGTTCTGCTGACAGTGTTTACAATATACTGATCTCCTGTACTGTACTACAGTGTCTTACCTTACAAACATACTCAAATCTAAAATATGTTTTTGCATTAAAGTAAATCATAAGGGAAAGAAACTTTTTATTTTTGCAAGAGTATTAAATGGATTAAAATTACATTGTGCAAAAAAAGTCAGATTTTTCTCCTTTAAAATTGAACAGGAATAGTGTTTGTGTATAAACACTACATTACAACAAGTTTTGAACAACAAACAAAACTTAGCTCCCTTCAAATCAATAGGGAGGAGTGAAACATAATGATTTACATCATCTCCTCCATGTCTAACTCTAAACCGAAATACTAAACAGTTCTCTATTACTTTATATCATACAGTATATAAGTAATATAATATATTACTTTAATTATGCTTTTTGTTTCTCATCTGAATTCCTCACCCCCTTGTCTTTTTTGCATGTTCCACAGAGGCAGCCGAAGAGGCCGTTGATCATTTGGACTGCACAGAGGACGAGCTGCACGGCACTGGTCACCAGCAGTGTGGAGAACAGACCCACATTAAACTCCACCACATTCTTCGGCTCGGTGCAAATGTTCCATATGTCACGGTCCTTAAGGTAACTCTCGTTCCTGAGAGGGTCAAACAAAACATTTTAAAAATAATGTATTTTATATATATATATATATATATATATATATATATATATATATATATATATATATATATATATATATATATATATATATATATACATATATATATAAACATATATATATATAAACAAACACAGCTGAAGTCAGGATTATTAA
The DNA here is from genome assembly GCA_903798195.1 of Danio kyathit. NCBI lineage: Eukaryota > Metazoa > Chordata > Actinopteri > Cypriniformes > Danionidae > Danio > Danio kyathit. The sequence goes on from LR812523.1 coordinate 29,786,174, forward strand.
ACCCCTTGAATTATTAGGCCCCCTGTTTATTTTTTCCCCCAATTTCTGTTTATCAGAGAGAAGATTTTTTTCAACACATTTCTAAACATAATAGTTTTAATAACTCATTTCTAATACCCGATTTATTTTATCTTTGCCATGATGACAGTAAATAATATTTGACTAGATATTTTTCAAGAGACGTTTATACAGCTTAAAGTGACATTTAAAGGCTTAACTAGGTTAATTAGGTTAACTAGGCAGGTTAGGGTAATTAGGCAAGTTATTGTATAACGATGGTTTGTTCTGTAAACTATTGAAAAAATATCCAGCTTAAAGGGGCTAATAATTTTGACCTTAAAATGGTTTAAAAAAATTAAAAACTGCTTTTATTCTAGCCGAAATAAAACAAATAAGACTTTCTCTAGAAGAAAAAATATTATCAGACATACTGTGAAAATGTCTTTGCTCTGTTAAACATATTTTGGGAAATATTTTAATAATTCTGATTTCAAATATTTATATATATATATATACGACATATATTTCAAATCCTGAGGTGCGTGGCTTTACCTGTCTTTAAAAGGAGTGGACCAAATAAGGAGAGTTTTACAGTATGGCCCATTAATTAGACCCATAAGCGCCACGATGAAACTATAAAGAGCGCCGGCTACACCAACAGCTGCAAATAAAATGGACAGGAACATCTGAAAAAGAAAATATATTATTAGAATTATCTGATTATTGCAACACAAATACATTGAATTAATTAAAAAAGATATACAGTTACTTTACAGGTACACCTAGAGTAATAACAAATAATCCTTCAATTTTTTTGAAAGAACACTGCAAGAAATGCAGGGTTTCACACAATTGCTTCATGTTGTCCCAACACAAATCGATTAAGTTAATTTAAATATTTTGACAAATTTAAGTGATTGAACATAAAATAATTTTGCTCATTTTAAATAAGTAGTTTGAACAAGTGGCAAAAATTATTTTGAGTGAAAACTGTAATCCATTAACTAACAAATTGTATTTTGTGATTCATGGGTGTTTTCCGTTTATTTCCGCTTTGAAAAATTCCAACATGGCACCCTGATCTCATTTCCAACAACTTTTGATGTTGAAAGAGGGATTTATAGACATTTTTGCAAGTTTAAAGCAATATATGTCTCAGTTGGTCATGTAGATTACGGTTAAAAAAACAATAAACCAAGGGTAATGAACTGCCATATACATACACACACACACACACACACACACACATATATATATATATATATAGAGTTGAAGTCAGAATTATTAGCCCCCTTTAATTTATTTTCTTTTTTAAATATTTCGCAAATTATATTTAACAAAGCAAGGAAATTTTCAGTGTCTGTTTTTTCTTCTGGAGAAAGTTTTATTTGTTTTATTTCAGCTAGAATAAAAGCAGTTTTTAATTTATTTAAAACCATTTTCAGGTCATAATTATTAGCCCCTTTAAGTTATATTTTTTCAATAGTCTACAGAACAAACAATCATTATACAATAACTTGCCTAATTACCCTAACCTGCCTAGTTAACCTAATTAACCTAGTAAAGCTTTAAATGTCACTTTAAGCTGTGTAGAAGTGTCTTGAAAAATATCTAGTAAAATATTATTTACTGTCATCATGGCAAAGATAAAATAAATCAGTTATTAGAAATGAGTTATTAAAACTATTATGTTTAGAAATGTGTTGAACAAAATCTTCTCTCTGTTAAACAGAAATTGGGAAAAAAATAAAAAGGGGGGCTAATAATTCTGTCTTCAGTTTTTTTTCATTTAAGAGTAGAAGGCAGCATATACTTCATAAATCATTGGTCCCAGACATTTGACATAAATTATCTTTACATAAATATTTCCCAATCATGCATCAGCTTGGCCGAAAAATGAACTCTTACAAATCTGTCACTGTTCAATGAGGTTGTCATCGGTGATTCCTGTAAAACTGTTGATGTTCTTATTAGTCACAAACTGCAAATATTTGCAAGTCGCAGTGAGGACACATTTTACAAACCACTCATGAGTCACATCTATATGGATTTTTTTACAACAGAGGAACGCCTGTGTGTTTTTAAACAGGTCTGTTCAACGGTCTGAACAGCACATGACAAGTGTTCGTCACATCACATGTACTTGGTTACATTCTGAAAGCATTTATTTGTCTCACTGGGTTTGAGAGATTCTGTCAACAGTTTAATGACAGTACTTCCTTAATCCAGTGAAGGTGAGGTGCTGATAAGGTACTGATTTACAACAGATCTAGAAACTGCTCTTTGTGTCTCTGTATCATAACAGTTTTGTCTTTATCTAGCCTGTAAGAGATGTATGTCTCTGTTCATACAACACATACGAATTGTGTTCATCCAAGTTTAAAAGGACAGTCATACTTGCCAACACTCCCATTTTTCCTGTAAGTCTCCCTTATTTAACACCCATCTCCCGCCACCCTCCCGTTTTGTAATTTCTGCCGGAAAAATCCTGTAATTCTCCCCTCAACCCCCCAGTCCTCATGTCTCCCACTCGGGTAAAGTATCCAATCGTCCCCGTCCTGCCATATTCTTGGTTTTCATTTTTGTTGCTGGAATCTATCCCCCTTTTTTGGAGAACTGTCCCAGTTATTTGGGTTCTCATTTTAACTATAATATTTTTTTAAAAGTATAAAACAAAAACTATAAAACTAAAGTACTTTTTGCTACTTGAAACAAAATAAACATTAGAAAATCATTAAAAGAATTATTAAATTTAATCTTGTTGTTTCAAGAAAAAACATTTTTGAGTAAAACTAAAGCAACTAAAACTGAAGTACAAATAAAATTAATAATAATTATAATTATATATAGACAGATTTTTTTTAAAAAGAAAGACAAAAATGCACAACCAAATTACTAAAACATTATAGTTTAAACATTTAACTACAATAACAGTGATTGTGGTGATGCTAAAATAACAATTTTTGGTATTTTTAGATTTTTGTTGGTACTAAATCTTCTTTTCATTTGTCAGTCAATTTGCGCATGTATATTGTTCATGGATGTCAATTGTCAACTCTAGATAAAACTATGTTACTGAGTATACAGCAAAAATCAGTCCAAGGCACTCGAAAAATGTGGAAAAAGTATACTTAAGTAAAACTTTATCCACATTTTTCCACATTTATTTCTATTTTACTTTTTCCACATTTATTCTGATGAATCACTTGCCCAAAAAAGCACTGACACATTATTTAAGCTACCCTGAGCACTTTTTGTTCGATTTTGGTTATTTTACTGAGTATGTTGAGTTACATTTTTTTAAAGCTCTTTATTTTATTTTTCATTGAAAAACCTTCATACATACAGTACCGCCTAAATCCTTACAAGAAAGAGATGGACCATTTATCAAAGTTCTCTCGAAAGTACTCACAGTGAATTTAGCTTACTACAAAACAGAACTCAAAACCCTACCTCCCACCCATCTAACATTGATCAAAATGTTTGTGGAAGGTGCATAAAAAATAAAATAAAAGGCATTCATCAATAAAATTTTCAATCATAATATGGAACTGGCTGGGACAAAAAATTAAAATTGAAACAAGGTGTACATGGACAATGAAACCAATAGAGACATTATAAAATGATTATAAAATAAATTAAATGACATACAATAGTCTTGTAAAAATCTATCAGTTCAGTCTATCTGCAAAAATAATATAATGGTTCCCAAATCTTGTTAAAAATTGACAATTTGTCACTTGGTGTGAATCTCAGTTCTTCTAAGTGTAACATATTTCCAAGCTCTCTAGTCCACATTTCAAAGGCGGGGACAGCATCAGATTTCCACATTTGTAAAATGAGTTTTTTTGCAATACACATACAAAATAGTAAAAAAATGCTTGTGTTTGGTTTCTACTGCAAGAACTGTCCTCTGTTTCTAAGGGTTTAAAATAATAAAATAATCAATTTGAATAAAATAGTTTAAATTTCTCCTATTTTTACTCCTAAACAGATTTATTTTTAAGTGTTTGTTTAACGCTATTTTAAAGAAGACAAATGCAGAACTTCTCCTCTGCTTGCAAAAGTCCATTGGAAAATCATTTTCATAACTACATTTCTAGTGGATTGTAGATATTTATAAACTACAGACTAAAATAAAGGCTCACTCACCCCGCAGCGATTAGCACAGCAACCTTGTTTTCCAGTCAGGTGAATGTGAAATGCTGGAATCAGCACCTGGAGGAGAAAGAGTTTATTTCACAGAATTCATTTGGATTTTTATTTCATTTTATGATTTGTTACATTTATAGTGGACTTGCACACACAATAAATGCATCTTGTATATCTATTTCATTTTAAGATGACACACTGTTCACACTCAGTTCATGTTGATTCAAATTTGGTGCAACACCTCTAATACCTTATCAGGAGAAAAACAAAACCAGTCATAAAAATACCCTTGAAACATCAGTATTTCCTCCTACAAAATTAGACAAAATTATTTTGCACATTCCTTTCCCAAATGAAATTAAAACTTGGCGTATTTTTACAAGGCCAGTTTATTCACAGCATGTGACCGAAAAATCCCCAAACTAAACTTAAAATCATATTTAGACTGTACAGTTGAATGCAATAATTATTAGACATTTGGTAAAATTCTAATTTATTTTTAATTATTTCCAAAGTGCTGTTTAACAAAGAGAAGCTTAAAACACATTTTTAGACATAATAGTTTTAATAACTAATTTCATTATTTTTACAAATATGGCAGTGCATAATGTTTTGCTATTTATTTAGCAAGATACTTATTTTCAGCATGCAATTTAAATGTTTAACTAGGGTTAATAGGTGAATTAGGCCAGTTCAGTTAATTAAGCAGGTCATTGGACAAGAGCGGTTTGTTCTCGAAAAAAAAAAAAATAAATAAAGGGGCTAATAATATTGACCTTAAAAAATTAGAAACTGCTTTTATTCCACCTAAACTAAAAGAAATAAAACTTTCTCCAGAAGAAAATATATTAGACAAATAATTAAGACAGCACTGAACAGCACAGAGGATCATTTACTGTGAGCTCCTCTCCTTATAGCTGTACAGGACCTGCTGCCATAGAACAGCTTGCAGCACTCTGAATGACTTTTCCCACCACGCAGGACAATACAAGCCAAAACATACATGCTGAAAATCAGGACACTTAGGGCTGTTGCGATAACAAAGGAACACATAATTCCTTTTTTGTGCAACATTTCACCTTGTTCAATCAAACTTTTGCAACCATTGACAAACGGCTTATATGCAGTATGCTTACATTCAGTTAAAGGCAAAATTATTAGCCCTGCTGTAAAGTTTGTATTCTTAATATTTTTGTTCTGGAGAAATGCTTATTTCTTTTAGTTTGGCTGGAATTAAAGCAGTTGAAAAAATTCTAAACAATTTTTAAGGTCAATATTATTTGCGTCCTTTAATTCTTCAGATTGGCTACAGAACAAACAACAGTTGTTCAATGACTTTACTAATGACCCTTGCCTAGTTAACCTATAACCTTTACTTATTTATTCTTCTTAATGTGCAAATTCTACACTCTAGGAAAGAAATACTTTTTGAAAACTTACCACCCCAGTGACAGCTTGCGTACCTTTATTTCTGAGAGTCTATACACATTATACATAATTCTGACATACTGTATGTTGTATATAATTCTAATAAAGGTTCTGAAAACTATAATACAATATAATATTCAAATCAAATTCACATTTGTACAGTGCTCAGCATAATAGAGTACAGCCCATATTGAAAATGAATATTTGTATCCATTTCTCAGTGAATATAGGCAATGTATTTTAGTGCATTTAAGCAAAACAACTAAATTTCAACTAAATTATTAATTTTTTTGCTTCTCTTGATTTTTCCTCTTTTTAAAATTTGTATTTAATATTTTTCTATATCATATAAATTTGGGTGTACTAGTGTTTGGACCGTTATTGTAAGTTATTTTGTTAGATAAGCTCCAGATTTGGCTTCAGTACTGACTAATCTAATGTATATGCACAAATATAATATTGTATAGCTTCCTATTCAAAATATGAATTTAAAAGAGAAATTTGTGAGGGGTGTACTTGTATATGCGGAGCAATGTATATTTTAACATTAGAATAAATCATAATCAGACTCACCATTACTCCCCCTCCGACCAGTCCTCCCATGTACTTGACCTCCTCAGTAAGTTGTCCATTCTGCGAGTACTTAACATCCCAGCCAGGAAAAAACAGAATAATATTGCAGATTATGGAGATGACCGCCAGTGGATACAGGCTCGTCCCGACGCAAAATGCACATTTTCCAGTACACATGATGTGAGATAGGTTTTAATCCTGAAGCCTGAGAATAACCTCTGTAATTTGTAGATAAAAGACCTTGACAGAAAGTTTGATCTCTGAGTCTCTCACACACACCCTGAATTTATGTCCGTGTGGGGAGTGGGGAGGTTTTTATAGGCACTGCTGGTCAGTTATTGAATCAAGATAAGACCAGCCCTTGGATTCCAGTTTCTACAACCACACCCTGTCTAAAATATATATGACTTTATACATAACCACAGGACATAAAATTATATTGATTCAGTTCATCTTGTTTATTGAAGAAGCTTGTGATGATAACAACTGTTTGCACACAATAAGAAACCTAAATTTGGGAAATCTCTGAAATTCACACTGTATTCAAAAACAAAACATAATGTAAAAGTGGAAAACTTTGGTCTGTATGACAGATATATAAATTGCTGTATTAATGCATTTAACATTGTTTGTGTGTGGTGAGATGTATCAGTGTTATCTGGTTGTCATAATAATCACATAAACAATACATTTTTAATCAACCAGCTGCAGCCGGAGTCAAATCTGGCATGAAAGCAATTCTGAGCTGTGAAAAAATGTGTGTGTGGGATGATTGTATTCACTAGAACAAATTATGTTTGCACAGGGTGCTATAAAGCAAATGCACCGTGGGACTTTGTACTCTTTCTGAAGAAAGAGAAAAACACGATGACAACGACACTGTAAAACAAATAACACTATCTATATAACTATTCATGTCATTTCCTTAAATGTTAAACGACAGTTGCGGTCCAGCCTTAGTTTAGTTATAAAAAATAATAATGCTGATAGCCCTGTAAGAAAGCTGTTGTATTTCAAGCTCCTACGCTTCTGAACATTTTGTGTTAATATCTCCATTAAAGGAGTTGAGCAAATTTGCAGTGACTGATAATGAACAGATTTTGTTTGTCACACAGTATGAGTTAGTTTTTGATGTTCGGCAGAGTTTACGTTTTTGAAGTGGAGCAGCCAAGGCTCATGGAAACTTTGACAGAACACATCTCTCCTTTAAAGGCTTTCCTGTTGCGTAAACCCCTGACCTCTGCATACTGCTGCTGTTGTTTTAGTATTTTTATTGATAGTTGAGTTTTTGTATTTGAAAATGACAAATATTTTTCTTGCCGACTAATATTTCAGTAAGGTTTTTGTTGGTAACAAACATTTAGTACACTCAGAAAATAACTTTTGCTGCTTGTTCAAACTACATATTTCAAATGAGCCGAATCAACACACTTCTTGAGTTTTTTGGGACAACATTGTTTTGTTCAATTCACTTAAATTTGTGAAAAACTGTTAAGTTAACTTAATCGATTTGCGTTGGAACAACATGAAGGAATTGCGTGTAACCCTGCATTTGTTACAGTGTAGATTTTAGAAAACTGATTTTCATTTTATGGTGTTAGTTAATGGTGTTCAGGTTTTTATGATTTTATTAACCCAGGCCTGTAGCCAGCCCGGTGAATGGGGTGGTTCTTTATTCCTCAAAAATTGAACCTTTTTTGCAATTATACTCCTCATTTTCTATTTAATTATGATATTTAAATATATTTTAAGCACTATTTTTAGCTGAATTAGCTTGTCGGATGCTCATCATAACTACACCTTTTGATTTACAAAAATATTTACTAAAGATTTACAATAAAGAAATATGAAAAAACACAATCACACCTAAATTACATCAGATTTCATTAGAAAACATATATATGAATCAGTTTCAAACTAAAAACAAGTATATTGTCATTTAGGCAAATTATAAATAACAAACTGGCCAGCACATTCAACTTCCTCAGTCAGAATTTGATCATATGAATAATAATAATAATAATAATAATGTAGAGCTTTACAATTTATCTAGCCTCTCTTGTAAAAAAGTGCATTTGAAAATTCATGAATAACAACAACCGCCAAATTAGTATTCAAGTTTATTTTAATATGGGCCACTTTTGTTGCTTCACACCTTTTTATTGCTCATTTTTTTGTTTCAAGAGTAAGACCCAAGATTTCGAATACAACCTGTAAACTGTTTTCTCTATTTAAAAACAATACAGTAGTGAAAGATGACTTCTCTTATGTCAGATTGTATGCTTTCTAGCAGCTGGATGTTGAACTCATAAAAATAATCCTTTGCATTGGCCAAAACTATTGAGAAATATTTCACTTATTATGATGGCATAGCAGTCAAAATAGGACAAATGAGCTCAGGTTTGGGACAAATTCCGGACCAGTCTTTCGAACCACCCAAACCTCCCTTGGCTACGGGCCTGTTTTATACATTTAACATTTGAACAAACATAATTATTATTCCATTGCAAAGGTTTTATTGAAAAATGGCATCTCTTAATGTGTGTTGACATGAGTCACTTTGGATCCCAAGCTGTTTTAGAAACCAAGAGAAGACAAAAAGAGACCAATTTAAACTCCTCACTAATAAACTTACACATAAATAGATGTATTTTGCTACTGTTGTATTTTTATTCTATTGATTTGATATTTGGATTTGTTTTGATCTACTGTCTGTTTAACAGGTTGACATATTGCAAGTATAAATGGTCAGAACTTCATATTTGTGTATATGTGTGAAATTTTCAAATCAATGGCTTTTACATGATGAAAAAAATGTAAAGCTCATATCATAATTTGTCAAACCTATCATCATAAATGAAAATATAATTGGCATTAATTTATATGCAAGGTGATGAAACCTTTTAAAGCAAGTTGAAATTCCCCACAAAAATATGACTTTCCTTAATGCTCAAATAACCGATTAATACACAAATAAGCATTAAAAAAAAGAATAACACACAAAGAATCATTTTCAAGTATGAAAACATTTATTGACACACAAAAAACAAGTTAAGAATAGTCCTAAAAATATGTTGCAGAGGGGAATCTTGAAAGCAGAAGAGGGTTTCTTTTTGCTGACTGAGCCCTCTTCATCTTGACATCCTCATCATCAAGTGGAAAAAACATGAATTTTGAAGGAAGAACAGGTTGCATGGGAACATGAGCTGATTTCAGAGCGGGCCATTCAGGAACATGCAGAGACACCTGTTTGTCCATCTTCACTTCACTTGTAAGACGTGGCAGGCTGGGTAAGGAAAGTTTGGACTTAACTTTCCAATCAAACCCACATGAAGGGTCAATGCCGTTCCTCTCTGCCTTATTCAACAAAGGAGGAAACCTGCATGCTTGTTGTTCTGGAGCTCCGTCAATGAACTTCTGTTCGGCCAAAAGCTTCACAGGAGCGCGGCGTGGCCTCAAAACAGGCAAGTGTGTGGAAACAGCAACAGTATGCTGGGATTTGCCTACTCTCACTGCCAGAAGAGGCAGAAGAGATGAGGAACGCTCAAAACTGGCATTCAGGTCAGACTCACATGGAGGATCTTTCAGTGAAACCATCTGATGCTCACAAGACCCAACGCCCAGCCATTCTGAGGGTTCATCTGTGAAGCACTGCTGGTTGACAGGCTTCACAGGAACATGGTTTGGCTTAAGAATGGGCAGTTTGGAGCGTGGAGCATCAGGATGCTGGTGGAAAAGCCTACGTGTGTCCATCCTCACTGGTCTGCTCACAGAATGAGGCAGAAGAAATGAGGAACGGTCAACACTGGCATTCAGATCAGACTCACATGGAGGTCCATCTGTGAATTTCTGTCCACTGACAGGCTTCACAGAAAGACACTTTGACTTCAGGACAGGCAATTTTGAGCGACCAGCAACAAGATGCCTGTGGAGAGACCTGCGCTTGTCCATCCTCACTGGTTGGCTCCCTGAAAGGGGGACAAAAAATGAGCAAGGGGCAACACTGAGGTCAGACTCACATGAAGGGTTGATGTTTTTTACTGTACCTTTCATCACACGATTTGACCCCACGCCCAGCCATTGTGAGGGTCCATCTGTGAAACTCTGCTTGTTGACAGGTTTAACAGGAACACGGTTTGGCTTCAGAATGGGCAGTTTTGAGCGTGGAGCAGGAGCGTGCTGATGGAGAGGCCTACGTTTATCCCATCTCACTTCTCGACTCTCAGAATGGGGCAGAAGATATGAGGAATGGTCAACCCTGGCATTCAGTTCAGGCTCACATGAAAGATTGCTGATGTCTTTCAGTGAAACCTCCATCATATGCCTAAGAGACCTCACTCCTCGACGTTTTGGCAGCCCATGACCATCAGTGAACTGCTTCTCAGGTTTCACAGGAACATGGCGCAGCTTCAGAACCGTCTGGTTTGAGCACACAACCTCAGGATGCTCATACAGAGGCGTACTTGTGTCCATCCTCACTGCACTGCTCCAGGAATGGGGCAGAACAGATGAGGGACGGTCAGCAATGGCGTTCAGGTCAGACTCAGATAAAAAGTAGCTGATGCTTTTTACTGACACTTTCATCTGACGCTTAGGAGAGCTCACGTCTCGATGTTCTGGAGATCGTGGCAGGGATGGACTCTTAGACCACATGTTCAAAAAGTAGAGTGAAGATAATATCTCAACAACAACCACAAACTAGATTCAACAAGCGATAATAGCGAGTGTCAAATGCTATGCAACTGTTTTTATGGCTGCTATGATGTCAAACATTCTTTTAGAACGCTCGAGTGCACTCAAACTCGTCACATTCTATTAGGCATCATTTAAATCTGGCAGAATAGGCTATATTCATTTATATAACAGTTAAGCCTTTTATTTCAAAAGGAAATACATTTGTTTATTTATAAATTCATCAAATCGGTTCTCAATCTATTCGGACCGCATTTTGTTGCACGACGGATCAGATTTGGGGCAGATTTTAATATAGCAGGTCAACCGCATAAATGAAAGTGTGGCTCCCCCTAGAGGTGAAAATCTTATATTAGGCAAATATTAAATATATATAATTTATTCCTCTCCCTCCAAGTATATATGGAGGACGAAACCTACAAAAATAATAAATAAATACATAAATAAATATGTAAATAAATAATAATTAAATAAATTACATGAATGTTGGGGAAATAAGAAAATGCTAAACTAAAAGTTTATTTTTTCCTTCCTTTCAAACGATTATTCATTCTTGAACGTAGTTTGGTATTTATTTTCCTCAGGTCAACATGCTAATGAGAGGCTGTCTGTCAATCATCAAAAGGCGGTTAAAAAATCGTGTGCAATTTTTTTCTAACAATCAATGATGGCATTACGACCGCCTTCTGTTGATTGACAGACCCTCTTTCATTATCATGTTGACCTGAGGAAAAGTAAATACGCAACTACATTCAATAATGAATAAATGTTTAGAAATGTCATTTGCCCAACATTCGTGTAATTTATTTATTTATTTACCTGCCCGTACTATTAATTATATATATATATTTATTTATGCAGGAATTTGTGGATTTTTATATGCATTTATTTATTTGCATGTTTATTTATTCAATATTTAATTTAGGCAAGAATTTATGGATTTATTTACTCATTTACTAATATATTTGCGTATTTATTTATTTATTTACTTTGCAGGTTTCGTCCTCCATAAGAATGTAGTTCGGTTTGGAAATACAAAGTGCATTTTTAATTTCCTGACTGTGTTTTTTAATTTAATTCAATTCAATAATTGGCATGACAAATGTTACAAATGTATTGCCAAAGCATTTAAAGTTTACATTAAAAAGCAGGCCCATAGCCAAATAGACCAATATAACCAATAGAAGAAGGCTTTAAGACTATTTTAATTTTTAAACATTCAAATGGCCAAATAGCTGACTGACTGAGGAAAACTGAATGAGCTGGCCAGTTTGTTGCTTGCCTATAGGCTACAGTTTTTAATTTAAATAGATTCCTGATTGCTGTTTTTTTTTTTTTTTTTTTTTTGATTGATGATAAATTGATGATGATAAATTTTCATATTTCTTTATAAAAGAGATTATTATGAACCTTTTTTGCAATTATACTCCTCATTTTCTATTTAATTATGAGATTTAAACATATTTTAAGTACTATTTTTAGCTGAATTAGCTTGTCGGATGCTCATAACCACACCTTTTGATGTACAAAAATATTCACTAAAGATTTACAATAAAGAAATATGAAAAAACACAATCACACCTAAATTACATCATATTTCATTAGAAAACATATATATGAATCAGTTTCAAACTAAAAACAAGCCTATTGTCATTTAGGCAAATTATAAATAACAAACTGGCCAGCACATTCAACTTTCCTCAGTCAGAATTTGACCATTTGAATAAAAATAATAATAATAATAATAATGTAGAGCTTTACAATTTATCTAGCCAATCTCGTAAAAAAGTGCATTTGAAAATTCATGAATAACAACAATCGCCAAATTAGTTTTCAAGTTTATTTTAATATGGGCCAGTTTTGTTGCTTCACACCTTTTTATTGCTCATTTTTTTTTGTTTCAAGAGTAAGACCCAAGATTTAGAATAAAACCTGTAAACTGTTTTCTCTATTTAAAAACAATACAGTAGTGAAAGATGACTTCTCTTATGTCAGATTGTATGCTTTCTAGCAGCTGGATGTTGAACTCATAAAAATAATTGTTTGCATTGGCCAAAACTATTGAGAAATATTTCACTTATTATGATGGCATAGCAGTCAAAATAGGACAAATGAGCTCAGGTTTGGGACAAATTCTGGACCTTTGTCAGTGAGGGGTGGGTCTTTCGAACCACCCGAACCCCCCCTGGCTACGGGCCTGTAACCACATAGTCCACTAAAACATAGACTGACACACCCTTACAAGATTGAAAAAATTTACTTTTATGATAGCATTATAAAATGAATTAAAATAATATTTATGTAGAAAACGTACAAAACGGATGCCTTTAGATATGATTAATTGGTGGTTTACAGAATGTATGAATAATATTAATAACACTTCTCTTAAAAGTATATGAAAACATAGTAGATTATAAAAGCCCTCTTATCTTGCTCTCTTATCTCAGTATTCCTTCAAATGAAGAAAGTGTTTGTCAAACGAAGCGCTTCAACTGGGTCAAAATATAGTTCGAAGAATTTGACCAATCACATTATGCATGACAATTATGCCATCTTAAGCTTCTCTTACACTTAACCTTGTATCAAATGTAAAAACAAAAAAAAAACATTTTCTCACATACACTCACTGGCCACTTTATTAGGTACATTTGTCCAACGAGCAGTTAACGCAAATGTCTAATCAGCCAATCACATGGCAGCAACTCAATGCATTTAGGCATGTAGACATTTAGGTATGTAGTTCAAGACGATCTGCTGCAGTTCAAACTGAGCATCAGAATGGGGAAGAAAGGTGATTTAGTAACTTTAAACGTGGCATGGTTGCTGGTGCCAGACAGGCTGGTCTGAGTATTTCAGAAACTGCAAATTTAATGGGATGTTGAAGAATGGTCTGAAAAGCAGGGAAATATCCAGTGAGCGGCAGTTCTGTGGGCACAAATGCCTTGTTGATGCCAGAGGTCAGAGGAGAATGGCCAGACCGGTTCGAGTTGATTATCTTTAACTCTGTTGTTGAGTAAATTTTACTCAATTTAGAGAGGGACCAAATGTTCTCTGAACTGAGTAAATTTTACTCTGAGGATTTTGCTGTGAACAGTTCAGTCTGGTGGTAGTGGTGTAATGGTGTGGGGGATATTTTCTTGGCACACTTTGGGTCCATTAGTACCAATTGAGCATCGTGTCAATGCCACAGCCTACCCGAGTATTGTTGCTGACCATGTCCATCCCTTTATGACCACAGTGTACTCATTTTCTGATGGCTACTTCCAGCAGGATAACGCACCATGTCATATAGCGTCAATCATGTCAGACTGGTTTCTTGAACATGACAATGAGTTCACTGTACTCAAATGGCCTCCACAGTCACCACAGCTCAATCCAATAGAGATTGAGAATCATGGAATGGGAAGTTCACATCATGGATGTGCACACAGAGAAAAGGGATTAGCTCATACATTGCAATCAAACTTTCATAATAGTGAAATTTTAATGTCATTGAATTGCTGAGCTTGTGGAAACATCTACATGATTTCTTAACCACTGTCAATTCACTTGCTCATTTATTTACATATATTTCTTGTCGTTTAAACATCACTCTTAGCAGTGCATGTGGCATCTAGTGGTTTCTTATCATTATATCTCTGCAAAAGTGTTTTCAGCTTCTTGTCACTGCTCGACAAAGACAGAAAAGAAGATTAAAAGATGCCATGAGATTTAAACTATAATGATGTTCAGTCTCTTTTAAATGTGTATGTATAGTGAGCAATAAGTGTACGGCCACCAGTATTGCTAATCTCTCAAAAGCAGGAATGACGTGAAATTGAATCAAATATAATGAAGAAAAAATATTTGAGTTTCTTTTTTTCTGTTGAAAACAAAATAAGTTATTTTGTATTTGTTTAGCCTACTATGGAAGTCAATGGTTACAGGTTTCTAACATTTTTCAAGATATCTTCTATTGTGTTCGAGAGAGAAAAGGAAACTCATAGATCCATTGAGGATGAGTAAATGGTAAGTAAATTTTCATTTTTGGATAACCTATCCCTATAATATGCTACTGCCTAAACAAAAGTAAAACAGCATACAGTTTTAGTTTATAAATAAAAGAAAATAAGCATTTGATGTTAATATAATATATTTTACATACAAAGAGATGGTGTGAGGTCCAAAGGGTAATTTGTTGAAACATTGACTATAAATTCAGTTTATTCAGTTTCATTTACTCTATTATTTCCATGATATCCTATTTTAAAAGTATTTTGTCACAAAATATATTAGTGTTTTGTGTGACTGACTGCTTTCTGGTCTGATTCTAATATGAATTTAGAAAAATTTTCTTCCAAAAGACAATATGGAATGGATTGACTGTAAAATTGACATGACTAAATAAATAAATAAATAAAACCCTTAACCCTGGACCACAAAACCCCCAAAAAAGTCCTATTTTGCACATGCATATGTTTGGCAATAACCACAAATACATTGAAAGGGACAAAAACAAAATGATAGATTTTTCTCTTATAAATAGATTATATTGTTTTTTAAGTAAAGATCATGTTCCATGAAGATACTTTGTAAATTTCCTACTCTAAATATATGAAAACGTAATTTCTGATTAATATTGTGCATTGCGAAGAGCTTAATTTATTCAACACACTATATTTTTTTAATCCTCAGATTCCAGATATTCCAGTTGTATCTTGGCCAATTATTGTCCTGTCCTAACAAATCATACATCCATGGAAAACTTACTTATTTAGCTTCCTTGTGACGTATACCTTAAATCTCAATTTAATATAAATTACGCTTTTTTGAGGTCCTTGGTCTCTTGGATAAAACAAATAGGTGACTGTGCTCTGTGAGTTGCGAGCGCCCTCTGCAGGAAGATACGTTCCTCCGCCCACCAGCGCTGACAGCGAGGCCAACACATGATAAAAACATGAATTTTTACAAATACGAAAACGTGTTGTGTGTAAAACTGAAAAGTGTTGTTTCCGGATCATTTTACTTTGATTTAAACACTTCCAGACACAGGAGAACTTTCTATTAGGCAGCGCTGAAAACATGACAACACAAGTTTGTAACCCTAAAAACATGCACGCCCCTTTAAAACGTACACATCATTGGAGAAGCTTGCTTTTCCGTCATACCAGAGGCAGTTTTAGTGGAATTTTACACATGTTATGAATGGTCATTAGTAACCACAAAGATTTTGGCTTAAACGTTATAAAAGAGGAACAAAAGTCACTTGTTTATTTTGCTACACGACCACCGACAGAAGTGCCTGAACTATGGACGCGTCTGACCAAGAGACGATGACGCCTCCGCTGAAGGAATTTTTGTTGACATTTTTTATGCCAGAAAAATGTTATGACCAGTTTTTCTTTTACTTCAACTTCATGCACGGTGAGACACGGCTTTAATCTCATGGCTTTTAACGCACGACAATGTCAGTGAATATCAAAATACTGATTTGTCAACAGATGTCCTTAGCAGTATATAGTGTCTAATGTTTTACTATATAATACTTTCTTTACCACACAAATAGCATGTTGTAACGTTCCAGTTGTAATGTGAGTCATATACATTCGGCCTTCAGTCAATTTTGAGCTTAAACATTTTTGGACTACATTGTTATTTACTGTCTGTATTTTCCTCTAGTACCCTGCCTAAAGATTGTCCTGAGTAAGACTATGGGAATATTTATTTTGATGGGAATTGTAATTGGTAAGTAGACTATTTGGCATCATTCCTGTATGCTTCATGTATTATTCAAAGCATTATTTTCCATGCTCTGTGTTATGAGGTTGCTTAAGAAAGTGTGCATGCATTTCTTTCTACAGATATTACCTAAAACTAAAGCCATTAAAAACACTTCTGTCACTTAAAAGGAAATGAAGTCTACCAGCAATACATTAAAATGTTAATCATCAAGGCAACATTTCTCATTTAAATTGGTTTCCTTTTCTGTAATACAGTAACTAAAAATGTAATAAACTATATATAGGCAAATTGAAAGTATTCCAATCTCACTAAAATACTACAATGTTCAAAGCACAGCAAGTGAAAATAACCTAAAACTGAAATGAGAAGAAAATATATAAACTACAAACATCTCAAAGATAATAAAATATCATTTGTTTCCACAGCTCCACTTCCCCAGATCTGGAAAGTTCTTTGGTGTGGAAGTTCGGACGGTCTGTGTCTGACCTCAGTTTTTCTGGACCTGATGGCCATCTCTACCCATGCAGCTTTCTGCTACACTCAAAACTTTCCCATTGGGTAAACAGCTTTTGTTTACTGTCAACTGATGGTACATACTGAAGAGGCATGTGTTTGTGTAAGGTAGTATGGTAAAAATAGCAACTTTTCATTTTCTGTCAGCCTTATTACACAACATACACAAATGACAACCGTCAGTGACAGAGACAGACTCAGATGAAGCTGAAATACAGCTCATTAGTCAAAAATACCAAGTTAATTAATGTACTTGTGGTAGAGTTTATTCAAGCATTTCTGAAATGATGAATCTCACCAGAGATAGGAAGTGATGAAGTACAAATACTTCATTACTGTACTTAAGTAGATTTTTCTGGTATCAGTACTTTACTTCACTATTTATTTTTCTGACAACTTTTACTTTTACTTCTTACATTTTTTACAGAAATATCTGTACTTATTACTCCTTACATTATTAAATCATTTTCTGTCAGCTTTATTACTCAATATAGCCAGGGGCGGATTTAACCAATAAGCAAGATAAGTGGCTGCTTAGGGCCCCAGGAAATCTGGGGGCCCCAATAAATATCTAGAAGTATATATCTAGAAGTTTTCTACCATATTTTGTATGGTGAGAGTTACAAATACAATATAATTTAATTTACAATCAAATATAATAGTATTATGATAATGTAATGTTATATAATAATATTATTACAAAATAAAATATCCATCATGTAGCAGTCCAGCAGTAAAATGTCTAAAAATATAATTTTTAGTTGTAAATTTTAAGGAAACTAATCATTTAAAATGTAGAGATTGCATTAATTTAAAATGTCGAAAAGAATATTGAGTGATATGAAACAAACAGCAATATAAATATAATTTTAAAAAGGTAGAAACGGTGTATTTTAGGATGTGGGCCCTATGGCTGGAATTGCTTAGGGCCTCAAATTTCTAAATCCGCCACTGAATATAGCAACAGAATATCCAAGCTTTAAATAGGACAATTATCAAAACCATTTGAGCGAGATTCTCATGGTCTAATGTAATTTAATGATCTATGCTAAGCTAAAAGTGCTCACATGAGCGGCTGAATGGATTCAAAAATGGTAAAACTTTTGCTTTACAACTGATTGTACATACTAAAGAGGAATGTACTTCATATGTGTATGCAGTCATGCTAAGACATGAATATGTTTGTGTGTAGAGCCTGGGGGGAAAGTTTGTTTGCAGTGATTCAGATTGCTCTCCTGGCTTTGCTCATCCAGCACCACAGAGGCAAAACCATAAAAGGTTAGAAAAAGATAAGAGAGAAAGGCTTATACCATGTGACGAGAATACATTTTTTTCATAATCTAGTTGTTTATATTTCAATGTTTGTTTATTTTTCAGGTATATTTTTGCTTGCTCTGTTCTGTGGCTTTATGTTCCTCTTGGCTTCACCTTTGACCCCTGTGTCAGTGGTTTGGACCCTGTATGAATGGAATGTGCTGTTGTTCATTGCTGGCAGGGTGAGACAGGACTTTGTGCCCCCCAAAAATCTGTATGGTATGTGTATTGGTACATCTTTTATAAATACAAACTATTTATTTTATGTTGTGTGTATTCAGTCTTTCCAGGTAGTCAGTAACTTCAGATGTGGACACACAGGACAGTTATCTACACTTTCTGTTGTGC
Source organism: Danio kyathit (assembly GCA_903798195.1). NCBI lineage: Eukaryota > Metazoa > Chordata > Actinopteri > Cypriniformes > Danionidae > Danio > Danio kyathit. Next base: position 29,804,915 of record LR812523.1, read on the forward strand.
TGATCTTTCTGGGCTCTTTAGGGCGAGTCTTCAGTTCCTTCCAGGTGCACAACACATACACCTATACACACACTTACATCTGTTTAGGGAAGAAATGGTAGTCATGTAGGGGACACAGGGAAATTGTTTAAAGGTCTATATTAAACCAAGTGTCCTATCACAAAAAAAGCTTGTAAGGAAATATTTTCTCCAGCACTGGTTTTGTATGCTGGCTTTAAGACACAATGTAAAAGTAACTTTAAAAGATTTAAAATTTTTTTGAGCAAAACCAATAATTTGTTGGTAGTTTTAATTAAATGATACATGTTTTGGTAAATGTACAGTTTAATATCAGAAAAAAATACCATGTCATGATATAGATATTATTGTGAAACAATGATCCATGCATTTATGGTGGCGTCACTGGTGGTAGATGAGGAGATTCCACCCAAAAATGAGTGTCCAGAAAAGCGCTATATAAATGTAAGAAATTATTATTATTTTTATTAGTATTATTATTATGTAAAAAAAAGACCTATGATATTTAATTAGAAATCATTCATTAAATTACAGACTTTACTCTGGTATTATACGGTTAGATTTACCCTATAATTAATGGAACACTATCCTCTCTTCTCTCTTCTACTCTTCGAGAGTTAAACAGTTGTGTTGTATCATTATTTAATTAATTCAGCCGATCTCGGGGTCTGGTGGCAGCACTTTTAGCTCAGCTTAGCATAGATCATTGAGTCGGATTAGACCATTAGCTTCTCACTTTAAAATTACCAAAGAATTTCAATAATTATCCTTTTTAAAGCCAGACTTTTCAGTAATTACACCATGTACTATTACCGAAGAAAAATGAAAAGTTGCTATTTTCTAGGCGTTTTTTTTTCTAGGAACTACACTCACCAGCCACTTCGTTAGGTACACCTTTCTAGTAACGGGTTGGACCTTCTTTTGCCTTCAGAACTGCCTTAATCCTTCGTGGCATAGATTCAACAAGGTACTGGAGATATTCCTTAGAGATTTTGGTTCTTATTAACATGATAGCATCACACAGTTGCGGCAGATTTGTCAGCTGCACATACACTGGTAACTGTGGAGGCCATTTGAGTACAGTGAATTCATTGTCATGTTCAAGATACCAGTCTGAGATAATTTGTGCTTTATGACATGATGCATTATCCTGCTGGAAGTAGCTATCAGAAGATGAGTACACTGTGGTCATAAAGGGATGGACATGGTCAGCAACAATACTCAGGTAGGCTGTGGCATTGACACGATGCTCAATTGGTACTAATGGGCCCAAAGTGTGCCAAGAAAATATCCCCCACACCATTACACCACCACCACCAGCCTGAACCATTGATACGAGGCAGGTTGGATCCATACTTTCATGTTGTTGACATCAAATTCTGAACCGACCATCCAAATGTGGCAGCAGAAATCGAGACTCATCAGGCCAGGCAACATTTTTCCAATCTATCCAATCTATTGTCCAATTTTGGTGAACCTGTGTGAATTGTAGCCTCAGTTTCCTATTCTTAGCTGACAGGAGTGACACCTAGTGTGGTCTTCTGCTGCTGTAGCCCATCTGCCTCAAGGTTGGACGTGTTGTGCGTTCAGAGATGCTCTTTTTCAGACTTCGGTTGTAAAGTGTGGGTTTTTAGGTTACTGTTGCCTTTCTATCAGCTGGAACCAGTCTGGCCATTCTCCTCTGACATCAACAAGGCATTTGCGCCCACAGAACTGCCGCTCACTGGTATTTTCATATATTATATCATATCATATCATATTTTCTCTTTTTCTGACCATTTTCTGTAAACCCTAGAGATGGTTGTGCGTAAAAAATCCCAGTAGATCAGCAGTTTCTGAAATACTCAGATTAGCCCATCTGGCACCAACAATCATACCGCTTTCAAAGTCACTTAAATCACCTTTCTTCCCCATTCTGATGCTCAGTTTGAACTGCAGCAGGTCGTCTTGACCAGGTCCACATGCCTAAATGCATTGAGTTGCTCCCATGTGATTGGCTGATTAGAAATTTGCGTTAACGAGCAGTTGGACATAATAAAGTGGCCGGTGAGTGTATACTCTCATTCTAGCGTGATAACCAAGAGATTTTGCTGGTGTAGGTACAACAATATTATGCAGTGCCTGAAAATAGACCCCGACTAGGTAACATCCAGTGTGAACCCTGGTACTAATATTATTGAGCATGCTATTGCAATCTTTTTCTAAGGGGCAATAATACTAGAAATGTTTATATCTATTTTCTTTTTAGCAAACCTGTAGGATATGTGCCAGCTTGTTCTGGTCTTCATGCACAGATGTTAGTTTATGTTTATATGACCTGTTACAATTGATCAGTTATTTACGATGTGTCTCTTTTTCTGAAGGACGCAGGTTTTTCTTTCTCAGCTCAGATGCAAACATTGGCCTGCTGTTGCAGTGGGTTGATTCTTGCACAGATTCTGATGTACTGGAATAAATGCACAACAAACTGTGAGAAAGAAGCTCAATTGAAGAAAGACAAGGCTGAATGAAAGAGGTAAAAGAAACTGCCTGTATGAAGACTGTCATATCAGCTTGTTAAGTGTAATGTCACGCAAAGCGGCTTCTGGGTCCAAGCGCTCTATCAAAATGTATGGGGAGACTCAACAAATAGTACGCTTCATAAACATTTACAAAGCGATGTAATACTTTCGAAAACCACAATCGCAATATATACAGTATAAATCCATGCCTAATATCAGATGGCCAGAAAGTGGTTAATTTTTTTTATAAAATGTTAAAATATTGGTGTCTGAGATGCAGCAAGTCCAGAGACTTTAATGTGCGATATGACTAAAAAGGGGTAATAAACGAGTATTACAATTTAAATGAGTAGTGGCTTTGACCCAGAAACAGTATTTTATACGACACCCATACATCACGACTTAACAAGCGGATAGCCTGCTATAATACAGTGTGTTTGAGTACTAGTTCACAAAACTGCTTCTAAAATCATTATTTAGTGTGAGCCCATGTCTGATCTCTCAATCCAGATGCACAGAGAGACACATAAGCATTAGTTAGATCTCTTGTTATGCAAAAATATCACATGTGTTTGTCAAAATCACCTAGTGCATTGTGATGTACAGTTACCAAAGAGATCACATTTCACTCCTAACTGAAAATACTGCCATTACATAAAACTTTTGTTTATTTTATCAAGATTTAAAGATAACATTTAATAAAATTCCCTTAATTTCAAGTCTATTTAACCAAAGTTTTGCTGGTTCAAAGTATTTAAAAAGAGATTAAAAGGTATCAGTATGAAATCCATATGAACCAAGTGGTTTATTACAAATCTCTGAAGAGACAATCGTTTTATGATGAGCAGAATTCATTTTAGTTTTTTGTTATCCACACATAAACACCAACCAACAAACAGAAGCTCAACTATACCAGTTTGACACATGGTAAAAAACATCATTGGTTGTTGTGGAAGATGATTGTTCTGCTTGACATGCAAGACTTGGCATTGGTTCTTGTGCATCAAACATACAAAGCTCAAACTTTTATGGCCAAATTTAAACACTGTAAGCACTGATAGCTGATTAATGTTTATATATAAATGAAAACGTACAGGGTTTGATTTTGTGTTGCTTATCAAATGAATCCTGTTCAGAAATAGCTTAATTATTTCCATAATTTTTAATTGTTTGCTTAAGCAATGCCCGTTTTATATTAAGTTGTAGCTACATAGTTTCATATTAGTATTGATATCAAAATTATATCAGGTTTATCCTGCAGAATTTGATTATTTAACTTACATGAACATACTAACTAAATTATATTTATTAGCTTGCATATATGCCAACATAAATACTGTTGTCAGTGCAGGAAATGAATGTCATGGTTCAGTAAAACAGAAACCATTGTGTTGCCTAATCAGTCTCTGTTAGAATATTAGAAACAATGTCCACAAACAAAAAGCCCATTAAAAAAGCAGTAACCTATAAAGATGACGGCATTAAAAAAGGAAAGATTAAATGGTCAGTTCACAAGTCAGCCTCTGTGTGGCAGTAGTATTAAGCTCAATTCAGCTTGTGAGCTTTGCAAATCTGCACCACTGTGTGGCAGGAGAGCTGTTTTCTACTTTTATTTACATATTATTGAGCTCTGTATCTCTGCTAGTACAAGTTTAGGAATATTTTCTGTCGATTTGTGACTATTTGTTCTTTATTGTTTTGGATCCACACCTCAGTATATGCATTTGCACTCCTGAAAAGGAGTTTGTGAATAATTGTCGCATAAAAAAACTTTATGATCCTTCAAACTGCACATTTTGTCTGTAATAAAATGTTTCTGATGACTTAAAGCTCCTCCAACATTGTCGCTTTTTTTTTTTTTTACATAATTTTCCTCCCATGTTGGATGAAAGCATCTTGTGGACTAGTAGAGAAGTCAACAAGTAGTTTAAAGGTATTGAAATGGCAGGCAGTGTGTTGCTTAGGCACAGTGTTGACGCTGTGCTGTGGTTTGTTTGTTGGGTCTGTTGTGTGGTTTTGGCTCTGTCTGCTTTGTGGGAGGTCTCCTCTACAGCGCTGTGTGTGTGTGTGTGTGTGTGTGTGTGTGTGTGTGTGTGTGTGTGTGTGTGTGTGTGTGTGTGTGTGTGTGTGTGTGTGTGTGTGTGTGTGTGTTTCCGGAGCAGTGAATACTCAAGTCATAAAGCCTGTGTGCATGCGTGTGGTTTGCTTCTTATCTACCTGTCTGACCTCAATCTACCATCATTACGATCTAATCTGCATGTCTGTGTGGAAATATCATACCGTGCATGTGTTTTCTTTGCCCTGCCCATCAGGGTCTGGGAGAACTGCGTATGTGTGTGTGTGTGAGAGGACTTGAAGAAAACATGTCAAAAGCGAAGTGGATATACTTATGTATTCCATATACTGACAGCTTTTTCATGAGCTTGTGTGAGATTTTGATTGTGTGTCTGTATTATCGGAGCACTTTGATGTGTGTTGTTTGGTTGAGTCTGATAAGCAGCCCATTCATGCCGTTCTTTCATATATATCAGAAGAATGTGGTGATGGTGTTTGGTGAGTATTTCTATCTGTGTGGGCCGCACTCGTGTGACTGATGATACAGATCCGACTGGAGATAGTCATTCACGGTTTTCTGAAATTTGCACAAACACAAACGATTAAAACTTCTGTGTGTCCAGATGAAATAAACCTCATTTCGCTATGGGGGCTTCTCTTCAGTTTTAGGCATTTTTAAAAAAAAAATTTTTGTGCAATGAACAATATATTTTTGTGAAGTTCACATTGAAACTGCTTTTAAGCATTTATTAATAACTAGGCCCACACAGAATCTGCGTGTGCAGATATCGATTTTTGGCCCATCATTGAGTCTATGTATTTACTTTTTTAAATTAATTTCACTTACACATTAATATAATTGTGATATAATAGTAGAAATATTAAAATGTCCATATTATTTATTTACAATATAGTTTGTAAAGTAACATTTACTTTGTCTTTTAGGAGATATATTATATAATAGACTTGCTTTGTTTACCAAATAAGTGGATCTAATTGGATTTGCATTGTAAACAAAATGTTAAAAATATATTACTTTTTATTTCATATATTAAGCTTTCAGGCATCACGGTGGCTCAGTGGGTAGCACGATCGCCTCACAGCAAGAAGGTCGCTGGTTTGAGCTTCAGCTAGGTCAGTTGGCATTTCTGTGTGGAGTTTAAATGTTCTCTCCGTGTTGGCGTGGGTTTCCTCTGGGTGCTCCGGTTTCCCCCACAAGTCCAAAGACATGTGGTATAGGTGAATTGGGTTAGCCAAATTGTCTGTAGTGTATGAGTGTGTATGGATGTTTCCTAGTTATGGGTTGCAGCTGGAAGGGCATCCATTGCGCAAAATATATGCTGTATAAATTGGCGGTTCATTCCACTGTGGCGACCTCAGATTAATAAAGGGACTAAGCTGAAAAGAGAATGAATGAATACTCCTAAAATCATTCTGCATAAATCCGCAAATTTTTTACAAAATTCTCCACAGAAATGGCAAATAATGTCCATATTCTGTCTGGCCCTACTTAGCCAACTTAGTGTTAAATTTGAATTGAATAAACCAAATTGGCCGTAGTGTATGTGTGTGAATGAGTGTGTATGAATGTTTCCCAGTACTAGGTTACAGCTGGAAGGGCATCTGCTGTATAAAACATTTGTTGGATAAGTTAGGGGTTCATTCCACTGTGGCAACCCCTGATGAATAAACGGACTAAGCAAAAGGATAATGAATGAATGAATGAATAATTGATCATTTACAATATTGCCAACATTTTTCCCCAATTATTTTTTTCTCAGAAGCCATTATATATTTTAACGAAGTTGACAAAAATATTAGAAAGCAGTGTTTTAATATATTAATCCTCTGAAAATACACTGGCTTAGCCAGACCTAACTCCTGCTGATTGTAGTTACAGTTACACAATGGCCATTTCACAGACATAAGATCTCAAAGAAACCTGCATTATTAAAACGTGAGAGAAAAGCAATATGGAAGACAATCAATGTCTTCTGCTTGCATAGGTTTGGTTTTCCAACGAAAAGTAAAAAACAAGAAAAGGAAAGTGAAAATGTTGTACAAGTTGATCTTCTTTTGTGATATGCTAGCATATTTCAGTGATATATTTTTACCATACACTACTAGTAAAAAGTTTGGGGTTAGTAAGATTTTTAAATGTTTTAAAATAAGCTTCTCCTGCTCACCATGGCTGCATTTATTTAATAAAAAATACAGTACAAATTGTACAATTGTGAAATGTTATTGCACTATAAAATAACAGAAGTAGTTCAAAAAGTTCAAAAGTAGTTTATCATTTAATTTATTAATTTACTCCAGTGATTTTAATGATGAATTTTCAGCTTCATTACTCCAGTTTGCAAATAATTATTAATAGTAATTATAGTAATTATTATAGTAATGATAATTATTAATTCAGATTAATTACTATTATTAATTATTATTATTGCTATTATTATTTTTAATGGTAATAGTAATAAAAGCAATAATGACTGGGGTAATCATTTCATTTGAAACTACATACAATAAGAAAGCAATTATTTAAATTTTTTATAAATGTTTAACCATTTTGTTTTATATTTAATAAATGACGTCTTGATGAACAGAATCACCCCCCCCCCCCCCCCCCCCACATTAATCATTCCTATTTCATCTCACTGTAACCTTGAAATGCCTTTCACAATGGGCTTGCTTGGTATACAGAACCTTACTTCTATTACATACTGAATGGTTTGCTTTTATGTGTATCATATATCTTTTTGTATCTTCCATTTATTTATTTGTTTATTTATTTATTTATTTGTTTGTCATTACTGTATTGGAGTTGTGTATGCACCTTACACGTACACTTGCGGTGCATTTGTGTGACGCTTGAAGACTTTAATGTTTGCAGACTGTTAGCTATGTGTCTCTTCTGTTAAAGCTACAAAAGGGAAATTAGTGTTGGGGATGTTTGTTTGTATATTTGTTTTTTGTTTTAGTTATTATTGTTGTTGACTGCTTGTTTTTCTTATTTGTGCCAATTTATCAAAAATTCCTATAAATAAAGTTGGGCTGCATGGTGGCGCAGTGGGAAGCACGTTCGCCTCACAGTAAGAAGGTCGCTGATTCGAGCCTCGGCTGGGTCAGTTGGCATTTGTGTGTGGAGTTTGCATGTTCTCCCCGTGTTGGTGTGGGTTTCCTCCGGGTGCTCCGATTTCCCCCACAAGTCCAAAGACATGTGGTATAGGTGAATTGGGTAAGCTAAATTAGCTGTAGTGTATGAGTGTTATTGAGTGTGTATAGGTGTTTCCCAGTAAATGGATGCAGCTGGAAGGGCATCCGCTGCGTAAAACATATGCTGGATAAGTTGGCGGTGTATTCTGCTGTGACGACCCCAAATTAATAAAGGGACTAAGCCGAAATGAAAATGAATGAATGAATAAATGAAGTATAAAAAAACCATGCAATTTCCAGTTGGTTAGGTTTGCTTTCTCTCTTTGGATATTCTGTGTATCCCATTAGAAGTAGCTTGACTACAATTCCTAATAACTGGTTAATAATTATTATTTGAGATCGGGAGGCAATGAGTCAAAGGGGTCTTGTAGAATAATCAAAATGAAAACACACAATGGAGGATTTTTTGACAATAAAACAGGCCACATCCCCAAGTTTTTGGTATTAATAGTTAGTAGCCAGTCTTAGAAAGACAAAGGAGTCAGCCACTTTATTAAGATATTTTAAAATGTTTTTCCATCATATATAATTTTTCATATGTCAGACGATGCTGCTGATAAAAAATGGAGAATTTCTCTGTAATGTATAATTCAAGTGGACATTGTTAGCATATGAAAAGTGTTTGAGTTTCTTATTTAGTTTCTTAGTCCACATGATCAACAGTTCTCCCAAGTTCAAGAAAACCCCATTGTGGTTATTTTAAGTAAAGTGGAAAACACTCCTCAAGAAATCTGATAAAATAAAGCATCGCTATGTCTCTCTCTCTCGCTCTCGCTCTCTCTCTCTCTCTCTCTCTCTCTCTCTCTCTTTTTATCCTTCATTCACAAGCAGCTGCTTTGGATCAATACTTCAATCTGAGTGCTGTAATCCCTTTCTCGTTCAGTGCAGCATGTTAAAACTAACACTCTTCTCTTGTATTCCACCTGTGAGCTGATAAAGTTTAGCGAAAAGAGTACCCTGAAATGACGTGTTGTTTGCATGTTAAAACAAAATATGTGTGAACGAGAGAGCATGATAGAGAAAGATAAAAAAGGAAGGTGTTGAAAGGCCACACTTCAGCCATCATACCCGCAATCAATCTTGAATATTTGTCTGTCTGGCCAAGATGAATTCACCCGAAGCAGAAAGTTAGTGATTGGAATGTGTATATGTTAAACTACTAGAATAGAAATCCAGTTTATCAAGCAAATTTAGTTTATGAGACGTCAGCAAACCACGCACATGGAGCTTTATTAAACTCTTCCTAGCAAACTGAAACACTTTACTGTTGCACTTTATAATGTTTTAGATTGCTTTTTTAAATACAGTAATGTTATTATTTAACAATGTCTGTATTTTTAAGAGATTTATTATATGATAATGGGTGTTGTTTAGATAATTAATGTGGTGATAACTGACAACTGGCTGACATTTTTTTTTTTTTAACTTTTTTTAGAAAGCAAAATACTAAGAACACGGATCAATCATAGCAACATTTTTATCTACAGTATAAAAATGGAATTTTTTTCAATCCCCCCCAAACCCCCCTGTAATTCACACCCTGGTTATCACAACATTAGATATCGTTAGACATTAAAATTTACTGGAATTAACTTATATTATTTAATGGTGTATGTTCATGTTTTTTATTTAGATGTCATCTGCTGTCACCAAATGCTCACTTAAAGATTATACAATAAGATTTTTGTTGAAATTATTAACATTGACATTGTTCACGCTTGTTCATAGTCCATCAACCTTTTAAAAATGTCAATATAAGTCAACTTATACCAGTTCCAAGTTACAAAGGGTTTACTTACTTTTTAAAGTACACTGTAAAATTGATTATTTACTTAAAAGTGAGTGAAACCATTGCCTTAAAAGCGACAAGTTCACTATTTTAAAAAGTAATCAAACCCTATGTAACTTGTAACTGGTAAGTTGACTTACTTTTTTTATAATTATGCACATTTTCAATTACTTCATTTTAGGGCAACAGGTTTGTTCACCTTTTTATTTCAATGAGACACTTTTTACAGTATAAATGATTTATACAATTTTGATAAGGCAAAATACTAATAACAAAAATCAATTATTGCAACCTTATTTATTTATATTATTTATATAAATATAAATAATTTATATTATTTTACATTATCTACAGTGTAAAGTATTTTAAAGATTTTAACAGTTTTATTGTTGATACAATAAACTTTCATTCATTAACATTACAGTAACTTTAGTTGTTACACTGTAAAAAAACATTAGCTATTTTACTTTGTCATAAAAGCAACTAGTTCAACAATCTTCAGTAGGAAGTTCCAGTAGGTTCCACACAATTTCTTCATGTTGTCTCAACACACATCAATTTAGTTAACCTAATTGTTTTTTTTATTTAAGTAGTTTGAACATAAACAAATTAAGTTGTTCCCCCCAAAAAAACTCAAGAATTGTGTTGATTCAGTTCATTTTAAATAAGTAGTTTGAACAAGCAGCAAAAATAATTTTTTGACTGCAAGTACACCCTTTGTGAACTGGTATAAGTTGACTTATATTGACATTTTTAAAAGATTGATGGACTGTAAACTAGTGTGAACAATGTCATTGTTAATAATTTTAACAAAAACCTTATTGTATAATCTTTAGGTGAGCATTTGGTGACAGCAGATGACATCTAAATATAAAACACAGGAAATTAATATACACCATTAAATATATAATATCAGCTAATTATATTAACTCTTAATGTCTAATGAAATATAATGTTGCGATACACTAAAAAATGCTGGGTTCCACACAATTCCTTCATGTTGTCCCAAATAGGCATGGGCCGGTATAAGTTTCTGGCGGTATGATAACCTTGGATAAAAATATCACAGTTACACAGTATTGAGATTACTGCTCTAATATATGCTCTTTTTAAATGTCTAAAAAACAAACAAAAAAATTCCCCTTTGAACACAATATATTTTATTTTGAGAAACATTTGTAATGTTTTGGAGCAGTAAACATGCCAGGTAAATAATTCAATGGAATCATTGACTTCTGCTGTCTTCATTTGTTTCAAAAACACAGATATCTTTACAATTTAAAACGACATCTTTGGAGATCTTTTCTGCTGGAGATACTGCTGTCCTAAAAAAAACTCAATTAAACAAAATTGTAAATAAAAAATCTTACACATACCATAGGAACGGTAAAGCAGAAAATTTTGGCGGTTTTAAAACCTTGACTTTTCCAAACCGCGGTATACCTTGAAAACGGTTATCGTCACATGCCTAGTCCTAACATAAATCGATTAGGTTAACTTCATTGTTTTTACAAATGATTTGATTGAACTTAAAACAATTAAGTTGTCCCAAAAAAATTCTCAAGAATTGTGTTGATTCAGCTCATTATCCTAATCAATAATCAAGTAGTTTGAACAAGCAGAAAAAATATTTTTTGAGTGTAATAATGCATTAATGTAAATGATGATATTTGAAAAAAGTCACTTCTTAGTAATTTCAAGAATAAGCAAAATAAAACATCTAAATTTAGTCATTTAGCAGACGCTTTTGTCCAAAGCGATTTACAATTGAGGATGTATTCAGGGATTTAACAAGAAGAGGCAATACGTACAAGAAAACAAAACTAAAGGCTTCACACAATCTTTTGTAAGGAATTAATTTGACTTATTAGTTTTTACAAACTTAAGTGGACTGACCATAAAACAATTAAGTTGTCCCCCTAAAAACTCAGAAATTGTGTTGTTTCAGCTTAATTTAAATAAGTAGTTTCAACAAACAGCAAACATAATTTGTGTGTGTGTGTGTGTATGTGCAGTATATTTTACTTTGTATTGACCTAGTTACTTTTTTTGTAAAGGTGCGCTGAAAATTACATCATTACTGGTATGACTGATGCTCGAGAGCAAAGTTGAAATAACTTTTTTTATATATATTACTGATGACTCACTAACAGTAGGATTTCTGTGTGACGTTAGTAAATCTGATTGTGACGATATTCTGCTCATTAGTTGAGTTTTTCTTGTCAGTCATCAGGTGGTTTACTTGCGCAATCCCTGGCGAATGTTTGTTATATTGCGCTCTCACGAACAAGCACCACACCTACAATCTGACTTCTGCACAGACAAACCTGCACTACTTCTCTTTGCTTTTTTTTGTTGTCGTTTGAGCATGTAAGTCAACCATAATAATGCTGTTGGTGGCATTCAAGCAAACGGTAGTGCATAAGTATGCTGTTGGTCCTGCTCTCTATTGTAGCTCTGAACTGGAGCATAGCAACTGTGTCCTGCCGAGCCACAAACACGCATATTGAGACAAAATTAGACCTCGTCTAGTTAAATACATGTTTTATTTTATTGTGGTTTACCATACTTACAGTAGAGTAAACTCGCTATGTATTCTGCTAAAGGCACACTGAAAAAATGACTGAAAGTTGTTAATAAATCAAAGATGATTAGTTTGACACAAAATAACATGTCTGTTTTTCTACAATCCCAATGCTTTATTCAGGTTTTTGCAGTTTTCTTGTAATTAATTTGTCTCACTGTACAAAAAATATTAGTTACTTAAAGTAAGCCCATTGCCTTAAAAGTTGACTTTACTTAAAAAAAAATTAAGTCGGCCTGTTAATGTTAATTGTTGACTGTTAATATTGATAACTCTGCTAATTTTACTCACTTTTTAAAATAAAGGCTATTAATCACTTTTTATGGGGCAACACAGTGGCGCAGTAAGTAGCGCTGTCGCTTCACAACAGAAAGGTTGCTGGTTCGAGCTCCGGCTGGGTTAGTTGGCATTCCTGTGTGGAGTTGGCATGTTCTCCCCATGTTCGCCTGGGTTTCCCCCACAGTCCAAAGACATGCCCTATAGGTGAATTTGGTAAGTGTATGGGTGTTTCCCAGTACTGGTTTGCGGCTGGAAGTCCAAAGACATGTGCTGTAGGTAAACTGGGTAAGCTAAATTGTCTGTAGTGTATGTGTGTATGTCCTGGTCCTCCAGGTTGGGGGTTGAGCTAATGACCCACCTCATAAAAACTAGATGTTAAGAAACCCCAATATGGAGCGGCTAAATATCAACTTCGATATAAACGGCCCTGAGAGTAAGTAATCGCTTTTTAGAGTGTAGATTGCTCAGGTTGAGAGAAAACTGAAACTTTAAAAATGGCTGTCCTCAGTTAATCTTTAAATGACCTTCAATTAGTATATTAGAACTGCACTGTCATTCTTAAATAGAGTTGTTCTTTTTTAAATATGTTAATTTAAATTTAATGTCATCAAAAGTTAGTTTTAAAATATGACCAAAAGACATTTTGGTACATAAACTTTTGTTAAACTGACATTTTAGTAAATGTAAATCATAGTGAAAATGTATGATAGCTACAATTTTTGGATCAGAAAAGTAATTAAACAGGATACATTATGATATAAGGGCGATACGGTGGCTCAGTGGTTAGCACTGCCACCTCACAGCAAGAAGGTCGCTGGTTCGAGTCCCGGCTGGGTCAGTTGGTATTTCTGTGTGGAGTTTGCATGTTCTCCTCGTGTTTCTGTGGGTTTCCTCTGGGTGCTCCGGTCCCCCACAGTCCAAAAACATGCGCTATAAGTGAATTAAATAAACTAAATTGGCCGTAGTGTATGTGTGTAAATGAGTGTATGGATGTTTCCCAATACTGGGTTGCAGTTGGAAGGGCATCCGCTGCGTGAAACATGTGCTGGATAAGTTGGTGGTTCATTCCACTATGGCAACCCCTGATGAATAAAGGGACTGAGCCGAAGGAAAATTAATGAATGAATGACATTATAATATAACAAAGGGGAAAAACTTGATGCTGTATTACTCATTGTCAGTGTTGGGGGGTTACTCATTACAAAAACGAAACGAGTTACGTAATAATATTACTTCTCGAAGTAATAAGTAAAGTAACAGATTATTTTTAAAAAATAAGTAATAATATTTGAGTTACTTTTTAGAAAATGTAATGCAACTTACTTTTTAGTTTAATTATCTTTTAAAAAATAAATAGCTGAATTAAAACGAAAGTAGTCACAATGAATCATGCAGTCAATGAGAGAACGTGTTCATTATTTTGAACACACCGAAGAAAAAGAAAAGGGGCTTATAGACTCAATGGACAGTAATTTTACTCAAGACAAATAGTCCAAAAGTAGCAAACACATTGCTTTAAACTTTCAATAATCTGTATATACAGCATGTCGAGATCAGGAGTCAGGAAGTTCTCAGATAACATTATTCTAAAATATATTTTTTTTGTGTGTTTTTTTAAGGGGTAAATGTGGGTATAGGTTATACGCGTTGTTAATTAATAATAAAGCTCCTATATTTAAAAAAAAAAGAAAAGAAAAAATAATACAGGTTCTGAAAGAGACATTTTAAGTGACTGGTCCAAATCTGCACAACTAAAATTGCAATAACCAAGAATTAGGTAGCACATTATTGTTAATGTAACTGTTTATTTTATATACTTATTTGTTTACTTATTTAATTTACTTTGCCCCATGTTGTTTTATTATTATTTTATTTACTATACTGTATGTATATATATATATATATATATATATATATATATATATATATATATATATATATATATATATATAATTTAATTTTTTATTTTATTTTTAATTTTTTTTTTTCATTTGTTAAATGTTTTACAGAAATACTGGCTATGTGTATGTGCCCTCAAAAAAATAACTCATTGGATAAACTCAATGTAATTGAGGGCAGGATTTCCGTCCAATACATTTATTTAACACCAACAAAAAAAAACAATTTTCACAATTAAATGCAGTTGAGTTGGTCCAATATGATTTTATCAAATGAAAGTTGAAATGCATTTGTCATTTTATTTAAGTTAAGCTCAAAGGTCTGATAATATCATGTATGTCTATTATGTGTTGTACATTTCGAAGTCTCTTTGTTTTATTCAAAGTTATTGTAAATGAACTAAAAGAGCCGTTTGATACAGTTTATTGAGACTGATCTCAGAACTAATTTTAGGGCAGTTATTGCTCACTAAGCAAAGCAACAAGCCGCATTTTTGCTAATTAAGCTGCCAACACCCAAAGCATGGGTGCTTCTGCAAGGTGGTCACTCAAAACTTAAAGCATTACATGAAACTCTTCTAAATCTTTAAACTGAAGTGAAGATTAAACTCTAACAAGACTTTCTATTAACTTTAAACATCTAAGATTGCTTTTATTGTCAACATTTCCTTCTCTTAATTCAATCCCACGCAAAGCATGCTGGGAACTACAAGTCCTCTAACCAGGTAGTTGGACCAACACAATTTCTTCATGTTGTCCCAACACAAAAACGCTTAAGTTAACTTAATGGCTTACAAATTTATGTGGACTGAACATAAAACAAATAAATTAGTCAAAGAAATTACAAGAATTGTGTTGTGTCAGCTCATTTTAAACAGGTAGTTTGAACAAGCAGCAGTAATCATGTTTAGAGTGTGTGGGTGGGGTGGGGTTAAATGTTCATAAAAGTGTTTAAATAGAAAAAAAGCAGAAATTGGACATTTTTATTTTATTACACCTCAGCCAACAAAAAGTAAGGCAAAAGTAACTCAACGTAACGCATTGCTTATCATAAAAAAGTAACTAAGTAATACAACTAGTTACTTTTTTGGGGAGTAACTTGATATTGGAATGCATTACTTTCTAAAGTAATTTTCCCCAACACTGCTCATTGTTCGGAATAGTGTTGTAATGCCTTTTAACCGACTTTGACCCAATACAATCAATTCATGATCAAATAAAAATACCATCAAATCTGTTGTAAGAATGAATGAAATTAATAAAAATGAGCCGAGTGTACATGAGAATATATCAAATTCCTCCAATAAAGGTGTTTTTTATGTACATCCAATCAAAAATGTATTAAACTGTAATATTATTAAATCAAAGGGACTAAGCCTAAAAGAGAATGAATGAATGAATATTATTAAATCAATATTATTAAGATTATTATACAGTATAAATACTCTGTTAGATAAATAGTTTCGGTTGTGTAAGCACACGGCCATTTAAATGTTGTTGAAGTGAAATTGTGGAGTCTGCTCTCTCTCTGTCTGGTGGGTGTGGGGCTGAGTTTTGGGGTTAGTTTGGGGGATTGCTGTTGCTTTGGGAACAACCTGTGGAAGCCTCTGTTTGTTGCTAGGAGATCTTATGCTTTCAACAAGAAAATCTGGCTCCCCCTTCAACTGAACCCCCACATTAGCACACACACACACACACACACACACACACACACACAATGGTCACTCGGTTTTGGAGTTTGCCAACTGATTAATTCTGAAAATAAGATGTTAATATCAAAACAAACTTAAAAGGCTAGATGATGTTCTTTATGGCTTCATGAAATGTACCCTTGCAATGTACAGCCTACTTAACAGGCTGCTACAGAATTTTCACAATTTAGAACAAATTACATACATTAAATAAAGAAGACAGGATGAAAAAAAATGAGTGAATTGATTTCAAGTTCACGTAAATGTATTGATTTATTGATTTATTTTAATTCTCATATATTTTTTAAGTTTTTGAATATATCATATGCATAGTACAAGTATAATTAACTTCCAATGTGGAATTCCAATTTTCTTATGTTTGCTATATTATTCAGTCACTAAAAGTGTATTTTACTCAAGGTCAGAGTATCTCCTATATTAAAACAAAGAGACCTTCATGAAAAGGTTAAGACAGAACCTTCCTGTTTTGTGTTTCCTGTTCGTGACAAAATGGCCTCCTTTTTGTTGGTTGAACTTTATTTGATATACAAGTTTTTTCAAAATGTAAATACCTTGCTTTGGCATTATAAGTAAGCCTGCTGTGGTTCCCTTTTCTTCTCTTTCAATTATTTAAAGTAGTTAACAAATTCTAATTTAAAAATAGTTATCTATCTATATGAAAAAAAAAAAAAAAAAAAATATATATATATATATATATATATATATATATATATATATATATATATATATATATATATATATATATATATATATATATATTAAATTTTTTAAGAATCGATCATACATTTTTTTTTACTTTATCCATCGCTTGACATTTTCACCACCTAGAAATTTGTGTTCAAAAATATCAGTATAACTTTTATTTCACCTATGCATAAAATATGTCTATCTCTTTCTCATGTTGTATGCATAAAGTCTTCTTATATTAATTTCAAAGAACTTTATCGTTCAATCTGATCAAAAACAGAGCTTGACCCCCTTGTACAAAATCACTTATACAAAACCCTTTCTAAAACACCTGTTGACTTTATGGACGTCTTCCTTCTCTGTCCAGCTTCCTGCAATAGCATTTATGGGACTATATTTGTCGTCATCTGCGCGAGTGTTTATAACTCCCATCCCCCTTTCAAAACTCTTCTTCCTCGGCATCTCCCCCTCAGTCCTCCCCTCCCCTCCACCCCCGATTAGCCGGTCCTGACTGCACCATTACCATGAGAATAGCGGGGAGCAGCGAGGGGGTTAAGCTCGGGACTGCTGAGAGAGGGGAGACGAGGCACTCAATGCAACGCTAATTTTCTGCCCGGTAGGAGAGCGAGAGAAAGGAGAACAAAGGCGAGCATAAGAGGCGCTGAGAACCGCGCGCTTTTACTGCGCGCACCTGCGTGCTCAAAAGCGCAGGACAATGAGCCTCCGAAACGGCCAATTACGGCCCGGACAGCCACTCGCTTTCTCTCCTGGAAAAAGCGGGCAATGTATGAAAAAAACGAGAGAAAGGGAGGGATATTCTTCCGACCTCTGTGTTTTGATCCTCCTAACTTTTATCAGTTTTAATCGATGTCCACTTTCTTCTCGGGGTTAGGTGATGGAGGTCAGATGTCCCCTCAGCACTCGCCAACACCAAGACCCCGTCCCTCCCAAACCAGTGTCCTCTACTCTCATTGTTCCCTTTACTTGCTTAATTTGGTGCGTTTTAACTCATTATAATATTAGTCATATCGACTTAAATGCGTTAATGTCTGGTCCACAAGCCCGGTATCGTATTAACGACGAATTAAGCGAGTCCGCTGAATTGAGCGCGTCGCTTTTAAATGGGAAAGGCTCATAAAGTATATCCAAGTGAGTTTTGATTAATCATTGGAAAAGGCTCGTTTCAGTAATTTCGCAATAAAGGCCTATGTGTTTGGGCTGGGCTGTCTCGCTTATCACATTATCGTCTAATGCGTGAAAGTGTGTAGGTTGTGGCGCCATAGTAAAGCAGCACCTGCCATGTTATCGTTAAACAAACTCGAGGCTCACTTGCCAGCAATTTCTGCTTTTGAATTTCACAGTCTAAAGTGTTTCTGAATCAAACTGAATGTGTAAAATGGAAAAGAACAGATGAAATGCTAATTATATAAGTACCAGTAAGTTTTTAATAACCTGTGGCTTGAGGCCTCAATGTTTCTGGGGCCCGCTGCCATAATCCTGTTATGAGTTCAGAAAATTCAGAGTAATTCGAAGAGGACTTGCTTCTAGGGTTCACTTTGCTTAAGATGTTTTTATTAGTATAATTATCTTTATTTTTGCAACACATTGCATCTTTTTTGATCTACAAAATCAAATGAGATTTTTTCTTATTGTTGTGTAACGCGTACTGAAATACAGTTTTCTAAAGCATTACATTATTGTACAATTCAGTTCTCACTGTAAAAATAAAATGAAAAAGTAGCATTGTTTAGCTCTTCAGTGTTTCAACTTTCAGCAGTGAAATTTAAACCACACTGAACTAAACTAAACTTCAACTGAAATCTGGACTTTACTAGAACTATGTGAAGCTGCTTTGACAATCTACATTATAAAAGCGCTATAGAAATAAACATGAATTGATTTTCATATTTGAATATAATGTAAACAAAAGACGAAAGACGAGTGTACAAAAATAATAAAATACTTTATTACATTTTTTTGTGGTTTTTCTGTCAAGGTTGTCAAGTCACAAACAAGATTATTAACCCTTACTATAAGGGCGTAAAAGTAAAATAATAATAAAAAAACATTTCACAACAATACATTCTTAGTCAAACAGTCTTTTAACAAGCTCATAAAGGTTTCTTTTTTTAATGAACATTATTCAAAACGTTTTGACTCCCCTTTTTACACAACTCTTCTATTCACAATCTTCTATTTCTCAGAGCAGTTGAGAATTAATTGTTCTTTTTAATAGAAAATACAGTCAAATCCCTCTAAGCGGGATCTCTATTTCATTTTTCACTTTTAATGCAACAAAAATCTGTTGAACCTCATGGCATACATGTACCTACACTAACAAAAATGTCTAAACCGTTGTGCATTTCAAATTTTGCATTCACCTAAACAATGAAGAGCAGCACAATGTTACAGAGTCTTATGGTACGAAAGCTTAAAAGTTGGGAGATTCATTTTGAGGTGTTTAGATCATCAGGACAAGCAGCGACTGAGGGAATGTGTGCTCCATTCCCTCCTTTCCCTATATAGCGTTCACAGCCATGCCTTTGAAATCAGTGAGATATAAAACTAGCTGGTTTACCATGCAAATAATAAGCTGTTCAACCAGTCAACTGGTTGGCTCAACCCAACGGCTAGTTTATTACAGAAAAAGTGTCACTTTACAAGCAGTTCCAACAGTGCACCGGGCCTCAATGACAAAATCATTGAATGCTAAACAGAAAACAAAGACATGGACCTTAAAAAAAACTGTGATAGAAAGGGGTGACACACATTCCACACAATATATTCTGAGGCACTTCAACAAGGCCAGAAGTCCAGCTGCCTTGGGTTTTCCAGTTCGACCATGTGTCCACACACCCTCATCCTTTTTTACAGTATCAAGTTAACGTTCACGCATCTTCACCCGACATCGGTGGCTCTCCAGACCCGAAACAGGAAGGTAAAGAAAGTTTCCTGATCAGATGTGTGTGAGAGGCGCCGTACCGGTGAGGTAATGCTGTTGGATGTTGGAGTAGCCTCTCTGTGCTCCACTGTCTGTGGTGTCTCCTCCAGGGATATACATGCTAATCATGTCCCTCAGGTCTCCTTGTAAAGGACCCCGCTGGTGGCTGTGGGCTCCAGTGGGAGAGTGAGACACCTGCTCTGGTTTCACCATGGACATGACTGGGCTGGGCTGCTGTGGAGTGCTGCTATAGGACATGGGGCTGGAGGAAACCAAGAAAAAACTATTAGTAAACGTATTTAGTGATTATTATGTTATTACAAAGCACGCAGGAACAATTGTAAACTTACTTGTAGGAGTTGGCACCATTCATGTAGGTCTGTGCGGTGGCCATGGCGGATGGATACTGCAAGGCGGACAAATCGTAGCGGTGCAGCTGCTGACTGTAGCCCAGCGCATCTGTCTGCATGCCGGGGTAACCACCGGTGTGACCCCAGCCGTAGCTGTCCATCCTCGGGCTTCCACCTGACCCTTGAGCCGCGGCTGCCGCCAGTAAGTTACCGGCTGACAGAGGATACTTAGCAGCCGGGTTGTCCTTTTTCAGCACGGGCTTCGTCTTACGACGGGGTTTGTATTTGTAATCTGGGTACTCCTTCATGTGCAGCGCGCGGAGCCGCTTGGCTTCATCGATAAAGGGTCGTTTCTCCGCGTCCGTTAACAGCTTCCACTCGGCGCCCAGGCGCTTGCTGATTTCGGAGTTGTGCATTTTGGGGTTCTCCTGGGCCATTTTGCGCCTCTGACCTCGAGACCACACCATAAACGCGTTCATGGGCCTCTTAACTTTGTCCATAGGATCGCTACTCTGCTGTTGTTGGCTGTTGACAGACGGTTTGCCGGATCCGTGGGTCACTCCACTGTTCAGCTGGGTCATTCCCTGCGCGCCCTGGTGCGTCGGTGCCACGGCGGACTTCATGTCGTGCTCCAGCATGCTGTACATAGCTGCCAACAGAAGTTAGTGGTGATACCGGAGTATCACCGTAAAACTAGAAAAAAGGCTTAAATTCAAATCCACTGACGCTAAACGTTTCGTGAACACGTGCGTCCAAAACGAGAGCGAGCCGTCTGTGACTAAGCAGAGGTGTTTGTAAACGCCTGAACAACAAGCAACAAGTTCTGAAGTGACGTTAGTTTGCCTAAAAGCGAAAGAGGTCCGAGCTGAGTTCGCTGTGCGTCCTGCCTGCGACTCTTTCAGTGCTTGAGTGATAATAGAATTTCATCACTGTCCGCCTCCAGCTGCTTTCTTTCTCTGCACATTAGCATCACTAAAGAAGGGGTGCGGTGAATGTGGAGAGGCCAAGAGCAGGAGGAGGACTCGGTTTTGGGGAGAAGAGTTTCTGTCTTCACCTGCAACTCTTTAAACGGACTTTACAATATAACGCTTTGTTTTACAGTAGCCACCTTATTAGAGTTATTTCGCCACAAAACCATTAGACGTCAGTTGCACGATGTTAATGAGCTGAACTTGTTAAATGTTTAGTTTGTTGTTGTTTTTCAGACTTGCAACAGACTTATAACTCGGTGAAATTGTAAATAACTTATATTTATAATAGTAGGCTACTTTAGTCTCTTATTTTCACAATTTTACTATTAATCGTTTTAACTAACACATAATCGTTTGTTAAACTTTTTGCCTGTTGAAAAGGCAGCTTTTTATATTTGGGCCAGTTCATAAAATTATTCCACAAAAAGTATTCATAAAAAGTGCCTTTTCTGTTTTACTTTTTTATTTTTATTTAAATCTAATTTGCATTGTTTTAAGAACTTTTAAGATTTTAAAAAGTAACAAAAAGCTAACCTTGTATATAGTTTATATAGTATAGATATTATTGTTACTATAAGATGGTTATAGTTTTTCAAACATGATGTCAGCATATTATTATTTAGTTACTAGTTTACTTTGCAAATCACTGCATTGTCTTGATTTAAATAGCTACTGACAAAAGAGTAATGTATTATATCATGACCAGTTCACAATAATATGTTGTCATCATGACCAAGGGTTTTTATCATTTTAAAAGTAGATTTAGCATGGTTGATGCATAATTTAACAACACAATAGTACAAATTATTATATGTTGATCAAAATATGTGCTCATCATGCAAGAAGACGAGAATTGTGTTTCGTCAGTGATCTAGGAAACCCCACAGTGATGGTATTTACAATTATAATTATGGAATTCATTTACAAAGTTCATTTCAATTGGGCAGTGCCCTTTTGTCTGTATGTTATTTTGTATTTATAGATTTCTGAAGATTTAAATAAAGTAAACTGTAAATAAAGGATTTTTAATAAAAATATTGATAGGTGGAAAACTTTTAGTTTTTCGTTTCTCTTTCAGCTATCTTCCCTTATGCAGCTGAACTTCCCTGATGCGGTGTGTCGTCCAGCCCAGTGAGTCGTCTTCTCTAATGACCGCAGGTGTGAGTAGTTACTCCTTATCACCCAACCATCCATACACATTAGTTTCTATAGGCATCACTTCACACTTCTATTGTGAGCCCTGCATCCCCAAACACAGCCACTACGACTGACCATCAGTAAGAAGTGTGACAATGAACTCCCCCCCTCTGAGTTTAGCTTGTACTAACACATCATCTGAATGTTCCTATAAGGCCTCCAAAAAAGCTGTTATAAAAATGACTTCATTAGGCTCACTTTAACAACTTATGAAAAGTTACTTAGTTAATTTAGAATGTGCAATAGACTTTTTTAGTGCATTACTTTTTAAATCCTCAAACAAATGCATCCGGAACTGGATGAGGAGTTTCTGTAGCCCTTTCTTCCCTCTTTTGTTCTGGTTTCTCCTGTGTAATCATTGATAACACATATAATGCAGACTGAGGGTCACTTTTCTAATAGAGTCGGGACATATTTGTCATTTGTTTAGGTTTGTTCTGTTCAGCTACCAAAGTATAAAAGATTTGAGGATGCTTAAAGAATGTAATGGTGCTAAGCTAATTTGTTATGCTAACATGGTTAGAACATAACCCAACGACACAATACAACTTTTATTTTGAGGTTCGCATCAAATTAAATTGAGTGAATTTTTATACGTAAAAACAGTAACACAAGCATTTACTAATCTAGTTTCAAGTAACTTTTTGGGAAAATAAAATGAAGTGTCGAAATGAAATGAGCATTTTTCTCAGGATGCCTAAAGAATGTAGAGGTGCAGAGCTCATTTTTATGCTTACATTGTCGGAACATAACCCAACGACGCAATAAAACGTTTATTTTGAGGTTTGCATCAAATTAAATTGAGTGAATTTTTTTTTACGTATAAACAGTAATGCAAGCATCTACTAATCTAGTTTCAAGTAACCTTTTTGGAAAAAAACAATAAAGGGTCGAACTGAAATAAGCATTTTTCTCAGGGCTCTGTGTGTTGGTTCGACAATTTCACTTTTATGACAAAGAATGGGGTATTTTCATTCCCATGGACATTACCAGTGCTTCTTCTCTCTCTATTTTTAAGTCCAGGCTTAAGACACATTTTTATTCTATTGCCTTCCCAGGCTTTTAATCTTTATTGTGCATTGTTGTTGTCATACTTATTATTACTTTTATTATTATTTTACTGCTTTAGAATGTGTGTTATGTTTTGTTCAGCAATTTAGTCAGTGCCAAACCGAAGTTAAATGTGCTTTACAAATAAACTTTACTTTCTTACCTTTAAAGTGAATTAAACGACCAAAACACAGGAGGCTTTGAAAAACCTTGTTGCATCTGTACTCTTCAAATGTAAAAATCCTAATGAAGTAATGTAACGTTATGTAATATAATGTATTTGTAACATCTTTGACAAATGGCCAAAACTTAGAATCAAAATGGCAAAGTATAAGACAAGAATTTTACAGTTAATTAATGTTTTGGGGCTGCATTGTGATCTTTTATTATAGCATTTTATATATACAGTTGAAGTCAGAATTATTAGCCCCCCTGTTTATTTTTTCCCCTAATTTCTGTTTAACAGAGAGAAGATTTTTTTCAACACATTTCTAAACATAATAGTTTTAATAACTAATTTCTAATAACTGATTTATTTTATCTTTGCCATGATGACAGTAAATAATATTTGACTAGATATTTTTCAAGACACTTCTATACAGCTTAAAGTGACATTTAAAGGCTTAACTAGGTTAATTAGGTTAAATAGGCAGGTTAGGGTAATTAGGCAAGTTATTGTATAATGATGATTTGTTCTGTAGACTATCGGAAACAAATATAGCTTAAAGGGGCAAATAATTTTGACCTTAAAATGGCTTTTAAAAAAATTAAAAACTGCTTTTATTCTAGCCGAAATAAAACAAATAAGACTTTCTCCAGAAGAAACAAATATTATGGAAAACACAGTGAAAATGTCCTTCCTCTGTTAAACATAATTTGGGAAATATTTAAAAAAAAGAAACAAAATTCAAAGGGGGGCTAATAATTCTGACTTCAACTGTATGCATGACAAGATATTTTGGCATATAAACATTTTTGCGCTGAGTGACATTTCTCTGTTTCTTTTCTGTAAATCTTAGTAAAAATGTATAATGTTTAGAATTATTCACTCAGACAAGACTATATAATAATAACAATAATAATTTAATAAATTCAAATAAAATAGGTTCTATAAAAATACAAAAAAGATCAACATTATTATTTTAATGCTCGAAACCTTTTTGTCTTAATGTACAGTGCTCAGCATATATAACATATATACATTATGCATGTATACATTTTTTGACTTTCAAATACAACATGGTGCAATGCAAAATTAAATTTTTTTTAATAAAAAATGTATACAGAAAACATTATGCAATAAAAGATATGGGACTTAGTCAAACTAGATTATGCCTGTAAAATACAAATGTAAATTTGAAATTCAGTGCTCAGCATATATAAGTACACCCCTCACAAATCTATCTTTTAAATTCATATTTTTAATAGGAAGCTATACAACATTATATTTGTGCATATTCATTAGATTAGTCAGTACTGAAGCCAAATCTGGAGCTTATCTAACAAAATAACTCACGATAATGGTCCAAAATCTAGTACAGCCAAATTTATATGGTATAGAAAAATATTAAATACAAACTTTTAAAAAAGGAAAAAAACAAGAGAAGCATTTTAATTGTATATTTGAATTTCTAAATATGTTTGGTGACTAAAATATTATTTTAATAAAATTATCTGTTTAATAAATCTATGTTGTTTAAATGCACCAAAATATTGCCTATATTGACTGAAAAATTGATCAAAATATTCATTTTTAAAATGGGGTATTTTCAATTATGCTGAGCACTGTATTTTATAATTTTATTTTTACCTGTATCTAAAAATAATTAGTGTTTTTGAGGATGCCAGGCCTGAAAATAAAGTGTTAAAGAAACCCTTTTTGAATATACTTACAACTATGCAAAATTACAATTCTGGGAATTTCTTTGTTGCAGTTTAAGGCACTGCTTCTTAAAAATGCTTTTACTGGCATATTGAATTTTGCTTAAAACTTGACGATAAAATAAAAGTTCAAGTAATTAATTTGTTAGATCTATCGATTTATATATTGACAAGCACTATTGTACAAACAATTTTAGGTATGGCGGTACAAAGTTAACTTGGAAAGTGTTGACGATGTTAGCGCGCAAGGGCCATCCATTGTCTTTGTGTTAAACCACAGGTTGTAAAACCAGAATCTCAAATTGGATTAGGATGTTTTCTCTGGCTTTAAGACGCATTGAGTGAC
This sequence comes from Danio kyathit, assembly GCA_903798195.1. Taxonomy (NCBI): domain Eukaryota; kingdom Metazoa; phylum Chordata; class Actinopteri; order Cypriniformes; family Danionidae; genus Danio; species Danio kyathit. The sequence goes on from LR812523.1 coordinate 29,830,390, forward strand.
TGAAACCTAAAATGCTGAAATTCCGCAGAAGTGCAACAGGTGGTGTTACCTCAAATAAAAAAACAGACACGTAAAAGAAAGAAAAAAAAAAACATTGACGTCACACTTGAACTGCTGTTTTTTACTGGCTCACGGCCTGATGCTGCAAAACCCCACTGTACGCCGTCAATATTGACTCGAGCCATTGTCGCAGGTCATTGTCACACACTTATTATACAATTAACCTTACTTTATGTGGAGGCTGAATATGGAGTGTGCCGGAGCTATTGTGCATGAGTCATTCTCATGTATGGGATCAGTCTCATTATAAGCAAGAGCAGGAGAATAAAGAGAGGAAACACACTGATGTCTCCTGGTGTTGTGTCGACAATCAAATCAAAATTTAAGTGGGGGCCTCGCTAGAGAGCTGTAGAGTCCAGAGAAAGCCTGAAAGAAGCCAAACATCATACATGCGAGAGACGCAGAGATCCAGAATGACAGATTGGATGGTCGGAGATAAAAGAGAGAGGAAAAAATGAAGTAGGGAGGTGGTGGTGGAGGGGGTGATCGAGAGAAAAGAAAGAGCGATGAACAGAGGGAGGGGAGGACGGTGCTGGAAGAAAAGCTAGAGACAGCAAGGGGGGAAAAAAGGGGGTTTGAGAAGAAAGAAGAAAGTAAGAGAGAGAGGGCAGAGGAACAGGGGGGGTTGGTTAGTCGCTGGAGAAAGTTCTTAAGCTTTTTCAATGACAAGCAGATTGAAAGCCCCTCTATTCAGCAGCTCTCCGGCTTCTGTTCTCATGTAAATGGAGTCTGCGGCCTTCCCTCCATCCATCACACTGCCCGGTAGTCCAGCCAGGCCTTTACGAGCCTCCCACTTGCAAAATCACCATGCCCCACAAACACTATGGCCACAGAAGGGGGGGGGGTGGGGAGCCTCGAAGGCCACCTACGCTGTGCGAGAAACTACCGTTGATGGTGAGGTGCCACCGAATAGCCATGGGGATGAAGCTGACGAAGAGGAAAACCCATTTCGTTCATTCCTAATTACTGCACAACTCTTCCAGACTACTTTATTTTAGTGAAATGTAATATTTATGGATATGCATACTGTTTTTTTTTTTGTTCAAAGCAACACAAAACTTTCTGGTAACACTTTGGGTTAGGTCACAATTTATGCGATTAACTACTGGCTCATTACCTATCTATTATTAAGATTATTATTGTTATTAACTAGTTATAAAGTATTCTGCATCCTTAATCCTGCCCAAAACCTAAACCCAACTTCTACCTTACTAACTATTAATAAACAGCTAATTGGTAGTCCTTTAAGCTAGTAGTGTTGTTAATGGTTTGGTAATACTGTGAACTGTGACCTAAACCTAAAGGTTTTACCAACTTTCTTTTTCAGCACTAACAAGATGTAGTTTAGTGTTTGCAATAGGAACCTTCAGGTAGTTACAAATTTTAGATGACATTTTTACTAGGCTTGTACTTTAAAAGCATGAGCTATTTAAGTTTGGGTTTTGTTTTTGTCTTTGGAACTATTGCAGTTTTATTTGTAGATCAGCTGTGTGGATTTGTGTCCCTCCAGTGTTGAACACAGGCATTACAGTAGCTCACAAACTTGCAATTGCGTTGTTAGGATTGGCAGCTTTTCCGATTACCCTATAGCAGCTTATTAACCAATTGTTAAAATCTATCTGTCAACTTTTAGTAACTTCTAAAGCAGCTCAAATGATAGAAAAAGGACACATTGTCTCTATGTATTACAGGACTAATGTAATTCACTTGTATAGTAATGATTATTATACAAATTATATGACTCATAATAAAGATAAACTAATAATAATTATTAGTGTTGTGGTGAGGTGTACAGCAGTAGATATATCATAAGTGATGCGTTTATAAAAGGATAGTTCAGCCCCCAACACCCACAAAGAAAAATGCTAACCTTTGAGTATCTTTTTTTTTTTTTTTTATGTTTTGACGAATGCTGGAAACCAGTAACCTTTGACATTTATAGTAAGAAAAACAAATACTATTGATGTAAATGGTCACCAGTATTCAACCGTTTATAAAATGTTTTCTCTTGTGTTCAACAGACAGAAATTCAGACATGTTTGTGACAAGTGGACAGAGAGTAACTGATGACTTTTCATTTTGGGTGAATTTTTCATGCAAGTTGCTGTTCCAATTGTTCAACAATAACAGTTTATTAATGATGAACCTTGTTATTGCCTTACTTATAGTTGTTGATCAGTTAGATACACTACCGGTCAAAAGTTTAGGGGTCAGTAGGATTTTTAAATGTTTTCAAATAAGCTTCTCCTTCTCACGAAGGCTGCATTTATACAGTAGAAATTGTAAAATGTTATTGCACTATAAAATAACTGTTCAAAAGTAGTTTATCATTTAATTTATTTATTTAATCTAGTGATTTTAAAGATGAATTTTCAGCTTCATTACTCCAGTCTTCAGAGTCACATGATCCTTAAGAAATCACTCTAAGGTTAATTATTATTATTGTTATTAATGATAATAGTAATAAAAGCAATAATGACTGGAGTAATCATTTCATTTGAAATTACCTACAATAAGTAATAAATAAATATTCAATAAATAAATATTCAAAAACATTTCACATTTAAATAATGCTGCTTTGAACAGATTAATGTTATGTAAATTATTAAATAAAATTATTAAATAAAAAAAACTGACCCCAAACTTTTGACCGGTAGTGTACATTGTAAGAAAATATACTAAAACCGAACAAATTCTGGTACCTTTCAGCCAAGACATTCTGTAGATTTACATTTTATGACTCTCAAATACATGGTGCAATGCCAAATTAAAAACCTTTTAATGAAAAGTGTATATAGACTGTATATTAAACTGCAAGATCAATGTTTGAAATTCAAAATTATTATGCAACTTTTGCAATAAAAGATATTGGACTCAAACTAGATTATGCCTGTTAAATACAAATGTAAATTTGAAATATGCAGGATAGATCACCCAAAAATATTTTTTTTATGACTCAAATAGTTCCCAACCTTTGTAGGTTTCCTTCTTCTGTTGAACACAAAAGAAACTGGCAGCCACTGACATCCATATCTGAAAATATTAATTGGGTTAAAAAACTGTTAAGTAAATACCAAGTTTTAATTCGAACAGATTATAATGTAAAGTCATTGCATTAGCCCACCAGGGAAAAAATTCAAGTAAGTAATGTGCTTTTATATAGCGCATTTATTGTGTGCCGCAATACACCCAAATCGCTTTACAATTATGTAAGGATCTCTCCACATCACCACCAGTGAAAATGATGAATTTTTATACAGACTTTAACTTTGTCATTTTTAAAACCTCGAACTGCGAAAATAACTAAAATATGTGAATAGTTTTTATAATCAGAACTAGGAAACGGTTTGACAAGGTAGGCTGTAGCTTTATTGAAATTTTCCCCTCCTCCAAAACCAAAATCAATTTACAAAATAACTTAAATGTAAAAAATAAATCAATAATGTTGTAATGTGATATTTCCATCACATATTTAGTACCACCTTCAGTCAAAAGTCATCTGAATAAAGCCTTCCAAACGTTTCGATTCTGAAAGCCTTCTCTCAGACATCTTCCATCTTATATATACCGCTCAAGGGTGATTAAATAGCTCTGGCACAGTTTTACAGCAAACAGTACAGCAAGTACACAAACTACTTGGATTTTTATAGTCCCAGTAGCTGAATCTGAAAGAGATGAATCAAATCTTACCAAAGCGTTTCATATCGGTTTAAAAGCTTGCACACTTTTACCACATGGCTCAAGTACATTAGCAACATGAGGTGTGCTCTAAAAAAACATCAATGCGCAGAAGCCAGAAAACAGGAACTGCAGTCCAGTTACCCATCCAAAAACATCTTATGATTTCAAACTAAAAATTTAGCCCAGAATGAATATTTAAGAGCAATGACAGAACATGCTGCTTTGAGCCCATATTTCAACACGTTTATGACGATAGTTGATGGAGATAGAGAGAGATGTACATTCAGCATCTGAGATTTATAAAATTTGATCAATTTTGGGGAAGATGAAAACGACTGACTTGCAATTGTGGAAGAGCAGGGAGTTACATGTGCCCTACTCCAGCTAGAAGTGCTTTATTTAAGATATAGGGATCGTGGGGGGTGGAGAGAGGGGGTGTTTCTAGATCTCAAGCTCTAGATCAAATCAGCCACATTCATCGGCATCTCTTCTACAGTGGTGTTGTAGAAGGTCTCGATGTCCCTCAGGGTCCGCTTGTCATCTTCAGTCACCATGTTGATGGCCACACCCTTCCTGCCAAAACGGCCTCCTCGACCAATCCTGCGATGAGCACAGACCATTCATGTGTTTAAACGTAAATAATTTGCATTAAGCCAAAAGGAAAATAATAGTTTAGCTAAAGTCAAGCTCAAGTCAAACACTAACCTATGGATGTAATTCTCACGGTTGGTTGGCAAGTCATAATTGATCACCAAAGACACCTGCTGGACATCAATACCTCTGGCCTGTAAAAAAAGACGTGAAAGAATAAAGTCTTTTTTTAACACCAAAGTTCACTTACAATCATTTAAATCTTTCCCCGCTACTGTTGAATTTTAATATCAATCCATGTTCTAGGTGTATTACAGTAAGGAAAGCCCTTGTGCATGCCTAGAATGTGTTATCGAGACTTCTTACTGTGTCTTCCCAGGTGTCAAATACAAAGATGATCAGAGAAAGTGTAGGTCAGATCTTTACTTGGAATCTGATTTACTGATCACTCATGATTTGACCATTTTGGATCTCTTTGGGGCAAAGAAGTCAATGAGAGAGATCCCTTTACAGACATCAGTATTGGGCAAGCTACTTGAAAAATATAGTGAGCTAAGCTATTAGCTACTCTACTTAAAATGTAGCTTAACTCCACAAAAGCTACCCTCTGAAAAATGTAGCAAGCTAAGCTAAAAGCTACATGGCAAAAGTGTTGTAGATACATCTAAGCTATTTTTGCAATTTTCATTTTTAAATCGAAGCAACTTAAAATCTTGTCAGTCATATCTTAATGATCAATAAAACTGTCAATGAAACTTATGAGGCAGAATTGTTCAGTTCAATTATTTACTGCAAAAAATATGCTGTAAAAATAATTGTAGTATACAACAACAAAAACAATCCAATAAAACCAGCTGTTACACATTTAAAATACTATAGCAATTTATATTAAATGGAAATATTTAGAAAAGAGCATTTTATTGTATAAATAGAATCATTAGAAACTATCATAAACTAACAGTATTTACCATAGTGTGTGTATGTATGTGTGTGTGTGTATATATATATATATATATATATATATATATATATATATATATATATATATATATATATATATATATATATATATATATATATATATAAATAAATGTATAAAAACAAAAGCACAGCATCAGAATTAATGTTATTGCATTTTAACATGTATTCTCGAGGTATGTGCTTTCATATTTATTTTGGCAGTAACCCACTAAAAAGTTTGTTGTCGACCACCGTAAAACAGGAAGAAAAAATATCATCATTCTCACAATCATTTGGATTTACTTTCATCGACTAGACACCAGCCTGACAGCTCTGTGAATGTCAGTGCAGTCACCTACTGATCCGCGATCGGTAAATGTAGCTTGTGTGGATGCTACTGCACTACTTGACCAAAAAATAGCTTCATTACTAAAAAGCTATTTTGTTTAGAAAGTAGCGACGCTACCGCCACGCTACTGAGAAATGTAGTTAAGCTTGTAGTGACGCTACTGCCCAACACTGGCGATAACCCATCAATCTCATTCTCACTTTCCTTCAGCTTATTACCCTGGAAAAAATTGAATACATTAATATAGCATAGAATGACATATTGATATATGCTTATGTATTCATAGCAGAAAACCTTCTGAGGGCTGTTAAATTTAGGGGAAAAGCATAAATGCTGGCAATGGCTGTCAGCACTTTTTAAATTAATTTATTTTTAATTTATTTATTTAACCCTGGTGAAGAAAGATTATATCTTTATACAACATAATAGTGTGTGTAGTTAAAGCTTTGGAGAAGGACAAAATGACCAATCCATAGCAGGACACAGTATATCTATATATTAGAAACAATAATTACTCCAAAGCAGTAGAGGGTGCTGTGGAGTCCAAGAAGTCTGGTGACCTCATCTGGAATTCATTGGAAATGTAGAGAACAAATGTAGCAGATCAGTGAGATGCACTGATGTATTTGCTCACCAGCAGATCTGTGGTAATAAGGACACGGCTAGAACCAGAGCGAAACTCCCTCATGATCAGGTCACGGTCCTTTTGGTCCATGTCTCCATGCTGATAAAGATGACACACAACACATGATTACCACACACCAAACTGTACATGCATCCTTCACATTTGTTCATGTATTCAATATGCTTAAAGACAGTAATCTCTAACAGACAACCAATGTGTAGTCAATAATGCAAGAAACTAAACCTTTCTTTCCAAACTAAGGTTATTTGTAAATGAAAAAATATCCTAAATTTCAGGGTGTCAAGGTGGCGCAGTGCATAGCACAATCGCCACACAGCAAGAAGGTCGCTGGTTCGAGCCCCGGCTGGGTCAGTTGGCATTTCTGTTTGGAGTTTGCGTGTTCTCTCTGTGTTGGCGTGGGTTTCCTCCGGGTGCTCTGGTTTCCCCCACAGTCCAAAGACATGCACTATAGGCGAATTGGCTAAGCTAAATTGCCTTAGTGTATGCGTGTGAAAGGGTGTGTATGGGTGTTTCCCAATGTTGGAGAAGTTGGCGGTTCATTCCACTGTGGCTACCTCTGATGAATAAAGGGACTAAGCCAAAAAGAAATTTATAACAAATATAATGTGTTCAACAATGTTCTGTGTGTTTGGACTATTTGAATGTGATAGTTCACCCAAAAATGATTATGACCTCATCATTCATTTTTCTTATGTGGTTTTAAACCTTTATAACTGTGTCTTTCTTCTGGTGACTGGTTGATGGGACCCATAGGCTTCAATAGTGGAAAACAAACTACTAGGGACATCAGGGAGTCCCAGCTAGTACTTAAATACATGTTAAAGACTGCCAGAAAAATATTAATAAAGTCCACTTGATATCAAAATTTACAGTGTTTATTTTGTTAGCTCACATTGTTTTTCTTAAGGTGAATATTTATTCTGTGCAAGTTAATCCACTGAACAAATGTGTTTGTTTTGGCAGTCTTCAATTAAAATCTGACCATTTGCTTTCATGTTTAGAGTGTCAGTCCTTCTGTTGTCATCAACCTAAGGGGTTTCTATAGCAACTGCATATTAATATCCTGTCTTACCATTAAGCTAGAGCCATAGAAAGAGTGTTGCGACAACTCAATTGACTCTAATGAAACGTTTTTTGTTTTTTTTTCAACAGCAATGGCGACTCATAAAGGCTCTCACTAGTTTCTGGAAGTTATTGCTTACAGCCAAGTTACTGCTGAAGATGGTTGGTTGGGCACTTTTGAAAGGCACTTGAAAGTTTCTTAAAACAAGATTGTGTAATTTATGTGCTTTTTGCATTTTAGAAAACTGCAACAAAACTACAACAAAATATAGAAGAAAAAACAACAACACAATACAATAATAATACATACAAAATACAATACATAAAAACACTAACCTATGACAGAACAACAGAACACAAAGGGACAAATGCACATGAAAGCAAAATATAATTTAGCTGATCAGGTAATGCATAAATAAAATTATAAAGTAACATTGTTCTTATATTACCAGAAAACTGCATTATCCTGACTATAGTTTTATTGTCAAATAATAGTTTGGGCACATTATTAAAAACATTATAGATGATGAATAGTGACTATCAATTACACTCAATCTTTAATTACCATGTTATTGACAAGGGTCACTGGTTATGCTTGCATTTCTTTCAATGCATTAAGATGTTCTAATATCTGTCCCCATGTTTTATCAACTATCTCCAATTTATCATTATTAATATATACCAACCTCTCCAAAGGAAGCATGTTTACGAGATCTTTACCCCACAAAGATTGTGCATTTTTTAACATATTTGAATTAACTGCAAAGCACCTCCTTAAACTATTTGAACCTATATAAATCATTTTGGAGTTCTGTTGGCACAACTCTCTCATTGTCTCTCTCTCTCTCTCTATGGCTCTGCATTAAGCATTCAATAATGAAATTGTTAAAAAAGAAAGACTCACGACCTACTCAATATTCTGTTTAAGTTGAAAGTACATCAACATACTGGAAAAAAAAAAAGTCTCAGTAACTTCTGCTTCATGCGGACTTTAAATATCTAATAATATCTGTTCCTCTTGGGAGGAAAAATCAACAGCTGAAATTGTACAGGCTGTCATTGAGCATCAGTCAGCTTAGAGTTTGCCATTATCCTGCACGAGTTGAACACTGTTGTAAGCTTCAACTACTTTTTCACGTTGAATCTGATTATTTGGTACTATTATTTCTTCTCACACAAGTGCAGATTATATTTTAGAGCTAGGCAAGTCATTGAAGACGATTTTAATGCAGATTTTGTTCTAGTAAACCTCCAGCACATGCTTTCAGACAAAGCAGCAATTACTATGCTAGTTCACTGAAAAGCTACACAAAATCTTCTACCATTACTTCATCTACCAGGACATTGAGCTGTACACAATAGTCATTGACAGGGTCAGTCGTCTCAGATCCAATTACTACAATACTCTTTCAATTGAATTAAGGTGTATCTATTGCAGAAAATGTAGTGCAAAATGCAACGTCAGTCTTTTCCAATATTGTGCAGTCCTAGATTGAGGTTTCTGCATGAAAGCGCCCTCTGAGATGAACTACTAATCAAATAATCATTCTTCCCTGACAAGATGCGCATGACAATCACAGCTTTGCTCAGTTGCATTTGCAATTTCACTTAGAAAACAAACAAACAAACAAAAAAAAAAGCCAGCTCTAACTCGGACACATGAATTTTATCTGAATAAAACTCAACACTTTGAGGCTTTGACACAACAACAGAAGGAATTCACTGCAGCTAGTTCTTGATGTTGTACAGTACACTCAAAAGAAAAATTCCACCATCATTTAATCTTTTGTGCTGGTTTAACCACTACACCCATCTTTTTTCTAATAAACAGTTTAGCTACCAGCAAAAGCAATAACTATAATAATACCACTATATTAGTGTTTACACCAGAAATGTGTGGCACAACACATTTTATTAACATTAAATAGTTGTCTCTGTTCTACAGTTTAGCTCCAAATTGCCTCAATACACTTGTCTCGAAGTTTACTTATACAGAAGCCAAATAAGATCTTGATTAGCTGCTTCAGGTGTATATAAATGTAGGTTAGGGGCTAAAATATGCAGAATAGTGGTCGTCCAGGAAAAGGATTGGGCACCACTGGTATAAACAATCCATTTGGAAATATACAAATCAAACATTCGGCTAAAAATAGGTTATATACATCACATGTAATGTGCCTGCCCTGCATTACAATCCATACTGTATACATTAAACATCAGCATTCACTTATTCAACATCAACCAATATAGATATTACAATGTAATGTGCATTTTATATAGCACATTTATTGTCTATGGCTTTACACCCAAAGCGCTTTTACAATCATGTGAGGGGTCTCTCATATTCGAATCGCTGAATCAATAGGCAAACCAAATTTGTAACACAAAAATCACCACATATAAAGGTTTTGTTGTTCATTAGGAGGCGACAGCTTGCATATCCATGTTTAAACACACTGCTTGGGTATAAAAACTACAAGAACACATGACAGATGGCATGTACTTACCAGAGCTGAGACAGTGAAGTCCCTGGCATGCATCTTTTCTGTGAGCCAGTCTACTTTCCGGCGCGTGTTGATGAAGATCACTGCCTGAGTGATGGTCAGAGTCTCGTAGAGATCACACAGAGTGTCCAGCTTCCATTCCTGGGGGAAAATAATAATAATAACAACATTTAAAACTCAAAAAGCAATGAGCTATAAACGGCTACTGCTCGAAATCAACAAATCATAGTCTTAACACGAATGATTTATGCATTTCTGTTGCTTTTCATAAGAGCAGTCTCAAATAAGCTTCCAGCACTGTACCTCCTTTTCAACGTTGATGTAGAACTGACGGATACCCTCAAGGGTGAGCTCTTCTTTCTTCACCAGGATGCGCACTGGTTCACGCATAAACTTAGTAGTGACATCCAGCACCTCCGCAGGCATGGTGGCTGACAGCAGCACCACCTGGAGGAAAGAAGGTAGAAGAACATCCTCTTTACATTTAGAAAAACACAATTGACCTCTTTTACAAACTGGCTCTCCTATTGTTACTAGTTAAATGGAATAGTGGTGGAAAGCAGAGTTGCTAGAACAAAGCAGCAACGAAATTCATTTGAGTGGTTTCTCAACCCTTTGCCATAGATTTACATGACATACATTTGTATTTTTAAATAAAATAGCTTTATATGACATTAATGTAATTATTTATTCACTTTTTAATGCCAAGGCATCACCAAGGCTATTTTCCAGGTGCACTTCATAGAGAATAAAATACAAAAGGTTCAAAATAAACAAAAAATTATAAAAGAAATTACTGGTAAACCTTAGACAAACATACTAAAATGCGTTAGATAAATTAGTTACAATCAATAAAAGCATATTCCCATATACACCACGTGAAAAAAATACTATAGTCATTTATGGTAAATCCTATAGTGTTTGTGTACAATATTATAGTTAGGTGTATTATACTGTATCTATTATAATATTCAACAGTTCATTGTAAACACTATAATAATTAATGCTACAACATACTGTAATGAACTGTAACAAATACTGTGGTAAATTCTGTTTTTACAACAGTAAAATGTGGTGTACTGTAGTATATTATAAACAGTATAGCTGTAGAAAACTAAAATACTGAATTTGGTCAATTGTTTATTTTACTAAAGTAGTTGGTAGATAGTATATTACTAAATTAGTGCCACAGAAGCTATAGAAATATCACAACAGAATATTTCTAATATTTTACTAAAGGATGTTTCAAAAACACTATAGTAATTACTATAAGTTACTATACTATAAATAACTATATCATATGTATCCTTACTTGTATGCTTGTACTGAGTTTCTGAAAAATCTCATAGATCTGGTCCTTAAAACCACGACTCAGCATCTCATCTGCTTCATCCAGCACAAACATTTTAATGTACTTAGAAGCTGGAAGAGAGGGTAAACACAAAAACAAAGCGTTAGTGACATGACACAGCAATAACATGAAGTAAAGTTAAAAAAAAAAAGACTTGTAGTTCCCATACATTACTCCTTACTCACAGAGGAACTTCCGGTTAAGCATGTCGTAGACACGACCAGGAGTTCCTACTACAATATGCGGTGCTTCAGCCTGCAGTTTTTGAACCTCATTGCGCACATTGGTTCCACCAATACAGGCATGGCATGTCGCACCCATGTAGTCTCCAAGAGCCAGAATCACTTTCTGGATCTATAAAGAAATAAAAATATCGTAACGTGTGTGTATATACATATATTTATATGAAAAACCATATATGTGTACTTCGATTTGCATAGTTTTTGTGCCCTTTAATTCCATTATTTACTGCCCATGCACTCCAAACAGACTACTAAGAAATTGCTACGTTAAAGCATAGTAGCCTACAACAGGGTGCGAATTACAGGGGAGTTTGGGGGGAATTGACCCCCCTAATTAATGCTTGATCCCTCCTGATGGATGTCAAAACAAGATGTATGAGGGGGGGGGTCAGTTTCTTAATACTGAGAAATATTTCACTCAAATAATCATTTTTAAATAATAATGTTAATAATTAAAATAATAGATAATATAAATATACATTTGACCACCCCAAAACCATTGTGAAAGCATAATCCCGCCAATCAGTCTATTCTAGAAAAAAAAAGCCTGAAATCGGAAGATCCAGAGCACCGATAGACATTGTGTTCACAACACTTTGTTTTCTTGTAAAATAGTTGTTAGTATCTACATTTAGCCTGAAAGTAAAGTAAAAAAAGATGCATAATAATGTTTGTAGCCTAACCTACAGTAACAACTGAAATAGCTAATTAGAGAATACTGTAGGTCAGAATAAACTAAATATCCCTTAAAACGCTGAAAACTTAAATACATTTTATTAATAAACCAGATGTAATTAAAAATAAATGCATAAATGACTGAAACATGTATTACACAAACTAACCGAAAAAAGTTGACCCCCCCTGATCGTCAGTGTATAATTTGCACACTGGCCTACAAAAATGATTTAACATCAAAATGTAACAGTAACAGAACAAAAACTTTTGTAGAGGCAGTAAACGGTAGTTTTCAATATAGAACAAAATGAAAATATGCAGTCGCTCCACTGTGAGCAAAACACCGGTCTCGTCTAAATATCGAGCTTGACTTGAGGTTGTAGGCTTGATGCTTTCATTCTTATTTAAAATAGATGTGTACTGCAAAACAAGCTTTTCACAGCTACTAAAATAGGGAATAGTTTTTATTTTTGCATGCAGTTTGGAAAGAAGCAAAACACTAGTCCATACTGCTTTTTTTTCAGTTTCGGAATTTGATGTTATCAGAGGCAAATACAATAGACTCCATGCATGATCACTTCCACATTTGATCTCAGCCCACAGATACACATCTGGCGCTGCACAAGAAGCAGTTTTACATATTGGCGATAACTATACGAGGATGCCGCAGGAGAGGATGACTTTTTACACTCACTGTTTACAAGAGCTTCCCCAGATTACCGTGAATGACATTAATCGAAATTGAGACAGACAGCAAATAGTAAAGAAGAGAAAGACTTCAAAATTATTGATGTAACTTGAACTGCATAATTTGAGGGTGACTATTCTTATGCCATATACGAATTTCCATTCTAACGCTGTTTGTTTGTCACAGTTCATACCCTTGTTTGTAATACAATACTATAATACTATGTAATACCCAACTAATCAAATCTGTCAAACTGCCATTTTAAAAAGGTTTTGCTGCTAGTTCACTTCGCTGTAGAACACGCTATGTGGGAGTAAACACACTGAGATTCTAACAGAAACACATCAGCAGCGTTCAACCATAGGGTCTATAGTAGGGCTGCACAATATATCGTTTCAGCATCGATATCGCAGTGAACGAATTTGCAAAAGTCATATCGCAGGATCTCAAGCGATTTCAACTGAGATTCAATTAATTGGGTTTATATGTTTATACAGTGAAGACACTGTTATTTTACATTTGATTACTGAATTTCTATATCTCAATACTGTTAGACTCCATCGAAGACCATAAAGTGTTGTTTATTTCATTTTTATCTTTGTTCTATTGTTTTTAAAATAATATTATTCTGTGTTTTTGTATCATTTCTTATATTTTATGCAGATGCAGTCCCCTACAAAATCATTACAATGTAAAATTGTGAGTTTTTTTCAAAGTGGTCATCTTGTGAAATTATATTCATATCGCAGATAAAACAAAATATTGCAATGTCAGTTTTTTCCAATATCATGCAGCTCTAGTCTATTGCATTATTATTAATTACATTATTATTTCAATACATTTGAAAAGTTATGCTTGAAATCTTAGTCTATTAGAATTTTGTTTGGGCAACTTAGGACAGGTCGGGATCTGAACATTTCCCTACCTCTAAAGTGGGCAATGGCTAAAAAAATTAAGCAGCACTGGTCTACCTGTACACATGCATGCATACAAAAATGTGATATGATAAATTGCTTTACAAAATGAACATTCATTAACACCAAATGATCACATTGTCAAATAAAAAGGCCCTGACCTGCTGAGCCAGTTCACGGGTGGGCGCCAGGACCAAAGCTTGAGTGCCCTTCAGCTCTATGTCAATCTGCTGCAGGATCGAGATGGCAAAGGTGGCAGTCTTGCCTGTACCCGACTGGGCCTGTGCAATGACATCATATCCTACAACAGGGCAAGAGGTGTACATGCATTATTAATGATACAGAAAGAATGGTTTTCAAGCTTCCAATGATCAGCCATTGCAGCTACAACTCAAGACATGGAAACATCTCCCTTTTTAAACACAAACATATTAAAAGTCTTTTACCCTTGATGCAAGGGAGGATAGCCCTTTGCTGGATGGCAGAGGGCTTCTCAAAACCATAAGCATAGATTCCCCTGAGCAGAGTCTCACGCAGGTTCATGTCATCAAAGCTGTCCACGATCTCATCCCAGTTACTCTGCAGTCACAGGGAAGAAAATAATTACATGTTGCTTAAGAAAAGACCATAGACAAGCTCATCTTCATGCAGTCTCACTCTGAGAAGGAACGATTGGCTATTTGTCGCTCAATGCATAGCGCATAAAAGAAAACAGGTTGGCAGTTGTTCAGAAAAAGAAATGCTGACCCCCACAGTGAGGACAAGACTGTCAAAACAACTGACAGCACTTTCAGTTCAGTGCCAACCTGTTTATTACAGCTGTGCCAAGAGTGACATACATTATATATATTTTTCATATTTCCACTAACCTCAATGACTCCATCTGGCTCCATGCCCTCGGGGCCATTGTCTCTGGGTCTGGAAAGAAATGTCACATCATCACCTTGTAATAACGTATACTATACTCGAGTAATATGTTTACTGTTTTATATATAAACAAGTCGCATTTTACAAACACGACAGTACTCTGGTATTCATCTGTCATTTATTACACTTGTCAATGCAGATAACCTTCCACGTAAAGTCTTAATGAAAATGTATTTAGATTGAATGTGTGCGAGTGTGTGTATAGGGAAATCAGGCTTTACTGGGGGCCATATATAGAGTGTCGAGCAGCCTGTAGTCTATGAACGCTAATTTAGGTAGCGACATGATTATTAAATGCATCAGATTAACATTACACACATCTTCGACGGTCTAATTCCTAGTTTTGAGCCGTTGGAAAGTATATATCGTTCAACGTCAATTTCCTCAAGCAGGCCAGGGTTGCTAAGAGCTCATATGCTAAAAACGGTGGGCATTTTACTACTCGTTTACGACATTCAAGACCACGAAGCACGAGCCACGTCCAACAAAATCTAGAAGCGGAACGTATGTAGCGACTGACAACATGTACGCATGCGACCTGCGGTGTTTAAATAAATACATAAAGATCGTTGAGTTTCCGCGGCCCTACCTCCCTTCATAATCTGCCGACATTATCACAAAGGGCGAGCACACCGCGAAAATGTTTTATATAGTTTAACACGGGCTTCTTGGTCAAACTGTGATTGCTGCATTCGGCCATCAGTCAGAATATGCCCCGCCCTCCGCGTATTCTGATTGGACAGTGCAGACGTCAGTCAGTAGCAGTAACCGCCTTTTGGTGTTGGATAACGCTGAAGGGGGCGGGACTTGACGTGTTATTCCTGCCCTTGCTGAAATGTAATTGGACTAAAGCTAACCTCAAAATATCATACGCTTGGCCTACGGTCACGTAGAAAGCGTCCATTATATCCAGGTATGGCAATGCAGTGTAATCTTACACAGATACACTTTAAATAATACCAAATCTTGGTGGTAAATTATTATTATATTACAAACTGCTATTATAGTTTAAATTATATCTGATTATTTCTAAACTGTAAGAGAGCTCAACACATTTACCTTACTATTTTGTAGTAAAAACGTCTAGATAATTAGCATACATTTATTTACCTTTCCAACCAACAGTAGGCCAGCTTGTAGTTAGCTGCTGTGCTGTATTTATTTTGATGTCAACAATTTACAAACAACTGCTCAAGAACAGCCTTAAATATCCTAATTAAACCAAGCAATTCTTAAAACAAAAATATTGTACACATGGGTGACACGCTTATTGTCTTCATGTTTTTTATTAGTACAGCTTACAACAACGTATGCATCTCAAAAGATATAAAACGGTTTAATTTACAGCTGCACTTTTTTCCGGCTCCATACTTTTGCATCTTAAATCGCACAGGTACATAACGACAGACAAACAATATTGAACAAACAAAAATAATATAGTGTCGTGGTCCATATTGACTCAGTATGTGTATAGCGCAATACATTTTTAAAATGTCTGCAAGTCTCCTTTCACCACTCAATGGTATTACCGTTTTAGCATACAAGTTACTGACATCAAGAACATGAAAAAAGTAATTGCCAACAAAATGGCGGCACCTAATGAACAGTTCACTGAGGTTGATCTCCCTCTCATTTCTAGAAACCAACTTACTTTCTTTTTTTAAATCTGAGCAAACAAACAACTGGGCCGAACAGAAGATGGCATTCACCAAGTCAAAATACAAAGTCATTGAAAGAAAAGAGGGATAAAAACGTTTGCACGTCCCCCGTTGTCTGGACTTGGAGCTTATTTAGAAATGAAAGATGTCACAGATCTCTCTTGCTCTTCTACGGTCTCACAGAGACAGTTTACAGTGACACAGTTCTTTGTACATTTGTCTCCGTAGCTTGGGCATATCCTGTTGGCCGAAGCTGAAAGGCTGTTCCAGGGCCAGGCACTTACAGTACTGAAGGACAGAAATCAGAAGAGTGAACATGTGAGTAAAACACACTAGTGAAGATTGTTACTATCAAAGATGTATAAAGTACTAGAGACCCAGACTTAAGTAAAAGTACAAGTGCTCTATCAAAAAAGTGACTTGAGTAGAAGTTGAAGTTCTCTTTAAGCACGATACTTAAGTGGAAGTACTAAAGTATTCAACATTTTTTGTACTTCAGTATTGCAAGTAGTTTATTTAAAAATTTACTACTCAAGTACTGAAAGTAGAAGTACAAGTATTGTGTTATGTAGTTATTTTTTTTAAAAGCAGTCAAAAGACATATTGTTTTGTTTGTTTTAATTATCTTTTTTGGGGGCACAGGATTAAGCAGAACAAAAAGAACCATGGTTCACGATTTATAATATATATATATATATATATGATGGGTCAAAAACACCATTCAGCGTGACAGCCTTTATGATAGACAGTTAACGTTATGTGAACATTGCAGCATGATTTGAACCGCAGGTAGCTAACGGTTAACTTATCTAGCTCTTATGGATAGCTCAAACTGTTGTTTTGTGTATTATATTATCTTTAACTTGACATGTTTCTTCAAATCCGACGGTAGAGTATGCACTTCATTCTATATGAACTGTCTTTCACTCCGACAAATGCAAACATTGGTTCTAAATAGGGTCACGGGTGGTCTTTTTCCTCATCGCCACGAACAGTTGAAAGTGAAGGAGTTGAAGGTGGAATTTCTGGGTTTTCCATGTCTAAAACAAACTAAAGTGCTCTCTCTTCTTTGATCGTCTGATCAATGAATGATTGATTCGTAACATTTTTATAATTGTAACGAGTAACTATGCAACACATAAAAAATCTACTGGAGTAAAAGTATTAAGCTCATCGAAAATATGTACTGAAGTAAAAGTAGAAGTAGGAGAAAAAACAATACTCCAGTAGAGTACAGATACAACCTTTTAGTACTTAAGTACAGTAGTGAAGTAGTTCTACTTCGCTACTATACATCTCTGGTTACTATATACTTATTACATACTTACAGCACTAGTTCTATATGGGTCAGGGGTTTTCAAGCATAAAACATGCAGGATAGCTTTGATATTTATGAATTAAGACACTTGAATTGTATATAAAATAACTTTCGCAAATTTAATTCGATGCAGACAGCATTAAATAACAAAATCAAGACGACAAAATACAGAAACAGAGCTGACTAATGAGGAAAAAAAGTGCAAACCTGAAGGACAAAAGCTCCACAATCACTGTCATTGTTCTGCCTTGCCACATTCTAGAAGATTCCAAAACACACAATAGTCAACAGCAACATACACAAAATAGCTTTTCTTTTACCTCGCGCTTCTCTCATATATTCAGTAACACACAAACACATCAAATTCACCTTTCACCCTACCATTTTAAAAAGGCCTTTCCACCCTGTGTAAAAGTCCTTCTGTTCTCTCTTGATTGCCTCTGCTTGCAGGTATTTGGCAATATGCTGTAAAATAAAACACAAAAACACAGCTTATCAGTTCTAACTCTCTAGGTCATGCTAAGCACAGACACAAAGAATGCAGCTATTAAAATGTCATTACAAATGCCTACTTTGGGACATCGGCGGTTTAGGGTCCTCTGGGAATCGAAGTATGTGATGCTACGCTGAGGAACATTCACACACACTAATGACCAGTGCACTTCCAGATGAATAGGGATCAATAAGAATTTCTTCTGGAAAATATCAACCTACAGGAAGATTTAACAGTGAAATAAACAAACGTGCTACAGTAATTATGTTGTACATATAATTGTTAAAGTAAGCCTTTCCCTATTAACATGCAAGGCATATATAACAAAGGGAATTCATTTGTACTACTAACTAGTGTGTTCATGAAGGGGATATAAATGAAAATAATAGTACATCAAGTGGCATAACGTTGTTTCCTCACATTTAAGTTTCACATTCCTTTAAAGTTCCTACATTAAAAATGAGTTGGACAATTACACTATAGTAAATAGTTTATAATGCAGTAATTAACTCTGTAACAATACAAAGAAGTATTGTTGCCAAATTATAGCTTAGCAATAAATCTGCTTAGCTTAAAAGACCTAAAAATCTTGAAAGATCTAAAACCAAATTCCCAGTACTGACATTTTTTGTCCACCGTTTGACCCCTTCGTATCCTTTTGTCCGAAGTTTGTCATAAAAGAAGCTGTTGAAAAAGTGAACCTGCAAGTTAAAAGGTAAAAAAAGACACAGTGAGACATAGAGAGAGAGATAGACTGTTTTTCTAGTCATTTGTTGGACATACAATTTTATATAATGCCACTGACATGCTTGGAAGTGTAAAGTTGTGTGTGTGTACAATTGAAGTCAGAATTATTAGCCCCCCCCCTTTGAATTTTTTTTCTTCTTTTGTAAATATTTTTCAAATTATGTGAGGAAATGTTCACAGTATGTCTGATAATATTTTTTTTCTTCTGAAGAAAGTCTTATTTGTTTTATTTCAGCAGTTTTTAGTTTTTAAAAAACATTTAAGGTCAGAGTTATTAGCCCCTTTAAGCTATATATTTTTTTCAATAGTCTACAGAACAAACTATCATTATACAATAACTTGCCTAATTACCCTAACCTGCCTGGTTAACCTAATTAACCTAGTTAAGCCTTTAAATGTCACTTTAAGCTGTATAGAAGTGTCTTGAAAAATATCTAGTCAAATATTATTTACTGTCATCATGGCAAAGATATAATTAATCAGTTATTAGAAATGAGTTATTAAAACTATTATATTTAGAAATGTGTTGAAAAAAAAATCTTCTCTCCGTTAAACAGAAATTAGGGAAAAAAATAAACAGGGGGGCTAATAATTCTGACTTCAACTGTATGCGTGTGTGCATGTTATGCCTACCTTTTCAGGGGCAGCATCCATGACCAAATCCCCATACATGTTCATGACCTGGGTGAGGCAGAGAGTTACAGACGTAAGAGAGTGCAAACTCAGCACAATCCCAATACTAGGGCCCCCCATTCATCAGTCATAACTATGGTTTTCCACTGTTTTTAAGAATAAATGTTTCTTAAACACCAAATCAGCTGCAATGATGATTCAACATGTTAAAAAGTTCTCTGATATTTACATAGTAGGTCTGTGGATTCAGAAATGGGTTTATATGCTCATTTATAGCCACAGATATTACCCCTAGAATGAAAAGCTTCTTTTGACCACATTTTATGACAGCACCTGTAAGTGCCCGTTCTCCATCACAAACATATGCGCATACAGTGTGATGTACTCCTAAATACAAATGTGAAAATATTTATGTAGATGCCTTGTCAAATCATTTTAACCGAAGTGATGAACAGATTCACGCTAGGAGCAAGTGAGCTGTCTTCGTATCTGCTCCTGATTAATGTGTTGTGGATAAAAAAATAGGATAAATTATAATTTTACCTGGCAAAAGGAATGGACAGAGATGTAATAGTAGCTGAGTAACAGCGCATGATGCATAAATTTGCTTTAAACACTAATTCAGCAGTGTAATGTGGTTCATTACAAATGTAAAAACACACACCATATTTCACAATATACATGTTAAACTAACAAGGGGTGGTTGGTGAATAAATGTATAATCCGTCTTCCCCATATTTAGCATTCTGAGCAAGCTGTGATGAGATCTCCATGCCCAAAGGTTACCCAAAGTTCATGTCCTGCTGGACCCATTTTTAAAGTAAGAGTCCCACATACATAGTAAATATAATGCAAGCTTGGGTCAACTTAACAATAAGGAAAAAAAAAATATTGTTGTTGTAATTGCACCAAAAAAAACATTGTGGCCAATCAAACACAGCCTGGGTGTGCATATTAATGATCCCATTTGCATCGTAACAGTTTTGTTCTGGTATGTTACACTCACAGGATTTACTTGAGAACAAGGCTCACAGTATATCATTCCCCTATATACTGAACTCGTAATAATCAGCTATGCCTAGCTAAGATATCCCAGATTTTCATTCTGTGGCGACTTTAATAGTATCCAAGTAAAGAAAACCAATTTACAGACCCTTTTCATAAAACTGTTGATGCGTTTACCAATCATTAGCATCTTAAATCCTTGAAAGTTTTTATAATTAAGATAAAAAAATAAAAACATTTATATGCGTTCATGTATGTACTATATGATCTGTGCATCAAATTACAAAAAACTAATTATTACCGATTGTGTGCGGCAATTGAAATGCAGAGTGTATTTGGAGAGTAAATTTGACTCTCTAAATTTCTCTCTTCTGGCTGCTGTTATCAGTCTCACACAATTTTTTTTTCCTTTTTCTGAAAGTCTTGATAACACTGTTAACAGGTTTTCTATTGTTATTTAAGCAAATAAGATTGTAAAAAACATATTTGTTGTACTCTCCCATTCCCTGTGCTCAAAGTTTACCCAAGTATGACGACTTCTGCTACTGAGAAACCGGGAAATGTGAAAAGGGTCCATTGATCAATTACATATTCATACACAAATTCAAGTGTATACATGGTTAGCTAATGCGACCCAATGTTAATGTTTATTAATAAGTGCCCACCTGATCATTGAGCCAATTCTGGCCATAAAGTGTTGTCAGATCCTCCATGACGAGGACGTGACGCTTGTAGTTTACGCGAAACCCCCGCATCATTGCACTTCCAGACATACGCTGGTAGGACTGCATTAAATGTTGCACCATTATCTTCCTGTAAACCAGCAGAAATACAAACATACTCTTTGTAGTCAAGGCTTTATCTAGTTTGGCATTTGAAATATTATGATTCAGTAAGCTGGTATGAGCCATGTGTCTAACCTGTGAGGACTTGAGAAGCTCTCAGTAAAAATCTCTTGAAGCTTCTCCACGACCTCATCCACATGAATGGGAATCAAACTGCCATACTGCTGGAGAAACTCATCCAGAATACCTGAGAACGAGGAGTGAGAAAGGAGCAACCCTTGGATGCGTGTTACTTTTTTATATTTTGGGAGAGATGATAAATTTTACCTTGTACACAAGAAATGTGTTCACTGCTGAGTTGATTCTGTACGGAGGCCTTTTCTCGTTGAGACTGGACATTAGCAGGGGAGGCTCGTCCCTCCCGGTCCTGTAAGACTGCTCCATGGAGACCATCTCTTCCCTTTGGGGCCCCATTTGTGCTACAGGAGTCTGAGAAATCAAAAGGGTAATTGGTAAAGAAGAACACTACAGTACTGGGCACTGTAGCCACAAGCAGAACTGCTGTCCAATGCCTTGCCAGTTTCTTTCAAGAACATAAGCATTCGAATATTATTTAATTGTACAGTTTTATTATTCCTTGCAATCTAGCTTTGCTAAAGCATATTCTGACACAATATTTACTTTAAAAAAAAAAATCAATTATTAAATGATAAAAATATCCACAATCACACAGACTTATTATTAATTTTATGCCACTATTTTTACAAATTTAATTTCACATTAAAGAAATCACATTAAAATGCCTCATTATGCCATACAAAATGACTCTTAGCATAAAAGCATCTGCTAAATGAGTAAATGACTCTAAATTTGAAATTATTTTGAACTAATGGACATTCAGATATGCTAAGTCATCGCTGAAAAAGTCTTGCTAAGTGTACAAACACTTCATTTTCTCATTATAAACAATAAGGGGCATTTACAGGGTTCGTATGGGTGCTGGAAATCCTGGAAAATGCTTGATTTTTAATATAGTGTTTTCAAGTTTAGGAAAGTGCTTGGATTTTGGACAAAGTGCTTGAACCTGCTTGAATTTGAAATTGTAGGGCTCGAAATTGCGACCGTTTTGGTTGCATATGTGCCAGAAATGTATCTATGTGAGCTCAAAATATATTTGGGAGCATTTGTGTGAGTGCAAAAAAATTGTTGCCATGTGATGTGACCAGTTTTCACTGAAAAATGTTCACCGCATGCGCGTTTTTAGGAGACATTCACACAGAATGCATATTTGCACCTAAAAATGCCAAACAAATCGCTCAGGAATAGTTTAAAACAGACATGTCAACTTGCTACTACACCCAAACAAAATCTGACTGTGAGCTCATTTTTTGAGATATCAACTTTAGGTAGAAAGAGACTTAACTTAAAAAGATACTTCATCCAATAACTCAACTTTTTTCTTTCTTTTTTTTTACTATTAACTATCCCAATAAATCTATGCGCTGAAGTATTCAACAATTTAAGTTGACATGTCATAATGTGTTTTTTAAAATAGCACAATAGATTTAAATGTAAAAAAGTACATACAGCATATACAGTATAAACGTAATTTACCATGTTTGTTAAGTGCTGGAAAATCATAAAAATGTACCTTGAAAGTGCTTGAAAAGTGATGGAATTTAAAGTTGGAAAAGTTTTAAGAACCCTGCATTTACAATATACTAAAGAGATTCGGTTTGCAAATTAAGTGATTATAATGGGAGTGACTGTTCGAATAACCGTTTGGCTCAGTAAATGCTTCTACTTGACATGACGTTGACAACACAAACCAGCTAAAGCGCTTAAGGACAGGTCAAAGCAGTTCAGACAGCCAAAGATAAGATGCAAATCTGTTATGGATCTGCATAGATAACTCAGTTTCATTTCAGATTAGATTATTTGTTGTAGGAGAGAATGACTTTATTTCTCACACACTTTGATCTTTAAAACGTTGCTGATGTTTTACATTTACAAACAAATACATTACACAGTACATGAAGACTAATATTTGAAATAAAAGAGGTACTTTAATGAGATAGTTCACCCAAAACCCAATATTCCGTCATCATTTACTCACCCATTTGTTCCAAACCTGTTTGACTTTTTCTACAAAATGTATTCTTTTGTCTTTTGTGTTAAAGAGACGAAAGTGAGCTGGAAACCTGTGACAATTGACTTCCATAGGATTTGTTTTTCCTACTATGGAGTCAAGTTACAGTTTTTCAGCTTTCTTTAAAACAGCTTTGTAGTGTTCAACAGACTAAAGAAACTTAAAAGGGTTAGGAACCACTTGAGTGAGTGTAAGCTAAAATTCTGCATGCCAAAAAAAAAAAAAAAGAACATCCTCAGTAGATTGTTTTAACGGTACTATCGCAATACTATAGCTGCAAAATACTGCCGGTGTCACTCTTGTAGTGTCGTCATTAACGGTCTATCTACAATAGATAATGTTGCATGTGGAAAAGTCACTAAAATGCTCACACGTTTGTAAAACGGTGTAGAATTTGCGCCTTTTATGGTAGCATATTGCACGTTTTCTGACACTTCAGTTCAAACGCACATCTGAATCGGTTAATTTCTGTTCCTATCAAAATTATTTAGTAGCTACAACAACTGTGACAATTTCTTAAAAAGAACGACTCTGACAAGACTTGGAAAAAAAAACAATAGATGAAAAACCCAAAATAGCAACAGGAAACATTGAAACAATTTTTGACCACTTCATATAGCCCAACTTTGTTGGAAAAATGCTCGTTTTGTAACAAATTTCATTTGAAAATAATGAATAAAAAGAAGAAAAACAAAAAGAATGTTTAAAAAGAATTTTAGGTGAAGTGATGTGCAAATAATACTTTTTTCAATAATAAGGAAATTATTAATTAAATTCAAGGTGGCCTATTATAACGTATAAAATATAGTATTTCTGACAATTTTCTTTATAATTTGAGTTACAGTATCGCAATTCTACTTGGTATCGTGATACTTCAGCTGGTATAGTATCGTAAGATGAATTAATGGTATCGTGAGAACCCTACTCAGTAGCGTAGGTCATAGCTGTAAAGTCAAATTAACAACATTTTTTTTGTTATTGCGGTCATAAACTTAATTCACACTGGAATGACGTGATTTTTCTCATCAATACTGGGCACAGCTGTAGTCATCAATCCACATATTATTGTACAATTTAAACCAAAGAACCGCTTTAAAACTATTCAGGAGTAACAATAAGTTGTATCTGCTGTTAATTCTTACCAGATATCTCTGTTCCCTGCAAACAGCCTTCTGGGTCACCATTTAACAACGAACGTCCCGGCGGCCTCTGGAAATGTTGACTGCCAAAGTAACGACTTCTATGACATCTGCGAACCCTCCTGTATCCCATAGTTCCTGCCCATTTGGCTCTCTGGCGCCAAGTTCTCCAGTGCTGGGCCAGACGATAGCGAATGCTCAGGTACCTTCGGCCCCAGTTTGGCAACCGGGCTAGCCTTCTTTCTTTGAGCAGACTTGGTCTCCTCTGCGCCGTGCAGTGGGTAAAGTCATCAGTAACCCTGACATCCATTTCTGCTACATGCGAGTGCTCTGGCGTGCCCCAATCCTTGTCATCACCTTGATCTTGAAGATGGAAAACGTCTTTATCCTCCAGATCCTCTCCACTCTCCATCTCCACATCATCCTCTTCTTCTTCTTCTTCTTCCTCCTCCTCTTCATCATCCTCCACCTCAGGGACAGTATAGTCTGCACCCCACATCCTGACGTCCTCCTCTCTGCGCCCCAGTTTAAAGTGGGCTGGGCTCGGGGCATGTTGAGCCATGGCTGGGTTCATTAAATGACCCCCTCCGATGGCACCCCCACCCCCGGCGCCCTCCTGCCCAGCAGTCAGCGTCAGCTCATTGGACCAGTGTGTTTGAGCCAGGCTGCTGCCACTGTCTCTCATGATCCAGGAGCACCCTACAACCTGCGCCAGCCTGCCTCCTTCACTAATACATGAAGAAGAAAATTTAAAAACCATGTCAGTGTCATGGAGAAAGTTTCCTAACTTGTCAAAGATGCCAAAGAAAAAACTTTTAAGTATCAAACAACGAAGTGAGAAATCTAGCTAAAAGTATGCCATTTTTCTCAAAAACACTGTTACTTTTGCTATAAACTGTTACTTTTATCAGCTATGTGCGCTCTTTTTTTATCACTATGCCCAACCTTGAACTTCCTGTTTGTTTTCTCGCAGTAAACCATTTTGAGTGTGGCAACACCTGTTAGTCTAATCTCTAAAAAACAGACTGGTTTAAGGAGTAAAATCAAATGAAGCAAAAATATTTATAACTGCATACCTAGATGCACAACATGAATGAATAATACTGCTTATAACAGGCAAGGCAATGAACACATTGCTAGAAACATTTCATGTCTCAGTTGTAAAGGTGGGAGTCTACCAGACCAAAAGAATGATTCAGTGTTTCATTTTTATCAGGAGAAGCTGAAGGCCATGTAAACTAAAAGGGTAACTTAATAACAACGTTGCGGAGGTGCAAGGTTGACTGAACTAACTTTCAGAAGTTACATTCATATTAGGGCTGCACGATATTGGAAAAATCTTAGATTGCAATATTTTTTATTCTGCGATATATATATTGCGATATGAATACAATTTCACTGGATGTGTTGAATAACTGTTTGGGAAGAATTTATCATTTTAGATTGGGATGATTCTGTAGGGAAGTGCATATGCATAAAATATAAGAAAATCTACATGCATAGATAAATTCAATAAAGAAAAATATACTAATTAAATACACAGCTTTCATTGTTTTTTGAGAAGTCAACTGTATTCAGGTATACAGTAATTGAATAATCAAATGGAAAATAATACTGTATAGTGTTTGATTAATAAACAATTGAATAGAATTTATCATTATCAATTTGTCAAAGTTACAAACTGTACAATTTCTTAAGCCTGGATGTTTTTAAAACATACAATAAAAGCAGAGAAGTGACAAAAGATCATATGCAAAAATCCAAGCACATCCAGTGATGTAATATATATATATATATATATATATATATATATATATATATATATATATATATATATATATATATATATATATATATATATATATATTAGGGCTGCACGATATTAGAAAAATCTAGCATTGTGATTTTTTTTTACATTTTGCGCTATACATTGCTATATTAATATAATTTCACCATGACTTAATATCTCTATTTAGAAAGAATTTATAATGTTAGATCAATTGAGATGATTCTGCAGTGGGAGTGCATCTCTGCATAATATCTAATAAACAATCTATAAATTTCCCCGACACATTTTCGTTGTGGTCTGTGCTATTTGCAGTGCATTTCTGTTTGTGTACATGTTGTGAGTACTTCCATGCATAAGAACCTACAAATACAATCAAGAAAAAGATACAACAAAAATAAAGTGTTTTATCATGTTCCCGAGTCTAACAGTGTTCAAGTACAGTAATTGAATGATAAAAATTAAAATAATTAAATTAATCGATGTTAAAGTCACAAGTGGTTTGCTTTTAAAATCATAATACAATTCCAGGCATCAAAAACACATGCACATGATAAATTATAATACAAACTCAACATTGAATATATCCTGCGATGTGTCTATTGCAAATTACCACATTGCGATATCGATGCTGAAACGATACATAATATAAAGTCGCATTGACATAAGAACAATAATTTCTTTTTACATTATAACTGGTTCATATCTGTTAATTTACATAGACTGCATTAAGACCACTCATTTTAGCCTGTTGTACATATACTACTATTCAAATGTGGGGTATGCAATAACAATTAGGCTAATACTAGATATTTATTTTATTCAGGTATGATTCAAAGCGATCAAAAAATGACAGTAAATATATTTATATTCTGCTCTTCCAAATAAATGTTCTTTAAAAATGTGAAGTCAACCAAGAAATGCTTTGTGAAAACTACATCAGCATATTGACTGAAGTATCAGCTGCTAAAATGTAACATTTTAAAAACTTAAGAGCACATTTCATGACCTGAAATTGAAAACAATTCTAGTAGCTCAATTAATTCAGTGTTATTTTCTGCCCATTTTAAGCTGTTGCTGTTTGGAATTTATGTAGAAAGTGCAATAAGCAACAGCCAAAACTAAGAACAACCAAACATGAACAAATTGTGGAAAACTGCTCACTAAAAATGAATTTTCATGAATTTTTGTATTTTGACTAAACATTGAATAGACAAACAATTAACTAGCCTATATGAATTGTTTACCAAAACACCAGTAACATGAGGCAACAAAGTTCATACACTTTTATTTCTTGTAGGCTTATTAAAAAACGAAAATAATATAAAACATCATACGAATAGTTTTATATGATACTTATTAGGGGGCCTTTATATATGTTTGCTTACACATAAATATCTAAATTTTCTAAGCATTTTCTAATGTACAACCAAGTTCAGTATTTTTTATCGAAAGTTATTCAAAAGTGATGAAATAAGCGTTTGTTAGCTAGCACTGGGGGTCTCTGGATGTGAAATGGCTAAAAATCAAAGGGGGAAATTGGACAGGCACTGAAGTCTCAAATGAGGGGAAAAAATAGTAGCACATTGTATCGATCTGACATTGTATCGTTACTCCTCAGTGCGGCAAAACATAAAACGAACCATTATTTGGCTGTAGTTTGCTCATGCAGATGTCAGTGTTTACAGATGGAGGGAGAGACTACAGCAGCAGTGCTGAAGCAGCGGACATAAACTCGTGCACGACGCGCTTTGTTCTGCGTTTTACTCTGAATTATGGTAAAGGGCTACACTGGGAAAGGCTTTGTTTTATGTAACTAAAACACCAGAGACTGATATTTGGCTACAGTTATATAGTGCCTTTTTAAGGGGGGCTTTTTAATAAAACTGAGCTCAACTGGCATTGGTCAAATAACACATCATTCCAGCGGGCAAATCAAGCACCGATCATTACACATAAACACTGCTCGGCCTCCGGTGTCGCGATGCAGAAAATGTGGGGTGTCGGCACCACCGATTACTTACCGTTTAACCGTATGCTCTCGCCAAAAGCTCAGGCGTTGTCCGCCAAGGCAAAAAGCGGATAACTAAGCTTTTCGAGGACAGAAAATGAAAGAGAAAATAAAGGCTAATTTAAATCTTGGCTCATTCAATGGGAGCTGGCGCTTCTTTACAGCGAAAACACTCTTCTTCCGCCGCGTCTCTATGACGTCACGTCGGTGTTGGCGATGGGCAGGAACAGAAAATACATCTAAATAAATCTCCTGGAAGTGATGGTTGACAGGAGAATTTTATAAAACTTTCGGTAATATTCTTGCACTTTTTTTACTTGCTGTTTTTAAAGAATCAATTATAATTGGAGAACTTCCAGCTTCACTAAAACAGGGAGTCATTACACTAATGCCAAAGTCTAACAAAGACAAATTGTACTTGAAAAATTGGAGACCAATTAGTTTGTTAAACAATTACACCAAAATGTACTCTCTGATATTGGCCAAAAGAATTAAAAAATCTTTAAATATGATAATTGATCAAGAACAATCAGGCTTTCTGAAGGGTTTATTGAAAATAATATTAGATTAATTCTTGACCTAACTGACTATAATCATTTTATACTACACAGTGGACCATTTATATGGATACACCTTAATAAATTACATAGACAATTGCCTTCAGATGACCCCAAAGATAAAAGTCTAAGGGGGTCAGATCGGGAGACCTTGGGGGCCATTCAACCGGCCCACGACGACCAATCCACTTTTTAGGAAACTGTATTCAGGAAACCATTCCTATTTTATTAAGGTGTATCCATATAAATGTCCCATCCTGTAGATGACGGTTTGATATTACTTATCGACTTTTATAAAGCGTTTGATACTATTAAACACTCTTTTATGTTCAAAGTTATTGCATTTTTTGGCTTTGGTATTTTTTTTTTCAAAATGCTATTCAAACTCTTTATAATGGTTGCAACAGCTCAGTCCAATTATCAAGGATGCCCTATATCGCCTTTTCTTTTTTAATTAGTTGCACAAGTAAAGTCTACTCATATTTAAAAAACTAATTTTCAAGGAATTTCAGTGTTTGACAAAGAAATTAAATTCAGTCAATTAGCTGATGACACTACA
Organism: Danio kyathit; assembly: GCA_903798195.1. Classification (NCBI taxonomy): domain Eukaryota; kingdom Metazoa; phylum Chordata; class Actinopteri; order Cypriniformes; family Danionidae; genus Danio; species Danio kyathit. The sequence continues at coordinate 29,859,880 of LR812523.1, forward strand.
ATCTTTGTCAAAAATAGTAAAGAAGTGAAGAGTGTTATTAATTGTATTGAGGAATTTTCTGAGGTCTCTGGGTCGTCTGTGTTGCTATCTAAGGCAGAAGGAATTTCAAGGTCTGTATACATATTAATGGAAATTCTCCCAAAAGTGTTGTTAAGGAATTGGATAAAACTCTTTATGATTTTATTTAGCAAACCAAGGCTCAATATTTAAAAAAAAAAAAAATTTTAATAACAGCAAAGACTTCAGAGGACTTGAAGTGTTAAATTTTACAGATCTCAATGAGGTATTTAAGATAAAATGGATAATTGAATACATTAAAAATAGCAAAACTTTGTGGCATATCTTTCCTAATTTTATATTAACTCTTTGGGTGGCATAAATTCTTTTAAAATGTAACTTCTCTATTGATAAAATCCCAATTAAATTGGCAAGTTTTCATAAGCAGGCATTGCTGGCTTGGCAGTTGGTCTATAAACATAATTTTACACCACATCTGTATTTTCTGTGGAATAATAGATATCTTGTGCAAAAGGAAGTCTATATTTATTCAATCATTGTATGACAATGGAATATTTACAGTCAGTCAATTACTTGATGAACATGGATTGCTTTTGTCATATTCGAAATCTCTTCAAAAAAATTAAAGTTCCTGTAAAACCAAAAGACTATACTGTTATTTTTGATGCAATACCAAGTAAAGTTGTATCACTGTTGAGTAATTTTGTATATTATGTGGACCAACAGCCAAAGACAAGTGATGATGTTTTGATTATTGGTGATATTAACATTGTTAAAGATAAATGTAGTAATAGAATCATATAAAAAAGAATCATCTACCATCTTCAGCAGTCTTTTGGTCATCAAAATTTGGAAACATTGAGTGGAAGAAAGTATGGTTACTAACAAATAAATTCTTTATAATAATAAAGTAGGGCCTACGACAGGTATCTTTTAAAATTTTACACAGAATTCATCCTGCAAAAGAATTATTTGAGCGGTTTGAAGTGGATAGAGAAAACTCTTGCGATGTTTGTGGTATTGTTAAAGAATCTGTTACTCATTTGTTTTTTTACACTCAAGATTATTTTTGATTGATGTTTCTAACTTTATTTCAAGGACATTTGGTACACTAATACAAATTGGATATGATGTCATATTTGCTTTAGTACAAGATGGAATTGGTTCAAAAAGTACAACTTATTTTCTTATACAGCTAATAAAATTACTTGGAAAATATCATATACATGTCAAGAAATGGGCCAAAGCTAAGCCAAATTGTGAACATTTTATAAAGGAGATTAAACAATGGTACTACACTATGTAACATTAGAAACAGAAAAGAATGAAGCATTATGTTAATTTCATTTGATTAAATAAATGTTTTTTTTATTATTATAATTATCTTAGCTATTTTTGTTTTACCCCTGGCATCTGTTTATGCTTTGATTGTGTAACTTCCTACTCATGCACTGTAGTTATGAACTATGACAAACTAATAATAATTTACAATCAGCAATGATAAACTACGTGTCCCTTTTAAAATGAAATGATTGTAATTGACAAAACATGATAAGAACGATAAGACAAATGTCAGGCTGTTCAAGACAAATAATTTCCATTGAAAATCATCAAATATTTCATTAATGTGAAGTCAGTTATCATAAACTTGGGGATTCATGACGTTTCAGAGGTGTGCTTATAAAAAAATTCTCGAGAGCAATAAAGTATGAAAATGCTTTATTTGATATTTTTAACAAGAAAAATATTCAAAAAGTTGATCTTAAGCCTGTCTGGGTTACCAGTTTTTTTGTAAAAGTGCTTTTATATTCTTTTACTAATGCTAAAATTAGTGGTACATACATACATACATAGAAGTGTTTACCATAGTCATACTACAATTGAATATATTTCAGACAAACATGATCAAGAACCCTCTTGCTATTAGCCAAACACGCTGCATCTCTGTCCTGAGTCCCCGGTCTGCTCGAAGAACATGAAGTCCTGCAGGACACAGAGACGCAGTGGCATTAAATACATGAATAGCCGCATAAATGAATGAATGAATGACTGTGTGGTATCTTACTATGAGGAAACACGCTCCCAGCAGAACTGCTTTCATCCTTACATCCAAGTCAATAGGAAAGTTAATGCCAAAATTATCGGAGTCAGTCAGCGACTCTTTGATCAGGCCAGCCCACTGTTTACTGATTCGACCAACAGGATTCCCGTCTTTACCCAATACCTGTATTAAATGCACAGAACATTTTATTTGTGACAAAAAATCATCATCCAACAGACACAACTACAAAGATTTCATTTATTTACTTATAAAGCACAAATATATACAACTAAAGTTGATCACTGTGCTGGTTATAAAAAAAAAAGTAGTAGTAGTAGAGTAGTAATGCCAAATATAAAATAATGAATTTTAAATGTTAATTAATAATTTCAAAAAGAATAAGTATGTCAAAAAAAAAAGAAATAAACAAGATATTAGATATAGAAATACTCTTAAATCTAGTTGTGTGCTTACTGGGAGAATTGCAAAAAGAAATGTTTCACATAGAAAAGAGGTTTATGCTAAGGATATTGTTATTAATAGCAAGAAAGATAGCAGTACATTGGAGGGAAGATCATCAGTGGATCCTGAAACTGAGACTGAAACGCGTCTATAAAATAGAGAAAATGACTGCAATCTATAATTGAAAACTGATATTTTTCAGAAAATGTATAACATATTTAGACATGTACACTTAAGAGTTTTTTTTTAACTTATCTTCAGTTTAACTTGCTTGTGTAATTTGATGTACAAATGTTTTATTAGAAAAGAAGTTAATGACAAAATGTTTTTTTTATTTATATTATTATTATTAATCTATTGTGTAATTATTATTTTCTTCCTCACCTCTAAGGTGTTTAACTGTCCTTTATTTGTTTTCAAAATCATAAATAAAAAGAGTTTCAAAATAATAAAAAAGACCGAATATTATAATGAGTTAAAAGCAAGATGATAATCAGACATGATCACACATGGGTACATACATCAAAATCCACATCGCCACAGCAGCTGACGGCACACACAGGTCCTTCGATGGTCAACATCTTTGTTTTGGACAAGTCATACAGTGAGAACATGGGCTTAAACATGTGCCAGTCTTGCTTGATGTAACCAATCGGATTCCCTGGTGGTGCCTGTACCTCCAACTTTTGTTACCATCCAGACAGAAAAAAGACTCAGGGTTATATTAATACATGTATCGTTTAGAATATTTACTGTAAATCTTTTAATCTTCAAATATGTGACGATAAATCACAAAACCTTGTTGTCTATGTTGCCCGGGTATATTTGTGGCAATAGCCAATAATAGATTGTAGGAGTCAAAATTATTGACTTTTATTTTAAGATAATGTTCCATGAATATATTTAGTAAATTTACTTCTGTAAATATTTCAAAACTTAATTTTTTATTAGTAATGTGCATTGCCAGAAATGAAATTTGTACTGTTTTTAAAGGCGATTTTCTTTTTAACCCTCACATTTCAGATTTTTAATAGATTTATCTTAGCTACAAATTGTCCAATACTAACAAATACCATACATCCATACATCAATGGAAAGCTTATTTATTCAACTTTCAGATGAGTTATACATCTCATTTTCCAAACATTTACCCTTATAGCTGGTTTTGTGGTGCACAGTCAATTCATTCAATTCAATTCAATTTATTTTGTCTCTCCAAAGGTCATTTTCGCTTTGAGACGTTACCTCTTGAAGACAGCAGGGGAAGCAGCAGGACGTGCAGCGGTAAGGCCTGCTCAGGTGAATCACTTCCTGCTCAAAATTATCTCGGATCTCGATTTCAAAACTCCTGAGAGGGCCGCAGATATTTCGAGTGCAGCAGTCAGTGTTTTCTTTAGCGTGGAAGATCTTCTGGCCCATGCTGTTCTTAATCTCATACTGGTTATTTGTCTCAAAGCCAATAATGGCTGGAAAAGAAAAGAATTAGTTTTTTTTGTGATAGTAAAAAGTGCCCAATATATTCCAGAATGACAATGCCAAGAATCACTGGGTCAAAATCCTGAAATGTTCCCATGAATTGAGCACCAGCTGATCTGAACCCCACTTAGCGCATTTGAGATTTGCTGGAGTAGACTTCAAAGAGTGGTCAGAAAGTCAAACATATTTAGTTTCTCTTATAATATGCATTTTTCATTGCATTGTTTTGACAACCATATGCAATGTCACAAAGCTTATTTCTATTAACTGCATTAATTTTGGGCTGAGATCTGATTCTTACAAAGTGACACGGTTTAAAACCACTATGTAAAAGCACATAATTGAATCCAAAAGGTAAATTTAATCTATGACTTATGTAAATGCACATGAATATTGACATATATTATTGGCCATATTTTAATCATAGATGTCATAAGAGCAACACTATCAATGCCATTAAAATTACATGTATCTAAATAATGATTAACCGGAATAAGCCAATTAAATACAATCGGTTACATATTATAAAAACAACAACACTAGTTAGTTATACATACAGTGCTCAGCATATACAGGTACACCGCTGCATATACATTAGATTAGTTAGTACTGAAGCCAAATCTGGAGCTTATCTAACAAAATAACTCACAATAATGATCCAAAAACTAGTACAGCCAAATTTATGTTATAGAAAAATATAAAATACAAATAAAAAAAAAAAAGGAAAAAAAATCAAGCAGCAAATAAATTGAAAACTTTTTAAAATTTTATTTTGTAGGTTGTGATTTTCTTTGCAATATTTTGCTTGAATTAAATTTTTCATCTAAATAAACTTGAATTAATATCTTTCAATTTATAAACATGTTTGGTGACCAAGATATTATTTTAATAAATTTATCTGTTTAATAAATCTGTTTTGTTTAAATGCACCAAAGTACATTGCCTATATTCACTGAGAAATGGATAAGATATTTGTTTTCATAACGGGGTGAACTCAATTGTGCTGAGCACTGTATGTGTGCCAATTCTAGAACATGATCATCTTTCTCCAAGGGTGTAATTTTGTCTTCTAACATAAATACAAACTGTAGTTTTAACTCAACAAATCCATAATTAATGTATACAAAATCTTTGATATTCAATATGTCAAAGATCACTGTTTTCCATAGACACAAATTTAGAGATCTACAAACCTTATGATGAATTTACACCCTCAATGTCTTATATTTATATTAAATTATAAACTGTGTGTCATCTTAACCCATCTAAATTATGACAAAAAAAAAAAAAAAACCCAAAAACGTACCTTCAAGAAGTTCAATCTTTTGATGGACTAATATCTGGTCAATCTGTAAACGTATTTATACATACATTTATCCATCATAAAATACATATTATTTGCCTATAGTTGAATTAGAAACTTGTACAACTCCCATCTAATTTAAATTAATTACTTCTAAATGGCAATTTGACCTGAGTAAGGTACTCCAAACCCGGTGGGACAGCTGCTGGGCTAAAATAAGGCTGCTCCATGTTGAACTTGGAAAAAGAAAACGGCAAAATGGGCCCTAAAAGTAAGCAAAAATGTATTATTCCATGCAGCTCTCATGTAAAACAAACCACGGTAAATGTAAACCTGGTGTAAAATTACATGAAATTAGCTTAATCTTATCATATAGATCAACTGATCAACATGTTCCCTTTCATAAGCTTTTCATTTGAGACCATTTCTATGTAATTATTTTCAAGCACAGTTTATGTTCAACATCCTACCATAAACATGGAAAAAATTGCTTCACAAAATTTGCATTTACTTGCAAATTTTGAACCTGTGGACCATTATGTAAATTAAACAATGAAAAATCACATACTGAAATTAAAATGCTCACCATGGTAAAACCAAATGTAACTTTTAAATTGTAAACGCACTTACCTCGCAATAAGTAGCTGATGATTACAAATAACAGCAATCACAGCAGGCGAGCTGTAGAGTGATGCACCTGCACTGAAACATGTGACTGGAGGAAGGAGGGTAATGTGAACAGGAGTCGCCACACCCCTTTGACTACACTCCCTTTGGACATTGCTCACTGGAAAATCAGTGACATCAGCAAACAAAACACTGCGAATTGGCCAGATTGACTTTAAAGGACATTTATTTTCAGAATTTACTAATGTAATGCTCAGAAAAATATAGCATCTCCTCATCTTTCAAACATATACAGCTGTACATACATGTACTATATACACTGGGATAAACAAGACAAAAGACTGATTTCTTTCAGTTTTATGATGGTCAAAAATGGCAACCCAAATTCATAAATAAAAGCCATGTCCTTGCAACTTAACTGTAACGTAATACACAAAGAACTACAATCAAGCTATAAAACTGTTGAATGTGGTCTAATTATGTTGAAATCTGCTTTACAGTGGTCAAAGGTTAATTTGGGAACATTAAAGTGAGTCTATTTATCACATGACTGAAAAGTGTTACGCAGATCATTACTTCGGAGAAATTAAGATTTAAACAGTGTCCCTGTCATACAGATCTGTGCTTACGGCTCCCCCCCATCGAACACTACTAATTGCGCTTATTAGACTTTTCCTATGGGGCTCCATTAACAGCATAAGGCGTGTCAAGCGTGATACCTGTGCTGCGGGGCCTTCACTGACAAACACTGGATTACAACACCGCCTCGGCACATGAAGTGGACTTGGCTTAATGGGTAATCTGGATAAACCAATAATAATTCTGAAAACTTGTGGGGAAATATCATAAAAACAATGCAAAATAAAATCATGATCCTACCATATGCTTAATTTTCTTTTTAGATTTATATGTGGGGGAAGAGTTTTGTTTTATTTAGCTTCGGATTGTTTTGGGCTACCAGAGGATCATGACATTCATTCATTAATTTATGCACATAATATGCCATCAATACACATTCGTCATCAATATTAAAGTTCATTTGTGTACATCAGAAATGCACTATGCGTACAGTAGTGCAAATAAGTGCATTTTAGGACACCTTATTAAAAAGCTGAATGGCAGAAACCATGACAGTCTGTCAACATAGAACAAAGGAGAACAGATAGAGTTATATAAATCAACTTTTCTTTTAATTTAACAGAAGCTACTTAATTACTAGTAATCAGAAAAGTAAAAACGACAGGTATGAGAACATTCATTTAAATACACACGCAGGATCTGCTCCCATACACTGTTTCTCAGTGGTCTCTTTTGACCGTGGAGCCCCGAGAGTCCAGACACCTGTAGCAGTAGAAAATGTCTGGCACGTTGGACTTCTTAATTTTAGCGCAGGAAAGATGGACCCATATGGAGCACTCTTCACATTCTATCATGGGACGTCCAGCAAAAGGCTTCCCACAATAACATGTAATCAAATCCCATGAATCGTCTCCTACAAGTGGACAGAAAATAGAGGTTATGATCAGATGCAGCACTAAAAATAAAACCCAAACGTTTATTGGCATAACTTTTACGATGTGTATTTATTTGAATCAGACACTTACCAGATTCCACCATAATGTCCTCATCGGTCACCAATGTGTCCGTTTCACAGGAGCTCAGGTCTGTTTCTTGATTGGACTCCAGTTTAAGCCCTGCCTCATGCATGTGAATGGCCTGCTCAGTTAGCTCCTCCTTTTCAAACCCCTCGTTCAAAGGGCTTGAAGATGTGAAGTGTCTCTCAGCCTTTATGGAGGTCTTTATTTTCTTTAGTGCTGCTTTTGATTGTTTGTGTGCTCTTGCCTCCGAGATGCTTTTTCTCGGCCCTCCTAAAGACAAGCGGTCGAGTTTCTTCACCTTCTTCCTCTCTGCTTTACTATGGACATGGTTCAGAGAGTCTTTGAGGGTCATCTTGTCTAAAGAGCTGTCCGACGGAAGATGGCTGAACTCTCTGCTGCTGGTGCTGCTGTCTGTTTCGGCTTTATAGACCAAGTTGTGAATGTTGTTGAGGTCGGAGTGAGCGTCTGTCCAGCTGTCTTTCACAGAGCCTTCACCAGAGAGCTCAGAAAGGTCATGTGTGCACGGGGATGAAGACGGAGACCATGAACTCTCCTGAAAACACACAATAACACAGTTTAACCACAAAATAGTACCCTAATAATGAGGTTTTGCATGAATAATGCATGTGGTTTTGCTTTATAAATTGCTTCAGAATATTTTTTCAAATGAATGCATACTGATCTGATCAACAACTTTTAATAATTATATATATTATATTTATACAACAGTTCTGTCTGGTTCTTGAATCTGATTGTCTGATATAGTCGTGCAATATTCTGCAAATAACAGCACTAGTACCGCCTCTGAACCCTTCATCCTTGTGTAATGCTCCGCCCACATACAGCGACAAGCAGAGGACACTCTACAGTTTGACAGATATTGCTGTTGTTGGACGACATAATGTACTTTTGAGGCTTTTTTAGTCGAGAATGTAGTTGTTTAGATTGCAACTATGCAGTTTATTTATAAGGGTAGTGACTATTTTAAAATATTTATAATTTCTGAGAGACAGCGTGACTGCGGCCATTAGCCTGTCATTGAGCAGAGCGAAGACGGTTGATGTTTTTCGTCCACAAGATAGCGACAGAGACCGCATAATAAGCCCTTAGAGGAAAAAC